>CM036763.1:7550000-8147500 GCA_020796225.1 Arion vulgaris
GTAGTTATAATGTGGCATGGTATCAGATCACTTTGTGATTTATGTGGCTTGCGCCGAGAACGGGAATACGGTGCGCCTCTGTTTATATATGGTCTTACACTATATGACAGGCGCATCTTCTTCTTCTGCGTTATCACTAGATTTGGATTTCGAATTCTCTAATAAAGGCAGCCATCAGATTATCAGCAACGCCATACAGTTTGTCTTGGACTCTAGTGTAAGTGGGTCACCTCTTCCTTCTCAAGTCTGCCTACTGGGGGCAGTTCTGTAGGATATAATTCCTATGATTTCTGCTTCCCCGTTTGTGCCGACCTCTTCCCGCAGTAAGTTTTTGCCACCTTCGTGATGATAGGTCTGACATTCTTACTGCGTGGCTAAATCTCCGAGGCAGATTGGCGACCGTAGAATCCGTCATCCCATTCCTCATTGTGAGGGTTCGTTGCACCATATTATACGCCTTACCGCCTGGTGCATCCGTTTTCTGCAAGCATTTGTTTTGGGTTAGCATTCCCTAGCGGACAAGTGCATCGATTTCACCAAACTCCTTAGTCGCCTCTTACGACATGCGTGGCAAGTAACAGTGGTTCTATTCTTTACACCCCAAATTTGGGCGACAGGCGCATCTGAAAATTTCGACTTAGAAAAAATATTTGGGTTTGTCCAACACGACAGTTCCTTACATTTCGGGATTTTAAAAATATACAATATCCAACACTTTTCTATGTGATCATTTTATAACATTGAATGCAAGAGTGTATTGATGATCTACGATCAAAGAAGACATGTTCATACGTCGCCACTTTTTCAGACTTAGGTGAGATCTTTTTCGATTAGGAGCAATCTCAATCAGTTTTGCTGCCACCATACGCAATTTGGAGCTCCCACTCCGGATATTTTCTATTAAAGGAAGCATAAACGTTTGACTGAGGACTTCAATACTTCAGACAGTTTACAGGTAAGACAGTTTGCTTCTCCACATTTCTACTCCCAGCGGAGCACAGGTCTTCAACAAATTTCTTCCAGCATCCCTTCCAATTCTTTCCATGGTTTACCTATCATTTTAATATCAGTCTCCATGTATGTCTAGGTCTTCCTCTACCCATCTTTCCCTGCGGGAGGACAGTTTTACTAGGCGTAAGAACGAGACTTACGTGTTTTCCCACGTTATAGCGTGTATTTTAATATTTCAGCGTCTCAGAGACAGACAGTTTACGTCAGCCATTTTCCTTGTCAAATCAGGCAATTTGACAGGCGTAAGCCAACCAGCGTTTCTCACTGGCGTGAGTTTACTTACATACGATTCGTTGATACTGTTTCTGTAACCAGTTATTGGGCCACATGCACTGTATTTTTCATGTTCATCTACAGACGACGACCAGGAGATTCGTGTGGACACATCCACTCTTGAGATTCTGATTGGATGCAAACAGATCTGATATCATTCGTGGCTGCGTTTACACTGCTACCTTATCGGACAGGCGATAGAGCAAAGACAGGTATATACAGTATTACATAAGAAGGAAAAATTAATTATAAGATATGAAAAACACAACACTTATCGGACAGTAGCTTTCATTCAATCCCTACTTGCGTTACCAGATTACAATGCGGCAGTCTACTTCCGGGGTCACCACGTAGAATTGGGCCATAGTCAGTTCGTGGCACCTGGTAACAGAGGCCACGGTCAGTGCACAGCCAACTCTTTTCTTTCTTTCTTTCTTTCTCGAATCCTGTAGCACAGCGTCATCACGG
Organism: Arion vulgaris; assembly: GCA_020796225.1. Lineage (NCBI taxonomy): Eukaryota > Metazoa > Mollusca > Gastropoda > Stylommatophora > Arionidae > Arion > Arion vulgaris. The sequence continues at coordinate 7,551,753 of CM036763.1, forward strand.
GAGTTTACTCAACGTCAGTTGCGCTTCGTAAAGTATTCACTATGCACACTCATGTTATCTCGACGGACCAGAGTTTGTGACTCCACTTGATCGAGAGCACAGATCTGATATCTTGTGGCGTGCACTGCTACTTAATCGACTACGTGACAACCAGTTTAAGTTGTTCATAGAGAAAATTAAGTATGATTGAAACCACTTTATCCGATGTCTTCATTCAACCGTCTCTTCTTAGTTACATCGCAGCACTTCTCGTAGACACTTCATTCAGTTCGTGCACTAGGTGTCTTCAACCTTTAACTTCGAAATAAGTTTATGGTTGGCTCTGGTCAGTGCTAGCTCGCTGACCTCGACGCAGCATGTGGCTCCAGTCTAATGACATAGTCCTCTGCACGGAAAGGTCACTCGGAAGTGTCCAAACTAAATTACAGACATGAACTCAACCAGAATGGACAACAAACAAAGTCATGAAAAAGCTTCATTCAAAGCAACATATACCACATGAGAATGTATATGGATGAAATATAAGGACACATGCACTAAATCTGGACAACTCATCTGACCATTCTTCAGGATTCAATTTTCAATGTCATTAGGTTTTTTTCGTTTTCTCATATTCGTTGTATACCAAACTTTACTGCAGTCAACTTTGAGCATGTCCGCACTAATTTCATCTTTATATTCTTTAGTGCTTCCTCAATTCCATATGCAAATAGTTTCACATGGCTGCTGTTCTATTGTCTCATGTGACTTGTGTTCTGTCACACATGGCGGGTGTTCAGTAAAATATTCCAGCCAGCTGTCTACCTTTCCGTTTTTATTACCTCCTCTTTTTGTATTGTTCAGATTACCTGTATCTGTAGTAAAGTCTGTCCGACCATAGTTACAGAAAGCAGAAGAATGCCTAACGGTGGCCCTACTAAGGGTCAGGTGAAGAGTTCTACTATCACCGATTTCTGCTTCCGTAAACTTACTTCCAGTTTGTTATATTCTTTTCCTAGTTACTGTCTTCTTTCACCCACAATCTACTTTCCTCCTATATCATTCTAGAGTGTATTCCTAGGACACAGATATCATAGAAAGAAAGTAGATCATCCTGCCAAGCCAAGTATCATCAAAACTACAAATAGGTAAAGCTGTAAGTATGCAACAGTTCTCAAAAATGGCAACTGAGAAGATTGGCTGGCTGGGTCAATTATGCAGGGATGAATAGACCAAACTCTAAGAACAATTACAAATCTATAACGAAAATGTCAGTACACTATCTTTCAGTTAAGAATTGAACTGAATCACCACCTAAATAAAATAAACCCTACTCACATACCACACTAGAAAGTGCAGTCATGTATGTTCTACTCAAATACTGTGGACTACAGAAAGCTAGACAAAATCTCCTACCACATCCTTCTATTCATAATACCCTCCAACATCTACAGAAAGCATGCAGTTTCTACAATTTGTAAGAGTGAAAACTCAGTCCAGGTCGGAGGAAGAAAAATGATATTACTAAATAAACTCTCCCTCACAAAAGGAATAGATCCTCTTCTTCTTTGCGATCGCTTTTTTGATGATTATACAGCTAGACGCGTTCGTATGATGAAATCAACTGTAATCTGGAGCTCATCTCTAGTGCCATGTAGTTTTGAATGTAGTGTTGTGGGGCCAGCATAGGTCCCAATATGTTGTGGAGTCACATGTACAAGGAATTCAATATTGATAAGATGAGGGTGAAGAACCACAGGACACTTCAAATATTTCATTCATAGCTTCTTTTCATATAAAAGTTAACCACTATTTGTGATCTGCATCCAGAATATAAATGTTACGTCCCAGCTATTTGGCACCCATGACATGCACATCCAAATTCTGGCCTAACAGTCATGCTTCGCTCAGTCTAGAATGAACCAAACATGTCCATCCCACACCTCAGATGAAAAACTCTGGCATGATTGAGGATGTGCGACATACCACAGCCTTCATTGAGGCCTCAGATCTACACATCTAACTATCACAAACAGGAAGAACAAACAAGCAGATAGGTAAATAGCATTCAACATAACAAACTGCAACAAGAAAACAGTTATTAAAAAATTTACTACAACTTAAAACAATCATAAATTTTCTCTTTTAATGTTCTGCAAATTGAAAGATCACCAAAAAAGAAACCTGCATAAAACACACACAGACAAACACACAATAGTCCAAACAATTTTCTTGTAAAACAAACTCCATACAACTGAAAGCGACATATCAGTCCTAGTAGTGCCCAAGACAAAGACAACCAGTATATTAAGATCTTCATGAGCAGTTTGGCATTTTTCTGGTGATTGATAGGACCATCATCATTGCACTTTGGTGAGTAGCCATGTGTGTTCCATTCTCTTTCTTATACAGGAAGATCTTAGCTGCAGTGAAAACTCTGTGGCGCCAGCTAGGGTCCACGATTCCATTTAGAAGATGGTGAAAATATTGTCAGAATCATTTTTATGATCTCTGGATCGTTGAGGTTAGGTGGTAACTTTTTGCCCCAAAGGTACTCGGCACGCTCACTCGCGGTGCGCCATTAGGATATTTTTCCAGAGATCTTTGATCTCAGTGTAGGTGAGATCAAGTTCATATTCCTTATCGGAGATGGACGATAAAATATAGCTCCATTGTTCAATTTGAGCACTTAAAACAACCGTTGGCAGTTCAAAATTGAGAAAAGCATTCTGGAAAGTCGCTGCATGGGCAAAATTCATGAGAAAATTTTTTCTTTCACATGTCGGGTTGCTGGTTTCACACACATATCTTAGTTGCCTTTTATGACATCTGACAGGAGAAGTGACATGTAACCATCAAAACTTTAACGTTGGATATGTCAAACATATAACATCTCATATGTAAAGCTATGGAACAAACTTTAGTTACAATAGTTGACAATATCATCTTCTAACATTTTGATGTCACTTTCATAACAACTTTACATGAAAACTACAATAGAATATTCCTAAACACAAACAAATACAACAAAATTATGACAAGAACGGGAATAAAACTTAAAACTATTAATATTTTAATTAGCAAAAATACTTGTAATCTCATTTATAACGCTAGTATTTGCTTCTCAATTGTCCAAATTGTTAAAGTTCCATATGATACCCTAGTACTAAATATTGCCATAGACAGCAACAGCGATTGGGCTAAGAATAAGCTCTTACTTCTTTTAACTCACCTTGACTTATAAGCCTTGAGCAAGCCAGCGTAGATCATTCCAGGTCTTCCCAACATGTTCTCTTGTTCTCTATAGTTCATCTACATGTCTCTCTAGGTCTCACCCTGCCTCTTTTGCTTAACAGATTACATTTCAAAGCCACATGTGGGTGTCTGGTCTGAATTTTTTTTTTTATGTTCCGGCCACTTCCATCTCCTGTTTTATTTCCTTGATAATGCTGATGTCTGTGCGCTGGGTATCTAGGATAGGGCTTCATGACAAAATCTAGCTGTACACTAAATGTTATCATTTACCAGGAGCAGGGTTCATGACAAAATCTTAGTTACAGCTAAATACTCCTACATTTATCTCAATGTCCAACAGCTTGTAACTCCTGTCTGAACTGTTTTAACTAACTCAAAGGGCGAACTAAGTTGAGTTTCTAACACATCAAAACTAGATCTTCAGAGTAAATGTGTCAAGTTAGTCGTTGTATGGCAGGTGTTCTAGAAGGAGAATTCTGAATTCAGTTTGAACCACATTGAAGCTGGTTTAACTATTTATGGAAGATCAACCTGTGACAACCAATCTAGGATGTCAACACACCAAATCACTGAGCTACTGCAGCACTTCTGAATAAAGAACATAATACTACTAAATTAAACAAAAATGTATAAAGTCTTCAAACATTCACATCTCAAAACATTTCTACTATACATTTTACATATTTTTGCAGTGTCAATTTGTTATCAATAGCATCTCTCTCTCCTTTCTTCCTTTCGTATGAAGTATTGTCTATAGTCGATATTGTCTCTAGTATAAACTTCAGTCTTTTGTAGCTCACACAGAGATTAGTGTAGTTTTCGGTCAAGTGTTTCATTAGGCCTGAGAGTCTATTCTGTCTCAGTATATCATATTCGGGTCAGTCTTGAAGTACACTCCCTCTCAGACTGAAGTTTAGGGTAGCAACAAATACATCCTATCCGTCTTTACTCTTGATCATCCTCTCTATTGTATTCTAGTTGTGATTAATTTATTACAGTTCATGGAGAGTATATAACATATCTACTATTTCTCTAATAATAATTTCCTCTCGTGCGTTATACGTTACATAGGGCCTGCAAGTAATTTTTCCATTCCGCTCTATCCTGGGCAACTAGCTCAATCTCCTCCATGGAACTGAGACCGATATTTCCTGTCTCTCCCAGCAAAGTTCGTTTCAGGGTCTCCTTAGGTTGACCTCTCTTTCTTGAACCCTTTGCATCCCACCACTTCAATGCCTGCTTTGATATTCGAACAGTTGTCACTAGTGGTTGACCAGACATGTCTCTGATTTCATCACTTCTGAATTTGTTCCATTTATATTCATTTTTCGCAGACATCTATTTTCAAATGCATTCAACTTGCTTTCTATATCTTTAGTCATTTTCCAATAGCATTATCAATTTCTCTAATAGCATTATCAATTTCTTTAATAGCATGGTGTAATTATGACTAAGAAAAGGTGTATAGGATTAGTAAAACACACTGATATAGACCCATAAAAGATAATGATCGCGAGAGAGATCCACAAGAGACAAGAACAGATTAACTGTGCGGGATTGAACTGAGTTGCACTCTTTAAGAGTTGACAGTTGGACACTAATGGTTTGGAATAAAAGCTCTAATATTTATCTGAGAAGTGAAATTGCTGAGCCTGATATTCTTTCACAGCTAATGTAAAGTTTAAAAACCTAAAAACATGTTTTGTAGCTGCTGTGTGGTTGCAATTCTTGGGGATCTTAATTTAACATGCATGGAGTCTTGGGTTCACAAACAGTATGTGGTGTTATGAAGCAGAATGTTTTTTGATACAAATAAGTGGAATTGTGTAGTCCTTTATTAAAATATTACATATATGGTTTGTTAGTAATTTCTCTATACCACTCTATCCTGGGCAACTCGTTCATGTTTAATCTCTACTTTGAAACTGAATCCGATAATTCTCACCTCTCTCAGTAAAGCTCATTTTATTGAACCCTTTGTCTCTAACTTGAATGTCTGGTTTGTAATTCTTTGAACATTTCTTCTGAGTAAACATTACATACTAACTATGCACATGAACTGAACATTTGTTTAAAAGCAAACTATTTACTGAACTAACACAACCCGCAACTACCAAACAAAATATTTTAAAACATAATAATAATAAAGGGCACGCGGGTCACAAAATCACACAGCAGTACAATATATGGCTGAGAATATTAGTCAATGTAAAGTTAAATGCAGGGTTCAAATCTAGTCGAAATTTATGAGACATTGCTGATGAATAGGCTCGTTTCTATGTATAATTGACAAAAAGGTGAACATTTTAGTTTGGCAGTTTAAATATAGCGTCTTTCAATATAGAAAATAAGAAGTGTGTTCTTTCTGTACAGAAAATAAAATATATCTGATTTAAATCACTGACTGAACACAATCAGAAGACCACAAAAATAATTGATGCAGCAGAGGCAGTGAATGCTACAGGACAAGAAATCACCCTAAAACATATGTCAGGTTTATCTTCATCCACATTGTTATCACATTCTTCAGTCTTGAACACAACAAACTGCACACAATGTTTTCAATTTATCCTTCTGCACCCATTACCTTTATACTTAGGCTAAATGGGTACAGGAAAACAAGGAATTAAAATTGCAAACTGCATACTTTTTTTTCATTCTACATCCATACCACACAAAACCAAAAAAATGCATAAAGAGAAATTGCTATGGAAAATTATTTTACACAATGACTTGATATCTGAGCTTGAAGATTCCGCAACTGATTTTTCAGCAGCTGCTTTTTGCGCAGCTCTTTGGAAATGTCATCTTCTTGCTGTTTATCCAATTTCTGTAAATCATGAATATACACAGTAGCTTCCTTCAAAATGAGGACTTTGGAAGCTTTGGCGTGGCTCACAATTTTGGGCACTTCTTCTCGGAGATCAACAAACAAATCTGCAAGTTTCTGACGACGGTTACGCTCTAATTGATTATGGTGGTGCTGCTTCTCTTTGCCTGATGAATCAACAGAGATGTGTCTTTTATAAAATCTTTTAGACAGGACAGTTGGTTTGCCTGTTTCAGTAGATGCAGTGTCAATGCATGCACCTGGGCTCATTGCGTAATCATGAAAATTCACGCTGTTGCTGTTACACAGCACATGTGAATATGCTGGTTGTGACGGAGTTTTGCATGTCAACTTTCTGTCCTTTGATAGTTTTCGCTTTTGTCCCAACAAGCTAGTACGGTTTGTTAGGTGTTCATCCGATGATGTGTTGGAACTTGACTTCTGTGATATTGAAATGTATTTACCGCTTCGCATTAAAGCAGTTGCAGACTTTGGTTTGTTGGTAGAGTGACCAATGTTTTCAAATTTCCAAATTGGTTCAGGTGAGGATGACGGGCTCATTGATCTGGAAGAATCTTGGGTGGTATATCCACAGGAATCTGCAGACCTCGGGGTCTCTGTAATTGTCTCAATGTCCACATCGCTGTCATCACCTGCTTCATAAAAAAAAAAATGTATTAAAGAATGAAACAATAAAATTTCATATTGAACAAAGTAAAGCAGAAACACAATAAACATTGAAAATTTATATACTTTTTAGATGCTAAAAGTGTAACATTGAAAAATACATGATTTTGGTTTTTAAAAAGCAAAAATTACTCATTTAAATAATGAAAATTTGGAGAATGTATTTGACAACAAAAAACAAACATATAGAATCATATGGACATTGATCAAATATATTATATATTATTGAATACAAACATGTCCTTCGCTAACACTGACAATCTTCTTTGAATGCTCCATATCTACCACTTGTCAACCAACGTGTAATTTGTATGTCATCTACATCTAAGAGCGATTGTATGTTGTGCCAGTTACACGCCTACAAGTAGACCAGCACATCCGATATCTGCACTGCTTTTTATTTATTAGGGTAGCATCCCAAGGGCCTACAGTCGCCTCTACGACATGCATTGTAGGTTGCAGTGGTACTATTCTTTGCTCCCCTTGCATTCCACACGGGCGACATTGACAATCTAAAATGTATTACTCATTCACTTAGCCAAAACAGGGTTCCTAAGAGATATGTGTTATTTATATCTTCGTATGGAATATAAAAACAATACTGAAATGCTTTCAGACTATTATATTTTGTTAATATTCAGCTGACATGATACATAGCTTATCATGCACAGAACTTTACCACCATATGCCCTTTAGAATTGCTATCATATAACAGATGTCCTGGCTGTTTTAATCTTCTTCAAGCCATTTATCACTGTGTTTTCATCCCTTCCTTGGTCTTTCTCTTCTGTTTTTCCAGAATTACTATATTGTATTTTCCAAATCCCTTCTCTGTATGTCTAAAATAATTCATTTTTTCTCAATCTAATTTCATTTCAACCAATTTGGGTCTGAGTCAATACTGTTGGATATATAAAGCTGTTTGCTCCTTTCTCTTTTCATACATTTTGATAGTCACTCTATAATATTTATATTCAAAAGTAGCATTTTTTAGCTGCTTTGCTGAATGTATATAAGTCTTGAACTTATGTTACCACTGGGAATGAATATGCATCCTCTTGGTAAATTTTTCCCCGTCATAAAGATTTGTGTAAGATTTTGCATGGCAATGTTTGAACTTTTGTGTAACAGATATGAAAATTATTAGATCTATGAACTATACTATATTTTCTCCTGTTTCTTTCTATATCCAATAGATCATAGGGCTGTAACGTATCTTTAACATATATATTAGTTTTTTCAATTTACTATTCCCAATATAACGTAATGTTGACATTGCTCCAAAATTTACATCTCATTGCAATTCTGTAGCATAGTCATTTTTATTTGGGTGGTTAGTTCAAACTTAACCGTTTATAACCTCGGGATGAATATTTCAAGGACACAAATTTACAAAAATAGATTACTAATAAGATTTTATAAGCACAAAACTGTAACTTTATAGTACATCTGAGTAACAGTAACACTGTACATGGTGTTAGATGTGATAGTTCGTATGGAAAGGCAGTCGGAGGACTCATGTCCTTGAATTATGAGTTGTATGTTTTAAATAATGATAGAACGCATATCTGAGTTTCGGAAATGCCTTTACTAGAGTCATTAATTGTAATACTAATCAATGCATATCTTAAGAAATGGGGATTGCGAGATATCTTAAGAAATAACATTACCTGTATTAGCAGCTGAAGGAGCAGATGGTGATGGTGTGTCTGGAAAATTCAAATCTGAGCTCTCATCATCATACGCTACGTGCCAACTAATGGATTTTGATGCCAGAAAGTTGGTTTCATAATCTGACGACTTTGGTGTGTTCCAGGCACTGAATGTATTTGTATCATGAACTTTCTGCTGCATAAACTCCTCACTACCAGAATCATAATCAACTGAGCATGTCGGTTGTCCAAGAGTAGAATCACTGATGCCAACTACCGGGCTTTCTTCATAGTAATTTTGACACCACATTCCCATGAAAGGATCTTGTCGTGAAGACACATGATTGTATCTCCTGCAATATTTCCTTGCACACATGTGACATAAACACTTATTTCGATGCAGATTATGATCAGAGTCGATATCTGACCTGTCCAAATACTCTATTAAATCCACTGGGTGTTCATTATCCGGTAAATCGGAATCACTGTCTGCAGTGTCTAGAAGAAATTTGGATGAAACTCCATAGAAAGGGTCATTTATATTTATGTCTATGCAGTCATTTAAGACGTTTCCGCTGAACATCAAATCTGGATTCCCAAGAAAAGCCTGCAAGAAATCGAAAGTATATTAGTTAGCTAATTATGCTCTGCTAGGTAATTATGTTATAGTATGAGCAAAATAAATAGTATTTGCAAGTTAATAATATTGTAAGGACACGCCTACTGTTTTGTACACACAGCTGTAACACGGATATCCCCGAGTCATTAAACTGACATCAAAAGACAAATGCCGAATCTATATAACTCCAGAAATAACAACGCCATATAATAACAATTATAAATGTTTAACTAAATATAACGTTATCTAACATATAAAAAGTAATTCACATCGACTGAGGTCTGCCAATCTTCCTAGATAATGACAAGTTCAATTTATGCACTGCCACGTGAATATCACGTTGTGCAATGAATGGCCTACTTATCGCCTCCGTTGACAATACATTACATCTAAATGATCAATTTGCGCTAAATTTGCGATTAGGTATTACGATTCTTGCGATGATTTATTTAAATAAAATTGATGCATAGTAGCAGCATAAACGTGTATAATTTTGTGATAAAATATAGTACAGACTTGATAAAGTAAATATCAAATAGTATTTTGTTACTACTGCTAGTTCAACAGGAAGAGAAGAAGGCCATGATAAACACAAACGACACCGCTTGCAAGAAACAGTAGTCAGTGGACACCTCCCACTACAACATAATTTACTTACAAAATCGTATAAAAAGTATCAATAATATAAGTTAATTTGACTTACCATCTTTCCTACTTCTCTGCTAAATCCACACTGATAATTAAAACTGAGAACACCCGGCATTACTCTGCAACTAGGCGAAGAGACCTAGCACCAAAGTACGGTGATCTTCGCACACCCTGCTCGTTATAGACAGCAAGCCGCGCGCTAGTCCAACATATTACTGCGCGCAGGCTCATTACCTCGTTCATCACCAAGGTCACATTTACGCATCGCATAAAAAGTGTACTTTTGCTTTAAATATGACAATCATGTTAATTTATTTTTAAAATAATACTTTTATTACTATATATTAAGTTTATTAAATAGTATATAACACGATAAGACTGATATTTAGTATGTCCATTTTTATGCGCAATCTTATTTTTTGTTGGGCTGTAAAAAGTGCAGATGGCGGGAAAGATGAAGGCGGAGTCATGAATATGCATTTAGAACTGGGCCAATGAATTATGAAGAGAATTTAGTGACACTTGTTGAGTGTATTCAATGAACGTAGTCCTCTCAGCCCTATACCCTCTCTTCCTCCCCCTTGTCTGTTCGCGCACTCAAAAACTTCTTAACTTCGTTCTCTCCCTCCCTGGCAGTTTGAGATCTTACTTAATTCTAAAATATCGTGTCTAATTTTGTAATCACTTGATTCTGTCTGCATGTGTCCAAGAAAAATTTTCGTTTGCGTCTAATAAAATTGTTGTTTTAAATTGTGCTGTTTTTATCTTTTAGCGTGTTCCCCCACTCAGACAATTATACAGTTTTTTTACGGGAACTTTATTCCTAATTAGAAAATGTTAAAATGCACTCCAATGGATGGTGACGATGACAGGGGTGGTAGTAGTTATCAGTGGGTGATAGTGAAGGCCAATGCTATATTGAACCAATTCTTATGTATGGCAGCGAATCATGGACACTGAACAAACAATCAATACGATCATTGAAGCCACAGAGATGTGGTTTTACAGAAGAATGTTGAGAATTCCATGGACAGCAAAGAAAACAAACGTGGAGGTTTTAAATCAGGCCTGCACAAAGAAACCTTATCAAAAGAATAAGAATCCGACAATCAAGGTTCTTCGGGCATATAATGCGAAGAGAAGGTTTAGAACATTTGGTGACTACAGGTAAAATTCAGGGAAGGAGAGATCGTGGAAGACAGAGGGAGAAGATGTTGGATGGCCTGACATCATGGTTCGACAAAATTTATAAGTCAGAACTGATTACATGCCAGAATGGATGGTGAGAGACAGTGTGCTACGCTAGGCAGGCATGGCGCTGATAGTGAAGGTGGTGGTAGAAATAGTGGTGGTAGTGTTTGAATGATTGTAATAGGGATCCTGATACTCTTAATCAGTGACGGCTCGTCATTAATGGCCACTGGGGCCGTCCCCACAAAAAATAAGGTGTAACCTATTTATTATTTTATACATTAAAATATAACCTAACCGAAACCATGATTTTTTCGAAAATGTATGTGTCCCACCAACAAAAATGATCACGAGCCGTCACTGCTCTTAATCTTAAGTTGTGGCATCAGTCTTCTTCATTCACTTTCAGACGTCCCCTAGAATATGTTCAAAGAAAGCATTGGTGCGTTTAAAGAACTTGTCAAATAAGTTGACATTAGAAAGGTATTTGGGTCTCCAGGAAAAGAAACAATTGCTGAACCACGATCTGTATTTCTCTCTACGCCCATCGAGGTCTTGGTTTAATTTCAGTGTTTAAGAAGTGTTGTTTTTTTCCCGGAAAACACAAACACCTGTTTTCTGTCTATTTATTTACCATATTCATTGGCCCCTGTGCTTTCCCTTGAGCTCTTCATTCAGAGAACTTGCCTTGGCTGAAATCGGATGCACGTGTCCTAAACGTGTAGAAGTCTATGCGTTTAGGGGCCTACCAAACCAATGTGCAACGTATACACGTTCTTGGCAAAGATCAAACATATCACAAAGAGTGATTAAAATTGGTCGTAAAGAACGAACGCAAAGAAGAAGAAGAAGAGAACTTGCCATTCATTAGCTGTCTTTACGGTCATAAGCAGTTCATGCAATAACACTGTTAACGGTCATACAAGTCTTCTATGCTCCACATATGCTGAACATTCTGTAATAGATGTAGAACAATTATTTTGTCACGGTCCTCGCCCGTGTGTTGCCGGGATCTCAAGGGGAGCAAAGAATAGTAACACTGCGACCGTCAAGTCGTAAGAGGCAACTGAGGTAAGGGCCTAGGGAAGCTATCCTGGTAAGGTTATGTTATGTTATGCGATCGACGTCATGGCACATTGGGCATTTCAATTCGTGCTCTGTCCTCCGTTACAGCAGCCATCCCAAAGTCCATTTGCTCACAGTACCCATAAGAAGTTGATATACTATATCTTCTCTCTCTACCACGAAGACGACACTGTCTGGCATGTCCAAACCTAACGCCTAATTCTCGAACTCGTTCCAGTGTCTGAGACCCGCCCGTACCACACAATTGAGAGCGTACCGCATTGATGATTATCGGCTCTGTCCATATTTCTGCCCACTTGAGTCGGGCACTGTTTGCAAGAGAGTCAGCACGCTCGTTACCCCGCACTCCAGCATGTCTAGGCGTGTACAGCCAAGTCATTTTCTTGAGATGTAATCTCCGAATGATGTCCACCCATTCCACACGCATACTTCCAGATTCAATCAGTTGAAGCATATTCATCGAGTCTGATATGATCCAGTAAGGTAAGGAAAGTAAATGGCGAGGAAACCAATAAAACGGTAAGCAGGCTTTCATGCAAAAATCAGTCAGAAGCGCCATGGCTACGCCTGAATTTATAGCGGGCGAACGCAGAAGAAGAAGTGTTAACTCGAAGAGATAGCTGGTTGTGTTCTTAGAAACTCTCGTCTGCATGGCTAGGCAATGGTGGCTGTAAGATGCTCGTCTGTAGGGCTAGGCAATGGTGGCCGTAAGCTCGTCTGTAGGGCTAGGCAATGGGGGCTGTAAGATGCTCGTCTGTAGGGTTAGGCAATGGTGGCCGTAAGCTCGTCTGTAGGGCTAGGCAATGGGGGCTGTAAGATGCTCGTCTGTAGGGCTAGACAATGGTGGCTGTAAGATGCTCGTCTGTAGGGCTAGGCAATGGTGGCTGTAAGATGCTCGTCTGTAGGGCTAGACAATGGTGGCTGTAAGATGCTCGTCTGTAGGGCTAGACAATGGTGGCTGTAAGATGCTCGTCTGTAGGGCTAGACAATGGTGGCTGTAAGATGCTCGTCTGTAGGGCTAGGCAATGGTGGCCGTAAGCTCGTCTGTAGGGCTAGGCAATGGGGGCCGTAAGCTCGTCTGTAGGGCTAGGCAATGGTGGCTGTAAGATGCTCGTCTGTAGGGCTAGACAATGGTGGCTGTAAGATGCTCGTCTGTAGGGCTAGGCAATGGTGGCTGTAAGATGCTCGTCTGTAGGGCTAGGCAATGGTGGCCGTAAGATGCTCGTCTGTAGGGCTAGGCAATGGTGGCTGTAAGATGCTCGTCTGTAGGGCTAGGCAATGGTGGCCGTAAGATGTTCGTCTGTAGGGCTAGGCAATGGGGGCCGTAAGATGCTCGTCTGTAGGGCTAGACAATGGTGGCGTAAGATGCTTGTCTGTAGGGCTAGGCAATGGTGGCTGTAAGATGCTCGTCTGTAGGGCTGAGGCAATGGTGGCTAAGATGCTCGTCTGTAGGGCTAGCAATGGGGCCGTAAGATGCTCGTCTGTAGGGCTAGGCAATGGTGGCCGTAAGATGCTCGTCTGTAGGGCTAGGCAATGGGGGCCGTAAGATGCTCGTCTGTAGGGCTAGACAATGGTGGCTGTAAGCTTGTCTGTAGGGCTAGGCAATGGTGGCCGTAAGCTCGTCTGTAGGGCTAGACAATGGGGCCGTAAGATGCTCGTCTGTAGGGCTAGACAATGGGGGCCGTAAGCTCGTCTGTAGGGCTAGGCAATGGTGGCCGTAAGATGCTCGTCTGTAGGGCTAGACAATGGTGGCTGTAAGCTTGTCTGTAGGGCTAGGCAATGGTGGCTGTAAGATGCTCGTCTGTAGGGCTAGACAATGGGGGCCGTAAGCTCGTCTGTAGGGCTAGGCAATGGTGGCCGTAAGATGCTCGTCTGTAGGGCTAGACAATGGTGGCTGTAAGATGCTCGTCTGTAGGGCTAGGCAATGGTGGCTGTAAGCTTCGTCTGTAGGGCTAGGCAATGGTGGCCGTAAGATGTTCGTCTGTAGGGCTAGGCAATGGGGGCCGTAAGATGCTCGTCTGTAGGGCTAGACAATGGTGGCTGTAAGATGCTCGTCTGCAGGGCTAGGCAATGGTGGCTGTAAGACGTTCGTCTGTAGGGCTAGACAATGGTGGCTGTAAGACGTTCGTCTGTAGGGCTAGACAATGGTGGCTGTAAGACGTTCGTCTGTAGGGCTAGGCAATGGTGGCTGTAAGACGTTCGTCTGTAGGGCTAGACAATGGTGGCTGTAAGACGTTCGTCTGTAGGGCTAGACAATGGTGGCTGTAAGACGTTCGTCTGTAGGGCTAGACAATGGTGGCTGTAAGACGTTCGTCTGTAGGGCTAGACAATGGTGGCTGTAAGACGTTCGTCTGTAGGGCTAGGCAATGGTGGCTGTAAGACGTTCGTCTGTAGGGCTAGACAATGGTGGCTGTAAGACGTTCGTCTGTAGGGCTAGACAATGGTGGCTGTAAGACGTTCGTCTGTAGGGCTAGACAATGGTGGCTGTAAGACGTTCGTCTGTAGGGCTAGACAATGGTGGCTGTAAGATGTTCGTCTGTAGGGCTAGACAATGGTGGCTGTAAGATGTTCGTCTGTAGGGCTAGGCAATGGAGGCTGTAAGATGTTCGTCTGTAGGGCTAGGCAATGGTGGCCGTAAGATGCTCGTCTGTAGGGCTAGGCAATGGTGGCTGTAAGATGCTCGTCTGTAGGGCTAGGCAATGGTGGCTGTAAGATGCTCGTCTGTAGGGCTAGGCAATGGTGGCCGTAAGATGTTCGTCTGCAGGGCTAGGCAATGGTGGCTGTAAGATGCTCGTCTGTAGGGCTAGCAATGGTGGCGTAAGATGCTCGTCTGCAGGACTAGGCAATGGTGGCCGTAAGATGTTCGTCTGCAGGGCTAGGCAATGGTGGCTGTAAGAAGTAAATATTTGTGGTTCGAATCCTGTCTTTGATAATTTGTTTTTTTCCGGAAGTTCATAATATTTGTTCACTGTCTATTTATTGGCTCGGGTGCTTCCTCTGCGGGTTCTTTTAAAAACCCACCAAAAACTCTTCTTGTTCTCTTGAATGTTCTTCTTCTTCGAACGCTTCATATCGACCACCTGTTAACCACTCTTTGTGATTTGTATGTGATCCGAGCCTAAGAGCGATTGCACGTTGTGCCAATTATGCGACTAGAAGTAAGCCAGCATATCCGATTTCAGCGACGCTTTTATTTACTAGGGGAGCTTCCTAGGCCTCTAGTCGCCTATTACGACATGCCTTGTAGGTAGCAGTGCTACTATTCTTTGCTCCCATTCAGCGTCCGGCAACACGCGGGTGTTCTTTAATGTTAACCCTGACCCTCGTTAAAAATTGTAAATTTTCAACTTTTGAATTTCTTTTGACTGTACACTAGATACAATAATTCGGATGGTGTTGACTTCTCCCCCCTCTTGAAACATTATCAACACAGATGTTACCAGTTGAATGTATATAATGGAAATCTCATTACATTTGTTGGTACAGCTTTCCATGGGCGATATCCAAGTAAATAAATTATCCCGGTCAGCGGGTGACACCTTTTCCGATAGAATGTTGATGGTAAGTGAATTCTTTGGTTACATCTGGGGTTTTCATGACTTCTTTCAAAAGACGGAAATTAAATTTATCTTAAGCAGTCTACTGCTGAGTCCAAATACGTAACGTTACGAGGAAGCGTTATTTAAATCTGGGCTGTTGAATAACTTTATTACAATGTCAGCGTCACCTGGTCGACGGTTTGTTTGCTTTGGGCAGGGACGGAAATCAGTCTTACAGTACATAATAATACATCCTAGTTCAAGGTCAAAGGCTATCAGTAAGAAAGTAGTTCTATACCCTGCGGCGAAATGGTCAAAATAGGAAAGAAACGGACTGCCCAACGCCTACTAAAGGCAAAAGAAATGAAGCAATTAAACTGTTGGAGGTCGTGTTATTTATAACATTTCCTACCCCATCCCCAACTACTTTAGAAGTATAGAAGTCGATGTCTGATGAAAACCCACTTATTTTCCACTGATGAAATTCTCAACAAGCTATAAAGGAGAGTTACTGGTGATCGGAAAGGCAACAATGATACTGAATGAACCATAACTCAAAAGATGCTGGTTAATTTGTAGACCTTTTAAGTCATTATTCCACGGGACGACAAAGTGCAATGAACGATTTGGTGTCCGTAGAATATCAAAGGTAAAGGCTTTCGTTTGTTCTGAATTCTACAGACGGTGACATTGTTATCTACAACGATGGATCAGTTTTTTGTCATTTGTGTCGAACATAAACTGTTACAGATCAGTGTTACAGAAATAGTGTATTGGAGGTGTGGTACTTTTGCTGTCACTGCAAGCAGCATGGCTTTGGATGTTAGATATGGGATCCCGGCAATGATCGAAGGGAGTGTCGATCGCGTCTGAATTCGCAGGGACTAAATGAGCATATTCAGCATGACGCGAACGTTTGCATATACAATAGCATGAATCTGTGACGATTTTGGGACTTCATAAAGTGTCATACCTTTATTGTTATACCCGACCATGCGGGTATCTGGGAAAATTAGCGAACAGATAGACTTGCCTGTAAGTTTGTCTCGGCAGGTGGTAGAGCGATAGACAGAGCTGATCTTATGAATGCCATTAATTAGGGATCTTGGCAGGATTTAGGTGGAGACTTTGAATCTACGCCCCTGTCAAGACTGTAGAAACTTGATGTTGCTAGATATGAGCACTACATGACACGTAGAAGTTTCATTAACCAACATATGACTTGAATAGTCAGTCATCTCGTGCTGACGGATATACTGAAGATGAGATCGAAGGACTTCTTCCACGATCGATAATGCTGATCCAAAGACTACCCAACCGCCCGAGTGGTTACGGGCCCAAATTTGGGGTGTAAGAATAGAACCACTGTTACCTGCCATGCATGTCGTAAGAGGCGAATAAGGAGGTTTGGTTGAAATCGGATGCACGTGTCCGCTAGGGAATGTTAACCCGAAACAAATGCTTGCAGAAAACGGATGTACCAGGCCGTAAGGCGCATAACTACCCCTCAATGAGGAATGGGATAACGGATTCTACGGTCACCAATCTGCCTCTGAGATTTAGCCACGCAGTAAGAATGTCAGACCTTTCATCACGAGGGTGGCCAAAACTTACTGCGGGAGAGGTCGGCACAAACGGGGAAGCAGAAATCATAGGAATTATATTCTACAGAACTGCCTCCAGTATGCAGACTTGAGAAGAAACAGGTGGCCCACTTACACTAACGTCCAAGACAAACTGTATGGCGTGGCTGACAATCTGAGGCAGACGGCTGCCTTTATTAGAGGATCCGAAATAGGAAGCTGCCTAGTAAATAAAAAGCGCCCCAGAAATCGGATGTGTTGGCCTACTTATTGGGGTATAATTGACACAGCGTACAATCGCTCTTTGGCTCAAATCACATACAAATCACAAAGAGTAGTTTAACAAGTTGTCGATATGGAGCAGTCGAAGAAAAAAGAACATATTTAATAATAATAATAGTAGCAGTCCATCGCAAGCGGTGATGACAACGGCCTCAGACGTGTGTTGTTGCATCTCACTGGTGTGTGCCGTGGTGACTGTATAGGTCAATCCTGGAACACAATTCTATGTTATATGTGGGACATATATGTTCAAGGTTGGACATTTGTTGAGTGTTCTGTATTTTCATGAAGCTCGTTTTCTCTGATTCTCAGCAGTGCGACAAGTTTCAGCTATGCGACAAGTCTCAGCTATGCGACAAGTCTCAGCTATGCGACAAGTTTCAGCTATGCGACAAGTCTCAGCAGTGCGACAAGTCTCAGCAGTGCGACAAGTCTCAGCTATGCGAGTTCCTCTTGTGTTGTTACAGCGCCATATTTGGCGATCTTGCGTAATGGATTCTCAGCAAGTGGTGTCTTATTCTTATTCTTCAGCGATATCTTGTCATGCGCTTAGTTTACTGTAGACCACAAACTGCGCAGTCATCTACAGATCTGTCGAGTTTCCTAAAAGTTTAGTTTTTAGGTCGAATGGGTGAGGCCACATGTTGCTTCTTAGCTCACCTTTCCCTGTTTACAAGTGCATTTTTGTCCTACAGATCCCTATGATTGTTGCCTAAGCTATGGAGTGTGTGCTTTGTGCAATACTCTCGGCAGGTGGCGTATCTATGGAGAGGGACCGAGCCATATGGTGTAAAAGTCGGTGATATGAAGTCAATCCTTCGGCTTTAAATATTTGTAAACAAATTGTTGTTGTACCTAAATAAATAACTATATGTGGATCACAGTTATATGTGTGTACATCTCATAAATTACTGTGACATATACTAGCTCACAAATACTACATAAACCTACGTCAGGTGACAGATGCATGTGATCCCCCACCTCCAAGTTTTATGCGTCTTTCTTTCTTCCTATCGTTCGTTTGAAACATTATTTATATATTCAGTATTCTTTTGTATACATTTTTCTGTTTCTCACACATAGATCCTGCAGTTTTCTTTCCAGCGCAGTGTCACTAGGTCAGTGAGTTTGCTTCAGTATATCATATTCCGAGCAGTCTTGAAGTATGTGCTTTGCAGTTTGTCCACCTGCACACATTAACTGAGTTGTCAATCTTGAATTTATTATCACCCGTGTGATGCCGGGCTCGCAAAGGGAACAAAGAATAGTACAACTGCGACCTACAAGGCATGTCGTAAGAGACGACTGATGTAGGACCTAGAGTAGCTACCCTAGTAAATCTTCTTTGCGTTCGTTCTTTACGACCAATTGTAATTACTCTTTGTGATATGTTTGACCTGTGCCAAGAACGTGTATACGTTGCACATTGGTTGTAGGCCCCTAAACGCATAGACTTCTATACGTTTAGGACACATGCATCCGATTTCATCCAAACCTCCTTAGTCGCCTCTTACGACATGCGTGGCATGTAACAGTGGTTCTATTCTTTACACCCCAAATTTGGACCCCGGTAACCACTCGGGCAACCCTAGTAAATAAAATGCATCGTATAAATCGAATGTGCTGGACTACTTGTAGGCGCATAACTGACACAACATACACTCGCTCTTAGGTTCAGATCATATATAAATCATAAAGAGTGGTTAACAAGTGGTCGATATAGAGCGCTCCAAGAAGAAGAATGTTTTATACATATGACTGCGGGAGTCTATTGTTCCTTGTTGTGATAAGTCTTGTGGTTTGTTTAAAGCTACTGTTTTGTTTTCATAATTTTTAATTTACAGTAATATCTTTTACTCCCCACGAAGTCATTACCTTGTAGTTGTGGGGAGCTTGCATACCTCCATGATCCGGACAGCATACCTCCATGATCCAGACAAAATGTGGCCTCCTGGTCCTCCAGGTTGGGGGTTGGACAATGGACTAGCAACCAATTCCTTTAAAAAACATCATGTTACGGAAACAGAAACTTTCTTTCTTTCTTTTCTTCTTTTGCGTTCGTTCTTTACGACCAATTTTAATCACTCTTTGTGATATGTTTGATCTTTGCCAAGAACGTGTATACGTTGCACATTGGTTTGTAGCCCCTAAACGCATAGACTTCTACACGTTTAGGACATGTGCATCCGATTTCATCCAAACCTCCTTAGTCGCCTCTTACGACATGCGTGGCAGGTAGCAGTGGTTCTATTCTTGACACCCCAAATTTGGGCCCCGGTAACCACTCGGGTGAGGAAACAGAATCAAGAGATAACATTATTACAACGGATGAAGGGAGCGAGGTCAATCAGGCAACTGATTTCATGAAGGGGGGAACCAAACCCGTCCCGTAAGGAAGTCTTCACCCAGACGACTAATCTTCTTACACCCAAATCCCTTTTTCAGCGAATGGGAAGAAAGGTCTGGACGTCCAAAGGAAACATGGAGAAGAACGGTGGAGAGAGAGTTGAAGGGGTGTGGTCTGACGTGGAGACGGTTGGTAGAAAGGCAGCAGAACGGCAACAGTGGAAGCATCTTGTGGAAGCCTTATATGTCAATCGGTACACAAAGGGGATATAGAATAGATAGAATATCTTTTACAGTGTTTTTGTTTTATTTCAAATATATTTGTTTCTTTGCTTGCTGTTTACATGCGTTTGCGAGTTAAATCTTCTTTTTCTTCTTGGCTATCTGTCAATCCACTGTTGACCACAAACTGTCAGGTTTCTCCACAGCTTAGTTGTTAGGTCAACTTGATGTTACAACATGTTGCTTCTCAGTTCGCACAGGAAAGGATATTCTTGCAGGACATCCCCCGGGTGTCTATTCCATATGTTCCTTCCTTTCGTCCGCTTGAAATATTGTCTATATATTCAATGTTGTCTCTTGTATGAACTTCACTGTCTTTTGTAGCTCACACAGAGGTCCGTGTAGTTTTCTATCGAGTGTTGTTTCGTTAGGCCAGTGAGTTATTCCATATGTTGACACTGGCATAGAGCTGTTGGACGTGTTTCTAGTCTATATAAATGTATGTCGAGTCTGCAGTGTCCGGTACGTAGGCGAAATATAATGACATGATCTGTTCTGTTTGTCTTTGAGAAAGGTTTTTCCATAATCATATCCAGTGATTGTCTTCTAGTCTACTCCAGATTTTCTCTGTGTGATGATTCTGCCAGCCTGACAAGACAGTGATTGGTGCACGCTAAATAAAGTTTTATTCTTCTTCCAACATTCCATATCGACTACTTGTTAAACCAATCTTTGTGATTTGTATGTGATCTGAGTTTAAGAGTCGATTGTAGTTGTGCGTTACGGCCAACAAGTAGGCCAGCACATCTGATTTATGATTTTTATTAACTAGGTAGCTTCCTAGGCCTCACCTTAGTCGTCTCCTTACGACATGTCTTGTATATCGCAGTGTTACTATTCTTTTGCCCCCTGTGAGCCTGGCAACACATGGGTGGATCTGAGTCTAAGAGTGATTGTACGTTGTGCCAGTTCTGCGCCACAAGTAGGCCAGCAATTTATGACGTTGTTATTTACTAGGTAGCTTCCTATGGTCCTACCTCAGTCGTCTCTTACGACATACCTTGTAGGTCGCAGTGATACTATTCTTTGCTTCCCCTGTGGGCTCCAACAACACACGGGCTAAATAAAGTCTATACTCTTACTTCTCCTCATTATTGACACGTTCAAATTCTGATTCTTAATCATAGCTAGAATTAGGATATTGTTCTTCTTCTGTTGTCACATTGCTGCCGGGTTGTATCCCGGTGTAATGTTCTTCTGTGTTTGTCTTGGACTTCTCGGAAGTTTTGAATGATGTATTTCTGCATGGTTTGGCATGATATAGACACTCCACCTTTCTTCTTGGTCTTTCCCTCCCTAGTCTCGCAATCTTCTACTTAGATGACTTTATAGACAGTGTGGTTTGACTGCATTCTTACTATCTGGGCAAACCATCCCATTCTTTGTTTCTCGATGTAATTCAAGAAGGTTCTATCCTTCTCTATGTTGCTGGCATTTGTGACTTGTCTCTTCTCGTGTTGTTTGCAAACTTACGGAAACTATTGTGACTATTGTCAGTGCCTGTGCTTTATTCATTGTCCATGTTTGGTGCTGGTAGCAGAAAGTATAAATGAAGATGATATTGATCATTTAGTCGTTTAATTGAAAGATATATGTTTGAATGTCTGCGTAGTGTATGCTAGTTGGTTGGTGACTGTATTTGCCTTCTGACCTCTAGCATCTATTTATCTATCTATAGCTTTCCATCTTCTGTAGATATGCTTGCTAAGTATTTGAACTCCTTCTACTTCTTTGATTGTAAAGCAAGGCATTGCTTCTTCTTCTTCTTCTTTTCGTTCGTTCTTTACGACCAAATTTAATCACTCTTTGTGATATGTTTGATCTTTGCCAAGAACGTGTATACGTTGCACATTGGTTTGGTAGGCTCCTAAACGCATAGAATTCTACAAGTTTAGGACACGTGCATCCGATTTCAGGGAAACCTCCTTAATCGCCTCTTACGACAAGCGTGGCAGGTAACAGTTGTTCTATTCTTTACACCCCAAATTTGGACCCCGGGGACCACTCGACCGAAGGCATTGCTATTTTCAATATCTCTGTGTGTTTGTGTTGTTTTATGTTTACCAGAGTACATCAATTTCAGTTTTACCTCCAACGTATGTAACTTTACTCTAACACTACAACAACGTGGACTACTTTTGATGTACTTAACTCCAGTGGCGGCTCGTCATTAAGGGCCAGTGGGGCCGGACCCACCAAAAATAATGTGTAACGTGTATTTATTAGTTAATAAATTAAATTATAACCTAATCTAAAACCATGAGTTTTCCGAAAATTTGGGAGTCTGGCCCCACCAACAAAAAAGGATCACGAGCCGCCACTGCTTAACTCATTTCCATTTAGTAATTAGAGATCTCCTAGATCAAACGGAATCATACCTTGTTCCTCGCCTTTTCTAATCATTAGATGCTAATTTTTTGTCATATTACATAACTTTGAATATTGCTCGTTACGATATATTTTAACAGTGTCTGCTTGTGGATATTTCGTTCAACTTGTTGCAAAGTACACTGAACTCATAGATCAACTATGTTTTAATGTCCCATAACATTTTCAGACATTAGAGGATGCAGTGCCTGTCACTCAACATTTCCAGTAGTTGTTTGGGCAGGAGGTAGGAGGATCAATTCTTTTCCTTACTCGCGAGACGTCGATTTGGGGATTGAATACCCAGCACACTAATGTCTGATTTGATAAGCTAAACCGCCTGAGTAGTTACCGGGGCCCACATTTGGGGCTAAAGAATAGAACCACTGTTACCTGCCACGCATGTAACAGTGGTTCTAAGAGGCGTCTAAGAAGGTTTGGCTGAAATCGGATGCACGTGTCCTAAACGTGTAGAGTTCCTACCAAACCAATGTGCAAAGTATACACGTTCTTGGCAAAGATCAAACATATCACAAAGAGTGATTAAAATTGGTCGTAAAGAACGAACGCAAAGAAGAAGAAGAAGATAAGCTAGACCTGAAACAGTCCAGAAAAATGAGGAGGAGAAAAACAGAGGAAGGATACAACCCAGATCACGACAACATAAATTTAGCATGCTATTAAATCAAAGTTCATGAGAAAGGAGTTAAGTTCATGAGAGACAGAACGAAGTGGAGCATACATGATCAAATCATTAAATTTAACAAAATTGCTATTTATCAAAGTTCATGGTAGAGTTGTTACAGAACGAAGTGGAGCTATGACAGCTACAAATCTACTTCCTAGTATGAGGATGGAGGCTGATGTCGTTATTGCTGTCCTCCAATGGCTGTCTGTGACTCCGTTTACTGGGCCCAATGTTGTATCTGATTCTTAGCGATGCTTCGGAAGATCAAAAGTGGCAAGTTTCCGTTGAGTGGATGTTGTTTATAGTTTTCTAGTCTCAGAGGCTATGTGGATCTACTGCCGCATGTGTTTACGGCAATTAGAGAGTGGACACGCGTGCATCACCAGCATTGATTGTCAGGGGAGTTGAGAATGGATATCTTCTTCAATCTCTACACGACTGCCTGTTAGATGAAGACACTAAAATAGATGTTGAGCTGATTCAGCTATTCAAGAAGATTGGAGTTACCCATTGTACAAGTGTAATTGTGTTATTACTAGGCCAGTTCTCTCATCTCCTCCATCGGGAGTAATCGTAACTTATTTCGACAATGTTTCCCAGTAATGGCGGGCGTTGACAGCTGCGCAGAAATATTGTTGTAGTGCGGCAATTGTCTCTTGATCTCAATTCAAAAACAGGAAGTTGTCAGCGACATACACAGAGACTATCAAATCTGTTGTATTTTTGGCTTATGAGGGTCTGAGTGAGTGTTGAAAATGTAACTGAAGTTCAGACTATTTGGCGACAATCTGGGTGACATCTGATAATTCATTGATGTCTTTGATTTCGTGAATCAAAGGAAACGGGACCATATATATACCAGGATCTAGCACAGGCAGAGGAGAGGATAGAGAGGACCACAGACAGACAGAGGAGAGGATAGTGAGGCCAGAACAGTAGAACAGACAGTTAGAGGAGAGGATAGGAGAGGACCACAGACAGACAGTTAGAGGGAGGCCAGAAAAGGAGAACAGACAGACAGAGAGGCCAGTAAACAAACAGAGGTAGAGCCTGGCTGAGAGCCAGTAAATTAGAAGTCACTACAAGATACTGTCTGGTCATACAGAAGACGGACAGAGAGCAGTCAAAAGAACTCTGGCATAGACAGAAGCAGAGAACTTTGGCACAGACACTAGCGCAGAATAAAAAAACCAGTAGAGAACTCCAGCCGGAGCTATACGTTAGATACGGTCCAGACCTGAGACATACTGTCTCTTAATGACTTTGATGTCATCATCAACAGTTCTAGAAGAATAGACCTTCGTGAGAACATCCGCTGAGACATGCTGTCTCCCAAATGACTTTGAAGTCTTCATCTTCATCATCAGCAGTTCTAGAATACTAGACCTTCGTGAGAACATCGCTGAGACCTTCGTGAGAACATCACTGAGACATCTCTTCTCTCTGTGCCTTTTACCCGGGTTGGGGCATAGGCCCTCAACCAACTCACGCCAAGTCTTCCTATCTCTAGCTATCTCCTGCAGCTCCCTCCAGCTCTTCTTTATATTGTTGATCTCCGCCTCCAAATCTCGTCTCCATGTATTTCTGGCCTCCCCTTCTTTCGCTGTCCCTGCGGGTTCCAGGCAAGGACCCTTCTTGTTATATTTCCCTCCGGTTTTCGCAAAGTGTGTCCTATCCAGCGCCAGCGTCTTTTTTAACCTGTTCGTTCACTGGAATCTGTCTTGTTCTCTCCATAAGTTCCTCATTTGTGACCCTATCATACCATCTTAGTTCCTCTATTCTGCACAGACACCAGTTGATGAATGTTTGCAATTTATGCGCTATTGTTTTAGTTGTTCTCCATGTTTCTGACCCATACAGTAGAACTGCTTTTACATTAGAGTTAAATATCCGAATTTTTGTTCTAGATTTGATTTCTTTGGACTTCCAAATGTTTTCCAGTGCAATGAAAGCTCCTCTTGCCTTCTGTATTCTTATTTTAACATCTCTATCTGTTCCAACCTCTTTGTCTACGTTGCTGCCCAAATATGTGTATGATTCTACCTCTTGAAGTGGGATTTCCCCCAAGGAGATCGAGTTGTCGTTTGCTTGGTTAATTCTCAATATCTTTGTCTTTCCCTTATGAATGTTCAGCCCTAGTTGCTGGGACCTTTGATTCAATGTGTTTAGCTTATCCTGATCTGATTTTGTGTTGTGACAGAAGGCTATATCATCAGCGAAGTCCAGATCATCTAGTTGCTCTGTCAGAGTCCATTGAATTCCATTTCTGGTGTTAGTTACTGTGGTCTTTATAATCCAGTCTATTGTCAGTAAGAACAACAAAGGTGATAGAAGACATCACTGACGCACTCCTGTTTCTATTCCCAAAGTGTCTGTTAGTTTACCTTCATGAAGAACTCTACATTTCATATCTGTATATGTTGCTTTTATTAAGTTAATAATTTTCTGTGGGATTCCATAATGCCTCATTAATTTCCAAAGGGTTTTCCTATCAATACTGTCAAAAGCCTTCTCATAATCCACAAATGCGATATAAAATGGGGATTTCCATTCAATACTTTGCTCTATTATTATGCGTAATGTGACTATCTGGTCAGCACAGGATCTATTTGGTCGGAAGCCTGCCTGTTCATCTCTTAGCTTTATATCGATAGCATCTCTCAGTCTCTCCAGGATGACTCTGTTAGTATTTTCCCAGGACTGACAACAGCATTATTCCCTATAATTTTCACACTTCTGAAGGTTCCCTTTCTTTGGTAGCTTCACCAGGTATCATTCTCTCCAGTTTGCTGGTATTTCTTCGGTCTCCCAGATTCTGCTAAATAATTTATACAGTATTTCTGTGGATGTGTTTATGTTGGCTTTAACGCCTCCTGGAATACCATCTGGACCGGTCGCTTTCCCATCTTTTAAAAGTTTAATGGCTTTACTAATCTCCTCCTTGGATGGTTTCTCACAGTTGATGTCCAAGTCAATTTCTGCCGGTTGGATATCTTGGGGGTTTGTAGGTGCTGGTCTGTTCAGGAGTTCCTTGAAGTATTCCATCCATCTTTCCATTTGGTCTCTAACATTAGTGATAGTTTCCCCACTACTATTTTTGATCAACCCATTTGATGAACTGTATTTTCCTGCTAGCTTTCTAGTGATGTTGTAAAGATCCCTAAGGTTTCCTTTTCCTGCAGCTACCTCTGCTTCTCTTGCTAGATCTTCTACGTATTGTCTTTATCTAACTTTATTTGTTTCTTTACTTTCTTGCTAGCTTCTGTGTACTTTTCCTGGGCTATGGCAGTTCTAGTTTTGCTATTATTTAAATCTGTTTTCCTCTTTTTCCTTTCTTCTATTTCCTTGAGAGTTTCTGGAGTTATCCATGCCTTATGATTCCGCTACTTCTTTCCTAATACCTCTGTGCATGTTTCATTCCAAATATGTTTGGCTTGCTGCCAGCATTCTTCCGCACTCCCCTCATCTTCTAATTGCCGCAAAACCTCATACTTATTAGAGACTGTGACCGTGAACTGTTCCTTTGTTTCTTGACTCTGAGGTATCCTACATTATATTGGTGTCTATGTTCATGGGATTTTATGTATCGCTTAAGCTTCAGTTTAATTTTACTTATCAGCAAATGGTGATCCAAATCTACACTTGCCCCCCGTAGAACCCTTAAATCTTGTAGAGATGACCTGAATTTCTTGTTTATGCATATGTGGTCAATTTGATTTTCTGTTCTGTGAACTGGTGATACCCAGGTTGTTTTATGTATTCTTTTATGTGGAAAGACACTTCCACCTATGACGTATTGATTCGCTGCACAGAAATTAGTGAATAGTTCTCCATTTTCGTTTATTATTCCTAGTCCGTGTTTCCCCATGATCTCCTCGTAGCCTATGTTGTCCGAACCTATTTTGGCATTGAGGTCACCCATCAGAATTTTGATGTTCCCATTTCTCCGATTATCTATAGTATTTTGAAGTTTTATGTCAAATTCTCTTTTACTTTTTCCTCTTTATCATTGGTAGGTGCATAACACTGGGTCACATTCAAGAATACTTTCTTTTGGTGGTTCTGAATGTTGCTGTGATTATTCTAGGACTCACTGCTTCCCATTTTATTAGTGCATTCTCCGCTTCTTTAGATAGCATTAAAGCCACTCCTTCACTATGGGGGCATTTTCTTCCATATGGCCTGAGAACAGCATTGTTTCTCCTGTGTTTAGACGTTGTTTGCCTGCACCATTCCACCTAGTTTCACATAAGCCCAAGATGCCAAACCCGTGAAATTTCATCTCATTTACAACCTGTGCTGTCTTTCCCATTTCATACATACTTCTAACATTCCAGGTGCCACTTCTGGAGTTTTCCTAGGTGAAAGGAAGATAATCTGCGGGGTAGACTCCTTGCGCTTTTCTGCATCGCTTCATACCTCTTCTAGAAGAGCTTCCTTTCCTCTTGGTTGGCACAGTTTTATTTTATTTTTATGTGACTTGTTCATGGTTGGTTGGATTTTGTGGCTAAAATTTTCTACTGGATAGGGTAGCCATCCCTACGCCAAACCCCACCTTGGTCGCCTCTTACGACATGCCTTGTAGGTCGCAGTGCCACTACTCTTTTCGCTGAGACATACTGTCTCTTAATGACTTTGAAGTCTTCATTATCATCATCTTCAGAGACCCCTCAGTACTGGACACATAGACTTGCATATGAATAGATCAAGTTGTGTTTATACTTCTTATGGATATAAGCCAGAGTGGAACATTAGGTACGTTATATTAGAGATATATACTTAAGTTAGAGATATTCTTTTAGGTGTTAGAAAAAGTGTTTATATATATTAATTTTTGTTGTTGGATTTATGTCATTTGTAATAATGTATTCTACATGTGATAAAAACATGTATTTGTTTGTTGAGAAATAGTTAAATAAACATATAAATTTGAATATCAACTTGAGTAAGACAGAGAGAGAGAGCATGTGGATACGAATGACAGATTATACAAATGATAGTGACCAGGACACAGATCTCTCTTTCTGGCTTTACCGTGCTCGGTGTTGGCACGACTACCCACACTATACCTGTACCTTTTATGTCTTGCCGTGACTAGAATATTCCCCCATCCATTTCTTCACCCCTTACTGCTACAAGTAGAACTGGATGCCTGAAGGGCAGAGTAAGAAATGTGTTTAATCATCGAGCAACGAGAAACGAGAACCATCAGTATGCATACCCTTCGACATCTGTTAGGGGAGACTAAGCACTTATGGGTCTGTCAGGAGTGTAATGACGTCGGTTCAATAACCAATTTTTTCTTTTTTCTTTCGTCCGCTTTCAACTCAGACGAAGTTCCATCTCTGAAACTGATTTTTGCGTGAAAATCCGTTTTTCCAATTTCTTACAATGGCAGCACGTGCACATTGTAAATTACTTTACACTGGCAGCCGTGTGCTCAATGTACTCGTAATTAGTATTCCCTCGCCATACAGGCAGATTTTCTCCGACTTCAGAGGTACTCACGTTATCGTCCTGAGTAAGACCAGGGGACTCAACAAATGCCGGACAGTAGGTTCGAACCCGAGCTATGAGGCGTCTCACAGCTAGCAGGCCGAGCTACTATCAACTACTCTAGGCAGTCCCCCTCAATAACCAATAAAAACTCCACTAACAAAGTATGCGAAAGTTGCACAATAGCATGAGACGCAATGTTAATCACAAATAAATGATAACCAACATACTTTGCGGAGACGGTACTTATCAGATATGTCAGAAAGATAAATCCTAATCCGATCTTGATTACTGAACAATGATTAAAGGTAAGACTAAACCTCCTTGATATAATTAATCATTGGGAGATTTGAACACAGCACTTTAGACTGTTTAGAGTGGCGATAATCTCTCTAACAACTTTATCTTTAAATAGTATTGTTGCTTTAAGATAGTAACTCTACCTGTCATCTAAGCTTTGTTATGCATGTCTGTTGATATTAATGGGCTTTTTTGATATATTTAGAAAGTAAAGGACTATGTGGTGGCGTCTGTGGCTTAGGGGATAATCACTCGGTCTATTAACCCCGACGTTCTGAGTTCGGAACACGCTGCGGGCAGTTTGGTTGTAAATGGTTTCGCGTGGATCTTTACGAAAGGCCGATGGTACCACCCGTTCAGAAAGCAATGGCAAACTACTGAACGTAATAATGCCTAGAAAAAGAATAAACAGCGTTAAAAAGCTGGGGATAATTCGCAAAGTCCTGTAGTTAGTTTGTTCCTTTCGTGCCAAAGGCGGCACATAGGGCAGAGGTTTTAGATCTCCATGTGATGCGGTTCGTTGCTAGGAGTTGGAGATCTTGTATGGTTTTACATCCCAATAGTTTACTTTCTTGTTGGATGGTTCTTCGAAGAGTGGTCTTTGGTCTTCCACGTTTTCTTTTCCCAACTGGTGACCACATAAGGACTTGTCGATTTAGTCTCTTTTCGTGTGATCTAAGAGCATGACCTAAATATTTCCACCTTCGTTTCCTTATAATATTTGATACGGGTTGTTGGTGTGTTCTATCTCTCACTGTGTTGTTAGAAACGAAATCACTCCATTTTAGTTGTAATAATTTTCGGAGACATTTATTCTCAAAGCTGTCCAGTTTCTTATCAATTTTCTTTGTTGATTTCCAACTTTCACAATCGTAGGTCAGTACAGGAATCACACATGACCTAAATAATTTCACTTGTGTGCATATACTAAAGTCTTGAGATTGCCAGATATTCGTTAATTTAAAGTCCTGTAAAGGATAGGCAATTAACTTTTTTTAAAGGGCTATGTTTTTAAGGCACCCAAAAATTTCACAGGCAGCTAAGCAACAGATGATCAACAGTATTTTATACCTACTTTGTGTTACCAGTGCCAAACATGGACATTGAGCAAAGCGCAGTCACAAAAAATAACGACATGTTGCCTGCGCAAAGTTACCAACAACACCAGAAAAGACAGAGTCACCAACATCAGCATAAGAAAAAAGTTGGCACAGAACCTTGCTTGTATTACATTGAGAAACAAAGAATGAAGTGGTTTGGCCACTTAATAAGAATGTATCCAAACTCCACAGTATACAGAGTCTTCTACAACAGAACATCGGGAAAGAAGGCAAGAGGAAGACAACGGAAAAGATGGTTAGATGGAGTAGCAGAATCACGTGAAAGAGCAAAGATAACAATCACACAAGCCATCAGAACAGCGCAAGACAAAAATAGAAAACCACGACACTGGGCAACAACCCGGTAGCAGTGTGACGACAAAAGAAGAAAAGAAGAACAACAAAATGATTCTTCTTCGAACGCTCCATATCGACAACTTGCTAACCATTCTGTGTGATTTGTATGTGATCTGAGCCTAAGAGCGATTGTACGTTGTGCCATTTATGCGCCTACAAGTATGCCACCACATCCGATTCCTGTGATGCTTTTTATTTACTAGAGTAGCTTCCCTAGATCCTACATCACTCGCCTCTTACGACATGCTTTGTAGGTTGCAGTGGTACTATTCTTTTCTTCCTTGCGGGTCCCGGCACGACACTGGGCGGATATAATGTCCATAAACGACGTAATGGTCCAGGCTATTGTTATCATCTCGTCTGGGCGGAAGTGGAAGGTTCTCACTGTGTAATCTTCAAGAAGGTTTATCCGTAGCTCCTGATAACATATGTAGCCGGGGGCCACGGATTATCCTTTCTAGAGGGGGTAATCGAGCGATGAATACATTGAGGTAAGCTTGAACCTTGGAAATTGATATAATTCGCGAATTGCTTTTTCTTTCAACAGGGGAACAATATAACGAGCATGCCAAGTTTGTACCTCGTTCAGGTGGAATTAAGCCTCTTGTCGGCACAACCGTGGGTTGTCTGTGTGTGACGCAATGTACCACTTTTCTCTGGTGTCACACCTTAGTGTGTTTGATTAGCGTCAGACAATACTTCCGACAGTCGTAATAAGAAAATAGTCCAGGTGCTTGAGTGGGAAGCAACGAAGTAACACAATCATCATCAAGTAGCATGTTTCTTCCGGAACTGGGCTTCCATGACATCAGACCTGAAAAACTCTCTGTTCTGTGCATGTTGATCGGCGCCTGAAGCAGTAATTCTCAGATCGTCAGTGACATCTTGCACTCATCGTCTTCCTCTCGCTCTTCTTCCATGCACCATTCCCTCCAAAAATGGTGGTGGACACTGATAAAAAGGAAAGCCGGCCTTCACGCAAATAATTAGCCAGAATCGCCATGACTACGCCTGAATTAACCACGGGCGAATGCAAGAAGAAGAAGATATAACAATTATCTTCCTTTATTTGGGGGTATAAATTACAAGTACCTCTTCTGCTGTGCGTTCGCCATATTGATGATTATATCGTCAGACGCGTTCTTATGATGAAGTCGATTGTTGTCTGAAGCTCATCTCTGGTGCCATGTAGTTTTGAATGTAGTGTTGTATTGTAGGGTCATCATCCATCTCTGGTAAGGACATACGGGGTATAGTCTTGCAAGACGCTTTCTGCGGTTTGATCAGCGGTGCCACAAGGATACAGTTGATGGAGACAATCGTAGCCTGTGCAGGTGTTTGTTTAGTATGAAATCGGAGCAAGGTTCGCGCTCAATGACGAAGGCACTGACAAAAAGGAAAGAACGCCTTCACGAACAAATCAGTAAGAAGCCACATACTAGTCTTCCTGACTACGCCTGAATTCATTACTGACGAACAAGACGAAGATGTAACCCTTTCACTTTGTAATTTATTTTATTTTTTTAAATCTCAGGCCACAATTACTTTGTAATATATACTTAATTAACTAGTGGTCTGGCTTTACGGTATCTTACAAAACTACCATGTGCCAGTACATCGGCTCAGAGGGACGAAGGAGTGAAACATCAACTTCTGGAACTGTTCTTCTTGGAACGCTCCATATCGATCGAATTTAAACCAATCTTTGTTATTTGTATCTGATCTAAACAACACACAACAATCTTTCGTCTAAGAACCTGGTCACTGCAGGCTCAACCATCACATGCACAGAATAAAGCCTGCACAGACTGCACAGTGTATATGTCAGACTGAAACACAGACTCCAGAGCACATCCTGCAGTCATGTCCATCATATATACACCAACGAAATGAAACATGGCCTCGTGAACGAAGCTTACAGACCAAGCTATGGGGAACTCTCGAAGAACTTCAACTGACATGCAGTTTCATAGAGGCAACTCATCTCATGATTTAGACGAGCATACAAAACCAAACGTAAAGAAGAAGTATGTGATCTGAATCTAAGAGCCATTGTACGTTGTGCCAGTTATGCGTTTACAAGTAGGCTAGCACATCTTATTTCTACGACACTTTTTATTTACTAGAGTAGCTTCCCTAAGCTACTACCTGCCCGCCTGCCCAGCGTGTTCGTAGCGCGTTGGACTACGGGTGACTAGCCCTCTGTGAGTGCGGGTTCAATTCCGCGGGCTGGCAGAAAAGCCACAGGTTCTCCAGATTCACGGTGCTCGTGGCACCGAACCGAAGGGTTACGATGTCCATGGCACCGAGCCGAAGAGTTGAAAGCTCAAGTGCTTCTGGATCGGAAAAAAAGCTACTACCTCCATCGACTCCTACAACATGCCTTGTGGGTCGCAATGTTACTATTCTTTAGCACGTTTAGGACACATATCCGATTTAGCCAAACCTCCTTGTCGGCTTACGACTGGTGGCAGGTAACAGTGGTTCAATTCTATACACCCCAAATTTGGGCCTCGGTAACCACTCGGGCGCCTGACCATATTGAGAGCGATGGGTTATTGGTATAGCCCGAAAAGAAAGACATACCAAATAAGCAACAAAGTGCCCGAGTGGTTACCGGGGCCCAAATTTGGGGTGTAAAGAATAGAACTACTGTTACCTGCCATGCATGTCGTAAGAGTCGACTAAGGAGGTTTGGCTGAAATCGGGTGCACATGTCCTAAACGTGTAGAAGTCTATGCATTTAGAGGCCTACCAAACCAATGTGAAACGTATACACGTTCTTGGCAAAGATCAAACATATCACAAAGAGGGATTAAAATTGATCGTAAAGAACGAACGCAAAGAAGAAGAAGGAGCAACAAAGATTAAGATTAATTAATCAACATCGAACTGGCGTGTTGGGCCGCTGCTGGATTTGTTAAGGCGAAGATCGAATCACATATGAACACACATCCAGAGTGCTATTACGATAGTCCTCATATAACTGATAATCTTATAATCTTATGATGTTAGTGGTTAACAGCGAAGTTAAAGAAGTATGTGCATCTATAAATATATATTGATAAACTAGGTCCATGTTCTGTAGTGTTGGAAGTGACATCTTAATACGACTTGTATAATGATAGTCCTTTTATTTATAGAGTGTCTTGTTAGTGTAGTTTGCTATCACTCGTTGATCACGTTATCTTCTTTCTGACAAACTAGCTAGTTGTATTCATATTCTTCACCCTTCGCTCCCTAGGGGAAAATAGGTCAGCAACGAAGGTCTTCTAAGTCCGCATATACAATGTCATCTTTTCAGATCTCTCCACCATTTCCCAATTTTCTTGCATTCCGTCTCCATCTCCCGTCTCTGGGTGTAACTAGGTCTTCCTTTACCTCTATTTCCCTGGAGGTTCTATCGAAGGTACCATCTCTTGATGCTGTCTGGAGGACTTCTCAGCCACCTTCTGCCCCTTATCGATTGTTCCAATTTTATAATATACTGCTTCTTTCTGCCATGGCCCAACCTTCCTATGACGAATCATATCTAATACCAATAAAAAAAAAAGTAAAGGAACCCTTTCATACCTTGTGGTATATAGGTCAATACAGTGTTAGGCCTGTAGTTTTCATTGATCGTCGGCACAAATGGGTGATGTGGTCAGCATCACGCCGGCGTCTTTACTTTCCAGAGGTGCCAGTGTGAGGCTCGGCGACCTGAGAGCCGTCGCGGTCGGGAAAATTCACGCCCACTGCGGGAGTTGAACCTGACCACCAATCTTGAGAAGCAAGTTCACTAACAACACGCTATCACTGCGGTCTCATCTAATACCATGTTATAGTATAACTACAGATGAGTACTTTACAATGAGGTTGTCTTGTTTGTCAAATATACAGTTACTTTTCTGTACAAATGTTTGTCAAATCGTACTTTCTGTACAAATGTTTGTCAAATATACAGTTACATTTCTGTACAAATGTTTGTCAAATATAGTTACTTTTCTGTACAAATGTTTGTCAAATATACAGTTACTTTTCTGTACAAATGTTTGTCAAATATACAGTTACTTTTCTGTACAAATGTTTGTCAAATATACAGTTACTTTTCTGTACAAATGTTTGTCAAATATACAGTTACTTTTCTGTACAAATGTTTGTCAAATATACAGTTACTTTTCTGTACAAATGTTTGTCAAATATACAGTTACTTTTCTGTACAAATGTTTGTCAAATATACAGTTACTTTTCTGTACAAATGTTTGTCAAATATACAGTTACTTTTCTGTACAAATGTTTGTCAAATATACAGTTACTTTTCTGTACAAATGTTTGTCAAATATACAGTTACTTTTCTGTACAAATGTTTGTCAAATATACAGTTACTTTTCTGTACAAATGTTTGTCAAATATACAGTTACTTTTCTGTACAAATGTTTGTCAAATATACAGTTACATTTCTGTACAAATGTTTGTCAAATATAGTTACTTTTCTGTACAAATGTTTGTCAAATATACAGTTACTTTTCTGTACAAATGTTTGTCAAATATACAGTTACTCTTCTGTACAAATGTTTGTCAAATATACAGTTACTTTTCTGTACAAATGTTTGTCAAATATACAGTTACTTTTCTGTACAAATGTTTGTCAAATATACAGTTACTTTTCTGTACAAATGTTTGTCAAATATACAGTTACTTTTCTGTACAAATGTTTGTCAATTATATACAGTTACTTTTCTGTACAAATGTTTGTCAAATATACAGTTACTCTTCTGTACAAATGTTTGTCAAATATACAGTTACTTTTCTGTACAAATGTTTGTCAAATATACAGTTACTTTTCTGTACAAATGTTTGTCAAATATACAGTTACTTTTCTGTACAAATGTTTGTCAAATATACAGTTACTTTTCTGTACAAATGTTTGTCAAATATACAGTTACTTTTCTGTACAAATGTTTGTCAAATATACAGTTACTTTTCTGTACAAATGTTTGTCAAATATACAGTTACTTTTCTGTACAAATATTTGTCAAATATACAGTTACTTTTCTGTACAAATGTTTGTCAAATATACAGTTACTTTTCTGTACAAATGTTTGTCAAATATACAGTTACTTTTCTGTACAAATGTTTGTCAAATATACAGTTACTTTTCTGTACAAATATTTGTCAAATATACAGTTACTTTTCTGTACACAAATGTTTGTCATTTTCAAATATACAGTTACTTTTCTGTACAAATGTTTGTCAAATATACAGTTACTTTTCTGTACAAATGTTTGTCAAATATACAGTTACTTTTCTGTACAAATGTTTGTCAAATATACAGTTACTTTTCTGTACAAATATTTGTCAAATATACAGTTACTTTTCTGTACAAATGTTTGTCAAATATACAGTTACTCTTCTGTACAAATGTTTGTCAAATATACAGTTACTTTTCTGTACAAATGTTTGTCAAATATACAGTTACTTTTCTGTACAAATATTTGTCAAATATACAGTTACTCTTCTGTACAAATATTTGTCAAATATACAGTTACTCTTCTGTGCAAATATTTGTCAAATATACAGTTACTCTTCTGTACAAATGTTTGTCAAATATACAGTTACTCTTCTGTACAAATGTTTGTCAAATATACAGTTACTCTTCTGTACAAATGTTTGTTTTCTTAGAATATTTTCTTTCTCACGCCTATGAATTCAGGCGTAGTCAGGGTGCCTAATATGGCATCTCTCACTGATTGTTGCTTGAAGGTTTGCTTTCTTTATCATCAGTCTCCCTCGCAATTCAGTCCAGCCTTACGACTTCTGAGATACATATAATCTAGGCCCCCAAGTAAAATATCAGGAAACATATAATCCAACCGCGTACCTGTACACATCGACATTTTGTGGGGCCCAAGTTTGTCTCGAATCCCGGAATTAGCCATGTACATGATTACTAGCCAAGCGTATTGACGCTTCAATCCTGTTTGTTGGATGCATAAACTTACGCAGAAATTCGGATGTACCAGCCCACATACCAAGTGGCCTCACGGGAGCAGAGTACCGACGCTCCCGGCACAAACCACACAGATCACAAAGAGTGGTTAATTTGAGTGATAAGAACAAACGCCACAAAATTGTTGTATAAACAAGATTTAAAAAATGTGTCGGCTGAGATAGTATTCCACTTATTCTTTGTCAAACTATCGATCTGTTAATGTAGCGCTGAGATGGAATAGACTGTATTGCAACTATCGTCTCCGCGTGGTGCTGGGATCTGCAAGGGAGCAAAGAATAGTACCACTGCGACCTAAAAGGCATGTCATAAGAAGCGACTAATGTAGGAATTATGGAAGCTACCCTAGTAAATAAAAAGCATCGCAGAAAACGGATGTGCTGGCCCTACTTGTAGGCGCATAACTGGCACAACGCTCCTACGCTCGGGAAAGCATACAAATCACAAAAGAGTGGTTAATAAGTAGTCGATATGTAGCTTTCGAAGAAGAAGTATCGACTGAGATAGTATTCCACCATTCTATGTCAAACTATCGATCCCTTAATATTGAGTTGAGAGAGAATAACCTGTAATTGCAGCTATTGTAAACAAACGCAAAACGAACAAACTGCATCTTTCTGAATCTTCCTTCTCTGTTGTTTGCCAGAGTTTTACAAAAACAACCCGTCATTTGTTCCGCTGTTTTTCATTTCTATTTTTATGTAAAGGTCTTGGACTAGATTGTGAGATATAGGTCATATTTCACTTGGCTTATTTGCACCAATGAGTGGGGGAGAACTTGGCCTACAAATGATAGGAGTACAAATCTAGGTCAATAAAATTATAGAACAGGGTATCAGATAGTGTCCAAAATTGATTACTTTATCTGAATGTTTTTTATAGAATACTTTGTACAAGTGTTTTATCTATTACTAGTAAATATTCTCTCTATCTCTATTTCTCTCTCTTGGTTCCCCTCTCTGCGTCTATCTCTCTTTCTTTCTGTTCAAGTTGTCTGTTCCCATCTTATTCTATCCTCATCCGCTTTGAACATTTTTCTCTCTTCATTGCACTGGGTTTTATCTCATATGGCTCGGTCCATCTCCACAGAAATGGTACGCCACCTGTCGAGAGTACTGCACAAAGCACGAACTCCGTAGCTCCAGCAGAAATCCTAGGAGTCTCTGGAAAAAGCTGCACTCGTGAACAGAACGGCGCAGTCCGGATTCGAACACACGACCTTCGACTCACAAGGCAAAGGGCTAACCACTTAGCCACAGAGACCCTCTGTTTGTTTGTTGTTTCCTATGTAGGGTATTAAAGCGGAGGCACGACCTTTCAACCTAAAAACGAACCTCTCTTTCTCTGTTTATCTTTTTATGCACCCTCTTTCTCTCAATCCATCAGTCCACATATCTTTATGTATCCTCTTTCTCTCAATCCATCAGTCCACATATCTTTTTATGTATCCTCTTTCTCTCAATCCATCAGTCCACATATCTTTTATGTATCCTCTTTCTCTCAATCCA
Organism: Arion vulgaris; assembly: GCA_020796225.1. NCBI lineage: Eukaryota > Metazoa > Mollusca > Gastropoda > Stylommatophora > Arionidae > Arion > Arion vulgaris. Next base: position 7,589,540 of record CM036763.1, read on the forward strand.
TCAGTCCACATATCTTTTCCTGCCCTGTTCTTTCTCTGTTATATATTTATATTTATATTTATCTTCTCGTCCATGTGTTGTCGGGTCCCGAAAGGAAAGTAAAGAACAGAACCACTGCGATCTACAAGGCATGTTGTAAGAGGTGACTAAGGTAGGAGCCCTAGGAAGCTACAAGTAAATAAAATGCGTCGCAGAAATTGGATCTACTTGTAGGCGCAAACCTGACACAACGTACAATTGCTATTAGGCTCAGATCACATACAAATCACACAGAATGGTTTACAGGTGGTCAATATGGAGTGCTCAAAGAAGAAGAAGATGATGAGATCCGTATCAGTCCTTATTTCCCAGAATAACACTATTATGTTGCTTATACCTACTACATTAAATGTTGCCATTGTATGTATCCTCGAAGTTATTGTCTTTTCCGTCCGAGTGGTTACCGGGGCACAAATTTGGGGTGTAAAGAATAGAACAACTGTTACCTGCCACGCATGTCGTAAGAGTCGACTAAGGAGGTTTGGCTCGTCCGAGTGGTTACCAGGGCCCAAATTTGGGGTGTAAAGAATAGAACCAGGCGACTTAGAAGGTTTTGCTGAAATCGGATGCACATGTCCTAAACGTGTAGAAGTCTATGTGTTTAGGGCCTACCAAACCAATGTGCAACGTATACAGTTCTTGGCAAAGATCAAACATATCACAAAGAGTGATTAAAATTGGTCGTAAAGAACGAACACAAAGAAGAAGATTGTCTTTTCATCTCTTTAATCCTGTTTTGCCCCAACAAGAGTGCGCAAAAGAAGGATAAGAAGAGCTTTCTAGAACAGGATTTTGTGCGCACTTAATAAATAGTATCATTCACGTCCTCTGTTATTTCAGTGGTCCGCCTTTTGTATCTTCTTCTCCTTCTTCTTTCCGTTCGTTCTTTACGACCAATTTTAATCACTCTTTGTGATATGTTTGATCTTTGACAAGAACGTGTATACGATGCACATTGGTTTGTTGGCCCTAGACTTGTACATGTTTACGACATGCATCCGATTTCAGCCAAACCTCCTTCGTCGCCTCTTACGACATGCGTGGCAGGTAACAGTGGTTCTTTTCTTTACAACCCAAATTTGTGCCCAGGTAACTACGAGGGCAGTCCTTTGATGAAAGAGCTTTTGCTTTGTATCGTCTCTATCTGGGTATCATTGCTCCGTGGGGTATATTGGTAATCCGCTTACTTGGCCGAACCATTTAATGTGTTGTTTCTTGATGACGCTAATATGTCAACATGTCATGATCGAGAACGTCACCAGTTGAAGGTAACTAATCAATAAACATGTCACACTGTAATAGCAAATTGGATAAATGCAAGCTGATTGACGCTGGTTATTTAGTATTAGCAATAAAATAATGTATAAATCAATTCCTACATTTTAGCAAATACAGTTGTAATGAAAAGTGAAACTGGTGGACAACAGTTCATGATAGCAAGGTCTACTATATGTCTGGATATCTAAATCCACGCTCATAGCTTAATACACGAAGAAATTAGATTATCCTCTGGTGACAGCCTGTGATTTGTTCACTATGAGAAGTTTGTTGTCTATTGTGTCTGATTCGTGAATATTCAAACAGTAAAAATTCACTATCTTGTGTGTTATGGACAGTGGCGGCTCGTGAACGTTTTTGTTGGTGGGACCAGACACAAATTTTCGGAAAATCATGGCTTTGGGTTATAGTTTAATTTATTAAATAATAAATACACTTTATATATTATTTTTGGTGGGGCCCGGCACTTCTGGCCCTTAATGACGAGCCGTCACTGGTTATGGAGTAATACAAACAGTTGGTTGGGACTTCTCTTCGAACGCCCCACATCGATCACTATTAACCATCTTTGTAAGTTCTATGTGATCTGAGCCCAAGAGCGATTGTACTTTGCGCCAGTTATGCGCCTACAAGTAGGCCAGAACATCCGAATTCTGCGATGCTATTTATTTACTAGGTAGCTTCCTAGGTCCTACATCAGTCGCCTCTTACGACATGCCTTGTAGGTCGCTGTGGTACTATTCTTTGCTTTACTTGCGGGTACTGACACCACACGTGCGCACTTCTCTCTCTCTCTCTCTCTCTCTCTCTCTCTCTTTGCCTTTTTACACCGGATTGGGGCATAGGCCCTCAACCAACTCATGCCAAGTCTTCCTATCTCTAGCTATCTCCTGCAGCTCCCTCCAGCTCTTCCATATATTGTTGATCTCTGCCTCCAAATCTCGTCCCCATGAATTTATCGGCCTCCCCTTCTGTCGCTGTCCCTGCGGGTTCCAGGCAAGGACCCTTCTTGTTATATTACACGGGCGCGCTACAAACTAAAATTGTGTAAATTCATTTTGTCCCTCCTGGAAGAGATTTGTGGACGCTCATGGTGGCGACAGAAAGACGCATATATCCCAGGTTACTTTGTCGTAAACTGCGGGACAAGGTAACAAATACCTCTTCAACGTTACCTAAACTTCAGAGAATACAATCATTTTCTAGAAATGTTTCTTATACCTTTGTTGTACTGTAAATATCCGGTCCACAGAGGGTATTGTTTTCTTTCTTTTAAATATGTCAACATGTTTCAGACCAGGGATTCTCAACGTGGGACTATTGCGGCAGTTTCAAGGACGTGTGAAAATTTAGTGGATTTTGTGTTTTAATTTTTTTTTTATCCGATCCAGAAGCACTTGAGCCTTTCAGCTCTTCGGCTCTGTGCCATGGACATCGTAACCCTTCGGTTCGGTGCCACGAACACCGTAAATCTGGGGCACCTGTGGCTTTTCTGCCAGCCGCGGAATTGAACCCGCACTCACAGAGGGCTAGTCACTATTGTACTATTCTTTACTTCCCTTGCGGGCCCCGGCACCACATTTTGTGCATCTTGGTCGGTATAAACAAAAGTCTCATTGAATAATTATCACAGAAAATACATTCCGGAAATCACCTCAACTAGCACTGACGTCATACTTTCATGTGTACTTGGTATAAATATCCGTTTGATGACGACTCGGACGCCTAGAAAGTTATTTTTAGACTTCGGGAATTTGGCATCAAACGTTCAAATAGTGGTTAGAGAGATTCAAACGAGGTCATATAATGGGTGGTCATTTTGATCTTATCTTATCTTATCTTATCTTATCTTATCTTATCTTATCTGAACCACATGTGCCGTGAAGCGTCGTGGGTAGAGTTAGTTTTCTATCTTGTGCCAGGTGTGTTGACGTTGTCAGTCCATGCTTTCGCATGGACTCTGTCTGGGATATTATCTATCCATCGTGTTCTTGGCTTGCCTCATGCTCTGCGCCCTGAGTGTCAATTATTATAGACACGTGATGGTAGTAAATGTGGTTCCATTCTCATTAGATGGCCGAACCACTTTATTCTTTGCTTCTCGATGTACTGTATGCATGGTATAGTGCCAGCGATGTAATCTTTCTTTCTTGTGTCTTAGTCAAGGGCCATGTTTGGCACTGATAGCAGAGAGTTGGAATAAATATGCAGTTTATTAGTTGTCGTTTGACTGTCATGTTAATGCTTGGATGTTTTAATAGTGGTGACAGTTGGTATGTCACTGCATTTGCCTTCTGGCATCTAGTCTCGATTTCTCTGTCCATCTTCCCATCTGATGTCCTTCTTTAATATTCTGGATTCTCCGAAAGGAGTACTTATTTTCATGTTTGTTGGCCCACACGCTCTGATATAACATAAAAGGTTCGCTTTAGGTTGAAAGGGCGTGCCTCGGCTTAAAGAGGCTTTAATCCTCTACTTAACAAACAAACAAAATGTCCTTCTTCATTCTGTTCGTCTTGGTTAGCTCTACTAATTGATCAAATAAACTCTCCCTCAAGAAAACCAGACTTTCAATTCGTATTTTTGTTGAACCATTTGAACGTATTTACATTATAATGTGTACTTTATTAGCCAGTAAGACCACGCAAAAATGGAGCTACGGCTTCAAGAACAGCTTTACGAAAATGAATATCAGCTTAAAACAGACACCCACAAGATCACTACCCTCCCTCTCCCTCAGCACTTCTATAAAGAAGTAAATGGTGGAAGAGAAGAAGAAGGGCATACTGGACCTTGGGCCATCTTAAACATGCAGTGAACGTACAAAGTGTGGTTTTATAGGTGGTTATACTAGAACGTACAAAGAGTGGTTTCATAGGTGATTATACTAGAACGAACAAAGAGTGGTTTTATAAGTGGTTATACTAGAACGAACAAGGAGTGGTTTTTATAGGTGGTTATACTAGAACGAACAAAGAGTGGTTTTATATGTGGTTATACTAGAGCGAACAGAAAGAGTATATGTGGTTATACTTGGCGTCTGTGGCCTAGGGGTTAGGGACTCTGTCTATTAACCCGACGTTCTGAGTTCGAATCACGCTGCGGACAGTTTGCTTGCAAATTGTTTCCGTTGATTTTAAAAAAGGACGATGTCGCCACCCGTTCAGAAAGCAATGGCAAACTACTGAACTTATAAGTGGTGCCTAGAAAATCAACGACTTGTTTACTGTGGTTGATGGCTACGTCCTTTGGTATATGCCACGATTTTCATTTTCATACTAGAGCGAACAAAGAGTGGATTTATATGTGGTTATACTAGAACGAATAAAAGTGGTATTATATGGGGTTATACTAGAGCGAACAAATGGTGGTTTTGTAAGTGGTTATACTAGAACGAATAAAAGTGGTATTATATGTGGTTATACTAGAACGATCAAATGGTGGTTTTGTAAGTGGTTGTACTAAAGCGAACAAAAAATTATTTTATATATGGTTGTTCTCCCATGTGTTGCCGGGGCCCAGAGAGGAGCAAAGAATAGTAACACTGCGACCAACAAGGCATGTCGTTAGAGGCGAATACGGTAGGAAGCTACCATAGTAAATAAAAAGCGTCGCAGAAATCAGATGTGCTGACCTACTTGTTGGTGCATAACTGGCATAACATACAATCGCTCTTAAGCTCGCTCAGATCACATACAATCCACAAAGAGTGGTTTAACAACTTTGTCGATATGGAGCGTTTGAAGAAGAAGATATGGAGGTTATACTTGAAGTAACAAAGACTGGTTTTATAAATTGATATTCTAGATTAGTGACAGAAAAAAAGAAAAGTATGATTCTCTGAACGCAGCTTGTGACCTCAAAAAACTACACGCGATTCAAAGATAAGAGTCACGTCTATCATAACTCTCATAGGAACGGCATTGTAGCATTAATTAAAACGGTCTGGGGTTTGAATCCAGGCTCCAAGATTAAGTCGATCCTGCCATGGATTAAACACGCGTCTATGATCTGGTCTCAAGATTATTTCTCATTCATCACCACGCGAACGTATAAGTACAGCTGTTACATCGCACACGTCAACCCTTCCTTTACAAAAGTTAGCCGCTCATAGGAAAACTGATATAATACAGAACGTGAGTATGTGTAGCTGTCAGTGGATTGAAGAAGCCAACAATGGTTGGTGGGTTATGCCTGGACAAAGTCATGGGCATATATGAGACCTGGACGGTTGGTTACAGCTGCTTCAAAGACTTATCACACACGGATTAGCTTGGTTGTCGATACTTTTTACTGCATCTATGATGGGATAACGTTATGTAAATGATGGTATGTAGACGAGGGTATGTAGACGAGGTATGTAGATGGGGTATGTAAATAATGGTATGTAGATGGGGGTATGTAAATAATGGTATGTAGATGAGGGTATGTAAATAATGGTATGTAGATGGGGGTATGTAAATAATGGTATGTAGATGGGGGTATGTAAATAATGGTATGTAGATGGGGGTATGTAAATAATGGTATGTAGATGAGGGTATGTAGATGAGGGTATTAAAACAGGGTATGACACATTAATGTGTCACCCAGCCAGCCAACAATTGAGAGTTAATGTGTCACCCAGCTACCCAACAATAAAGAGTTAGTGTGTTTCTATGTCAATAAATAGTACAGAGTTAATAGATCTATCTGTCAACAAATAGTACAGATTTAATAGATCTATCTGTCAACAAATAGTACAGAGTTAATAGATCTATCTGTCAATAAATAGTACAGATTTAATAGATCTATCTGTCAACAAATAGTGCAGATTTAATAGATCTATATGTCAACAAATAGTACAGATTTAATAGATCTGTCTGTCAACAAATAGTGCAGATTTATTCTTCTCATCGATCGTTCTTTTTTGGGTATTTTGATCATTCTTGTTGTGATATATAAACAGTCTAACACCAAGAACGGGTGTGGTACGTCACATCTTCAGCTCCATTTAGAGCTCTGGTGCTTATCCTTTGGTGATGTGTCCTATTTCAGCCAGAGTTTACTGGGTTCGCTTTCCGTCAGCCTTTGAATGTCCCCAGCCGACCTGCAAGGAAGCAGGTTGCTATTATCTTTTATGATAGCTACCCTTAGACAACCTTCCCTCCCGGGATGTTGAGTGTCATCTACCCAGGTTACCTGGCTTTTTTTTTTTTACTACTTGGTTTGCCTACGTCCAGTTTTGTGTATGGTTTGCTCCGCTAGCCTTTGATTTTCCCTAATTTAACTACAAGGCAGTAGTAGTATAGCAATAGATCTATCTGTCAACAAATAGTACAAATGAAATATGTCAACAGTTTCAGAATGAAACATGTCTCTTAACAAATAGTATGGAACTGGAACGCCACTCCGGTAACATACTATACCGACCTTACATTTAAATCTGACTTTAGCACTTCTAATGATAACATCAATACCATCAGGTGACCTGATTTCTGAGTTACAAAAACAACATAAATATATCAGCTAGGAACGACCTGGCAAGAGAAAACAGTCTAGCCCCCGTCTACTGCTCATGGTACCATTCTACAAGCCGCGTAGGCAGGCTCGAAATAAAATAATACTGGCGGAATATGTGTGACGTCATTACCACTCCCACATGGTCGATGAACGTTATGTAATTACATTCTGTGTAAGCTCACCTACAAATCTCGGTGAGTCAGTCTGTTGCTCACCTTCTGCGCGGTTGGCCTAGTCTGATACGAAGAATTGACAAAAGCAATGTTAGTAATATCGTATTTTCATATCTGTCGGAGTCATCAGTTTTATCGACAGCTGTTGGTTGTTTAGTGAGGGTACACACAGCCCTCGCTTGACGCTCGGGATGTTTCCCTAGTGGAACTAGCGGAATCGAAAGGAAGTTACAAACTGCGTGCACGAGTCTGTACTTTTAATGTTCCAAATAAACTACCAATTAGCTCTAACTAATTAAGACGGCAGTCAAAGATATGAGATATATTGAATGATTTATAGGACCATCAGCATTGCACTTGGTGAGTAACAATGTGTACTCTTTCTTACACTGGAAAATCTCAGCTGCAGTGCACGAACTCCGTAGCACTGGCGAGGGTCGCCGATGTAATTTTTAGGTGGTGAAGATATTTTGTAGGAGTTTTATATTTAATCTTTTTTAAATTGAATTTTGCCCAGGCTTCGGCTTTCCAGCCTGGTCTTATCGATTTTGATCTGCTAAGGGTTCTTTTACGTGCTCAAATTGAACATGGAACTTATATTTATCGCTCGTCTCCGTTAGGACTAGGAACTCGATCTCACCTACACTGAGATCAGGGATCTCTGGAAAAATATCCCGATGGCTCTACGAGGAAGCGAACCGCTTACCTTTGGCACAAGATGCCAACACCTAACATCTACGCTACATCGATCCCCAATGATATGAGATAGTAACAGCCAAACAAAGACATTGTAAAAATATACAGATCTAAAGTCGTAGGATTGACTTTATTGCACCGGGCTTTACCCTATAGGGTTCGGCCCCTCTCCGTAAAAATAGCACAACACCTGCTGAGAGTATTACACAAAGCACGAACTCCGTAGTACCAGAAACAATCGTAGGAGTATGGAAAAAAATGCAATATAGATGAGACTGCAGTAAAGCTATTTCGTCCATGTTTTTGTTTTCTTAAATTAGTCTCTCCTGTTGTTCATTTGCTTGATAAAGGCCTTGTTGGTCGAAACGTTGCTGTATTTTGTCATTATTTTTGTAATTTGTAAAACTACAGTATTTTGTGATTACGTGTTTCGGGAAAAAAATGCACACGTTGACATTTTTGACATTGATAGTTGACATGAAAAGCATAATGTTGGCTAAATGAAATAGCTCATATGAGATTTGCTATAGTATTTGCAGGTGTCTTTTTATGTGTCAGGAGTGGTGTTATTTGTCCTAGTGACTGATACAAACGCACTAAGTGACGTATCAAAATCAATGCGCAGAACAGCGTAATAATAAGAATAATACGGCTTAGTTATTAGAATGCACCCGATGATCTCTGTGTGTGACGTTAAGATAGTGTGTTCGGTGTACGATTTGAAAGAGTACGGTTCAGGTCTTATAATGAGGTTTTAGTGTTATTCCCCAGTGATACTGATCTCAAGGGGATATCTGTGGCGTAGAGGGGATATTTGTGGCGTAGAGGGGATATCTGTGGCGTAGAGGGATATCTGTGGCGTAGAGGGATATCTGTGGCGTAGAGGGGGATATCTGTGGCGTAGAGGGGATATATCTGTGGCGTAGAGGGGATATCTGTGGCGTAGAGGGATATCCGTGGCGTAGAGGGATATCTGTGGCGTAGAGGGATATCCGTGGCGTAGAGGGATATATCTGTGGCGTAGAGGGATATCTGTGGCGTAGAGGGGATATCTGTGGCGTAGAGGGGATATATCTGTGGCGTAGAGGGGATATCTGTGACGTAGAGGGGATATCTGTGGCGTAGAGGGATATCTGTGGCGTAGAGGGATATCTGTGACGTAGAGGGATATCTGTGGCGTAGAGGGATATCTGTGACGTAGAGGGATATCTGTGGCGTGAGGGGATATCTGTGGCGTAGGGGGATATCTGTGGCGTAGAGGGATATCTGTGGCGTAGAGGGGGATATCTGTGGCGTAGAGGGGATATCTGTGACGTAGAGGGGGATATCTGTGGCGTAGAGGGGATATCTGTGACGTAGAGGGGATATCTGTGGCGTAGAGGGGGATATCTGTGACGTAGAGGGGATATATCTGTGGCGTAGAGGGGATATATATGTGGCGTAGAGGGGATATATCTGTGACGTAGAGGGGATATCTGTGGCGTAGAGGGGGATATCTGTGACGTAGAGGGGATATATCTGTGGCGTAGAGGGGATATATCTGTGGCGTAGAGGGGATATATCTGTGACGTAGAGGGGATATCTGTGACGTAGAGGGGATATCTGTGACGTAGAGGGGATATCTGTGGCGTAGAGGATAGATACTCGCCTCTTGTTCCACAAATACTGGGTTCGTTCCCTAATGGAGCCATCGAGATGTTTCGAGAGATCCTGATCTCAGTGCAGGTGAGATCGAATTCCTAGTCCTATCGAAGACGTACGATTTGACACTCGTGTTGACATTCGGACTGGTTAGCTAACTACCTTCCAGTCATGCCACCGTCACATCTGAAGTATTTCACACCAGTTCTCGGTGGTGAATACAAATAAAACTGATTTCAGTCAGACTAGCACTGGAGCCTGGCTGTGGTCAGACTATTTAACACTGACCTGGCCAGGAATATATTAACGACTCAGTACCCTTGTCGTGTTCCTGGGGTATATAATAAATTGGGTGTGGGATGGGAAGAGGAGGGAGAGGGGGGGTTGGTGCTAAAGATTTGAGGAATGTTAATCGAGTCTTGAAAAGTTTCAACAAAGAGGTAATTATTCTGTTTCTTGTTGTCATGGATACTTCACTTTAAGCCCGTGTTTTGTCGGAGCCCACGGGGGAAGCAAAGAATAGTAACACTGCGACCTACACGGCATGTCGTAAGAGGTGACTGCTTCCGGAGCCAAGGAAACACAGGAGCAAAGGAAGCACCGGATACAAGGAAAGCACCGGATACAAGGGAAGCACTCGGAGCCAAGGAAGCACCGGATACAAGGGAAGCACCGGAGCCAAGGGAAGTACTGGAGCCAAGGGAAGCACCAGAGCCTGTGGGCGATCACTCTCTGTCCCTAATATATTAATCACGCCGTAATTAACCTTTCATATAAATATATGAAACCCAATTCTGTATTTCAATCTTTATTATATGCATATATTTCACCTATATAGCACCTTTACATCTACAACACATATATCATATTCATACATATATATATAACATACAATATAGTCCCAACATGATTACCTCACTCTGAAAATGATATATCACCTTACAATATAAAATGCTAAACTATAACCACTTGATTATATAAGCACAAATCTTCACTATTCAAGTCCTGCACTCTATTGAATATCTAATACAAGTTCATCACATAATTGTATTGTACAGGTTAGTCTGAAGTCCTTAGAATGCCTCTGTCTATTTTAAAATGTTAATAGTTTTCTGTGGAACAGCTGTTCGGTTGAGTGTTCCATGGGTCTGTTACTTGTGACTTCAAAGATATATATTTCTTCAAAGTGTCTATTTTCTGTCTCTTGATGAAAGTTTGCTTTTATACATTAAGATCATATCTGTAAAACGAGGCTCTGATAACTTGGTCACTTTTCTACAAATGGCAATTTAGAAGATATATATTTCCAGTTGAACAGGTAAGGCTTTCTCTAGTGTTGTCTGTCTCTATAAGATGCTACTTCTATTCTCTATCATATTTGTCTATAGGTCTGATCGTGGCTACTCTGCTGTGTGGATCTATTTATGAATCTGCTGTCCACACTACACATGTCTAGTTATACTCACATATCCGAAGTCAGCGTTGGTCGTCTCTTCAACTCGGCACACTGGGCCATTCCGTCTGCCCTTTTGGGAGTTTTGCAAGACTCTCTCCATGTCCGGCAAATCTCTATCCGAGTTCTAAAGTCTTTCTGCTAAGTCTCTTCTGCTAAGTTGCTACTGCTAAGTTGTTTTCTCTCTATGTGTCCTATCGGCTGTCGGAGTGTCTAGCCATACTCACATATTCGAACTCAATTCCGGTCTCTTCAACGCAGCACACTGGGCCATTCCGTCTGCCCTTTGCGAGCTCTGCAAGTTTCTCTACGTTCTGCACGTCTCTTCTCTTTTCTACTCTGCACGTCTCTTCTCTTTTCTGAATTTCCGTCACCGTCTATTTATATGGGACCAAAAACCCACCTTTGTCTTGCCCCAAAATATCTCCATTTCGTTTCATTATCATACTAATGATTACTGACTCTACCGGTGTCTATCTTCCTGAGAAATCGTCCATAAATCTGTCCGGCATCCCTGCTTAATTTCCCATCTCAGTCTTTAACAAATCAGGTCACCCTACTTATCTTTCCGAAATTCATGTAGTATTTCCATAATGGCTTCGTCTGCCTAATTTATTTTGGGGAAACCTAGCCATTGCATTTTTAAACCGCTTCGTGGGGTCGCCCTACTTAATTAAACTTTTGAACTTTTGACTTGTTTTTCTGTGGCCTATTGGAATTTGATACCTTTTTGTCCTTCTCACCCACGAACACTATTACAAGCCAAGGGAAGCACCGGAGCCAAGGGAAGCACCGGAGCCAAGGGAAGCACCGGAACCAAGGGAAGCACCGGAGCCAAGGGAAGCACCGGAGCCAAGGGAAGCACCGGAGCCAAGGAAGCGAGCAAGGGAAGCACCGGAGCCAAGGGAAGCACCGGAGCCAACGGAAGCACCGGAGCCAAGGGATGCACCGGAGCCAAGGGAAGCACCGGAGCCAAGGGAAGCACCGGAGCCAAGGGAAGCAAGCGAAGGGAAGCACCGGAGCCAAGGGAAGCACCGGAGCCAAGGGAAGCACCGGAGCCAAAGGAAGCACCGGAGCCAAGGAATATGATCAATAAATAGACAGTGAAGAAGTATTAGAGGGCTTGCAACAACAAAAAATGACGAAATACAGAATTCGAAAGACAAACCTTTAATTCTACGGCACCAATTGCCTAGCCATACAGACAATCGTTTACAAGAACATAACCAGCTAGTTCTCCCATATCAATGAGATATGTTCTTAGGTTGAAAGTGACGTGTCTCGGCTGCTTAATTGAGATTTAATACCTCATAAACTAACAACAATACAAAAATGTGAAAGTGTGTAATTTCCTTCTTTCAATTTCAATCAACAAGTTTGATGTGCGGAAGAGGCAGGAACATTTTTTTAGTTCTTAGTTGGACGCTAGCTCATTCATTTCTCGCTGGGAAGACGGGAGGGGGCGGGGGGCACTATGAACAATAGCACATATCATAGGTTTGGTTCCGGTTTGACTCTTTCCCAACTTTTTCTCTCTTCTTTTGGAGTCTCTGTGGTTAAGTGTTTAACCCGTAGTCTTGCGTTCCGAATGTCGTGGATTTGAATTCGGACGGCGCCGTTCTATTTACAAGTGAAGTTTTTCCAGAGAATTCTAGGATTGTTACCAGAGCTACGAAGTTCATAATTTGTGCAATACTCTCTGTAGGTTATGTGCCATTTCTGCGGAGAGGGACTGAGCCATATGTGATTAGAGAACCCAGTATAATAATGTCAAGCTTTCGCATTTAGACCTCTCTACTTCTCTCATCCCAAAAGATATGGCACATAGACGATTCATGTTTTGCACACGAACACAGTATCAGGAAACACACTGTTCATAATCTTCTTTAATTTCCTCGTAGTGCGCCTCGGATACGGATTCATCTCGCTAACGAAGCAATGATTGACACCGCCTCAGTTAAGCTTATTTAAGACACATGCCTGATTGTTGGGAGGCAATCAACCCTTTTTAAAACTTCTCCACGCCCGTCTGTCCAGCGTGTTCGTAGCGCGTTGGACTACGGGTGACTATCCTCTGTGTGTGCGGGTTCAATTCCGCGGGATGGCAGAAAAAGCCACATATTCCCCAGATTTACGGTGTTCGTGATACCGAACCGAAGGGTTACGATGTCCATGGCACCGAGCCGAAGAGCTGAAAAGCTCAGGTGCTTCTGGATCGGAAAAAAAAAACAAACACTTCTTCATCTCTTGAAGGTTCTAAGTGAGTCTCGACAATGTTTTCTGTCAAGCAGACGTTTGCCCATCTTTTGCCATTGTACTGTCTTTTAAAAAAAGAAGCTCTTAACTACTCGCGAAATGTGTTGTGAACGAGCTCAATTCTTCAATTTGAAGAATATTTGCAAAAGTCAGGCACAGGAAAAAGTACAAACTAATATTGTTTCTTTGTTATGTAAAAGATTAAATCATTTTATTGTTTGTTTGTTATGTAGAAGATTAGGTCTTCTTCTTCTTCTTTGCGTTCGTTCTTTACAACCAATTTTAATCACTCTTTGTGATATGTTTAATCTTTGCCAAGAACGTGTATACGTTGCACATTGGTTTGGTAGGCCCCTAAACGCATATACTTCTACACGTTTAGGACATGTGCTTCCGATTTCATCCAAACTTCCTTAGTCGCCTCTTACGACATGCGTGGCAGATAACAGTGGTTCTATTCTTTACACCTCAAATTTGGGCCCCGGTAACCACTCGGGCGATGTAGAAGATTAAAGCCTGTTAAAGCTGAGACACATTTATACGAGTCTATGGTTATTTATTAATGCAAAATATTCATAACGCTGATATTCCTTAGCGTTACACTTAACTTGTAACATAATATAACCTTCATTTAGCAAGTTGAGTTGTTTTTTAAATGAATTTGTCTATATCTAAAAATACCGGAATGCGTGACCACGCGACGATTGTGGTCTGATATATGTTAATCTTTACCGAGGCCGCCGGCCTTATGTTAGCGGAGGTCACGGTCTAACATGTTGGTTGTCAGGAGACGCGAGGCCCTTCCGAGTGGGGAAGAAGTATTGCCCATAACTATAAACTACAGGGTGTTCAAGATAATTGCAGCTTATGAATGGAGCTAATCTGGCATATATGTATGGAAATGAGAAGGTTCAGTTATGACGTAGTATAGGTCAAGGTTGTGTGACGGTATGCATTTGTAGTGCGGAAGGGCGATGAATAAATGTGAAGTAGGACGAGCTAGTCAGAACCGGTTTAAATAGTAAATAAACACAACTCTACAAAGTATCTGGCAACTTTCGATTTGTCAATGGGACTGCAATTATCTTGAACACCCTGTATTTCACATATTTCTGATGTTATCATGTTAGCAGTAACATTGAAAAATGATTGATTCACTTTTCATTAACATCATAAAAAGAGGTCTCTGTGGGTGAGGTTGGGTGCTCGCCTTTCGTTCCAAAAATCCTCAGTTCGCTCCCTCGTGACATTTTTCCAGAGATCCCTGATCCCAGTGTTGGGGAAATCGAGTACCTAGTCCTATCGGAGACAGGAGTATTAATTTTTTTTTTTTGGTGTGGATCCAGAAGCACTTGAGCTGAAAGCTCTTCGGCTCGGTGTCATGGACATCGTAACCCTTCGGTTCGGTGCCACGAACACCGTAAATCTGGGAAATCTGTGGCTTTTCTGCCAGTCCGCGGAGTTGAACCCACACTCACAGAGGACTAGTCACCCGTAGTCCAACGCGTTACGAACACGCTGGGCAGACGGGCAAATTGAGCACATAAAAGAGCCAGTGACAGTTCAAAATCGAGAAAAGCAGGCTGGAAAGCCGCTGTCCGGGCAAAATTCATTAGACAGATTTTTTAAAAATTCCTTGAATATATTTTTACAATTTTATAAATTACGTCGGGGTCTTTCGCCGGTGCTACGGAGTTCGTGCACTTCCGCTGAGATATTCCTGTGTAAGAAAGAGAACGAAGCGCACACGCTTACTCAACGACGTGCAATGATGATGATTCTATCAATCTATCAATTTCAGTCATTATTAAAATAGAAACAAATGGTAAATTGTAGATGTTTACAGTAATACTATTGACACGTGAAGAATATTTTCTAGTTAAACATATTGTCAATGGTCAAGGGGAGACTCACAGCCAACACTAGATAACTAGGACAGACAAGTGTATGGGGTTCCTGACCTAGATCAGAAAAGGGGCCGGAAAATATAGATGTTTGATAGAACACTGCAAGCTCTTTTGCAATTTTATTCAATTCTGTGAGTCTATGGTTATTTATTGGTGAAAAATATTCATAATATTGATATTCCTTATTGTTAAACTAAACTTGTTGTATAATATAACTTTGATTTAACATTTTGTGTTGATTTTAAAATGAATTCGTCTATATACAACAATACTGGAATGTGAGGTCACGTGCTGTTGTTGGGGTTTGATTTCCCATAAATCTTACCAGAGTTTTTGTTTGTTTGTTAAGTAGAGGATTAAAACCTCTCTAAGCCGAGGCATGCCCCTTTCAACCTAAGGCGAACCTTTTATTGGTTATATTAGAGCGTGTTGGCCAACAAACATGAAAAATAAGAGTTAACTCCTTTCGGAGAATCATTATATATAAATTATTTATCCACTATATTGTTTATTGTTTCTCTTCTTTTCCACTTCCGGTTTTGTGTTGCACTCATTTTGTTATTCGTTTTTATTCCCAGGTTTTCATTAGATAGGTTTGAATGTTTCTACATGTAATCGTCCATTTGTAGTGCTCCTCGAAATTCGTCATTAGTCTTGTATTGTTTGCTTGATAAAGGCCTTTTGGTCGAAACGTTGCTGTTTATCGTCACTGTTTCTGTATTTTGTAAAACTATAGTACTTTGTTTGTACGTGTTTAGATATTTCGGAGAATCCAGTTCTTACCAGAGTCCGAAGGCCCATAAGTTTATAGTTGGCTCTGGCCCACTTCATCAGGAGCCCACTTGCCATCCAGCAAGCTGACAACGTGGTCCGTCCGCCACTGGCCATGTAATAAAACATTTCTATACATCTTGTTATAACTGGTTCATTGACTAGGTCAGAACGACCAAGAGACATACAATTCGGTCACAATCCAACAATTGTGATTTTCTTCTTTCAAGTTTCAGACAGCAAGATTTATCTGCCTTCTTGAGACCTGATGTCGCCGGTGTTAAATATATTTCTTATTGTGTTCAGCAGTTCTAGCGAAATGAATAGTACGATGTTGTTGTAGTTTCTGGTGGATGTAGTCATTATTGAAGGCTAGTTTCTCTCTCTCTCTCTCTTCCCCTCTCTCTCTCATTTTAAACCCCAAATGAAGTTAAGGTAGTGGTTCACAAACTGGGGGTCGAATTTCACAGGGGTCGCCTACGACCATCGGAAAACACATGTTTATCAAGGGGACTGCCTAGAGTAGTTGATAGTAGCTCGGCCTGCTAGCTGTGAGACGCCTCATAGCTCGTGTTCGAACCTACTGTCCGGCATTTGTTCGAGTCCCCTGGTCTTACTCAGGACGATAACGTTAGTACCTCTGAAGTCGGAGAAAATCTGCCTGTATGGCGAGGGAATACTAATTACCAGTACATTGAGCACACGGCTGCCAGTGTAAAGTAATTTACAATGTTCACGCTGCTGCCATTGTAAGAAATTGGAAAAACGGATTTTCACGCAAAAATCAGTTTCAGAGATGAAACTTCGTCTGAGTTGAAAGCGGACGGAAAAAAAAAAAAAAAAAACCACATGTTTATCATAATTAGAAATAAATATTGTTACATAATTTTATGGTTGGGGTCACCACAACATGAGGAATTGTATTAAAGAGTCGCGGCATTAGGAAGATTAGGAGGTTACGGGGCCCAAATTTGGGGTGTAGAGAATAGAACCACTGTTACCTGCCATGCATGTCGTAAGAGGCGACTAAGGAGGTTAGGCTGAAATCGGATGCATGTGTCCTAAACGTGTAGAAGTCTATGCGTTTAGGGGCCTACCAAACCAATGTGCAACGCAAACACGTTCTTGGCAAAGATCAAACATATCACAAAGAGTGATTAAAATTGGTCGTAAAGAACGAACGCAAAGAAGAAGAAGAGCCCGCACTCACAGAGGGCTAGTCACCCGCAGTCCAACACGCTGCGAACACGCTCTTCTTTCAGGCACCGTACCTTCCAGATTTACCTTCTCCATGTACTCATGTCATTTAATGGTAGAAATATTTAATTCTTCTTCTTCTTAAGATTTCCATTAAAAAACTTTCTTTAATATCAAGCTCTTGCAGAACAGAAGCATTTTGTTCTCTTTTATGTCGGGTACAAGATATCGTTGACGATCTGAGAATGTCTGCTGCTGACGCCGGTCAACTTCCACAGAACAGAGAGTTTTTCAGGACTGCTGTCATGGGAGTCAAGTTTCGGAAGGGACAAGCTACTTGATGACGATATCCATGTTTGCTGTAGAACTAGCCTCTAGGAGAAGTTCGACTGAAAGATAGTAAGTTAATTGCATATCCTTTACAGGACTTTGCGAATCAACCTCAGCATTTTAACGCTGTTTGTGATTTTTCTAGTCATTATTACGTTCAGTAGTTTGCCAGTGCTTTCTGAACGGGTGGTGTCATCGTCCTTTTGTAAAATCACGCGAAACAATTTGCAACCAAATTGTCCACAGCGTGATTCGAACTCGGAACGTCGGGGTTAATAGACCGAGTCACTATCTCCTAGGCCACAGACGCCATCTGTTTGCTGTTACCGTGGCTGTTACGATACTTAAAGTTAAACTTAATTCTTACCAAATCTACCATCATTTACGAGAGAGAGAGAGAGAGAGAGAGAGAGAGAGAGATGGAAACACCAACATTGCACGACGAAACCGAATGTACTGGATCACCAGGCGTAAATATCTCAGTTCGTGATGTAAACCCTGTACGATCAACAAATAAACAATGTACATGTATTTGTTGATCATATTCTTCGCTTCCGTTGCTTCCTCTGGGGTTCTTGCAAAAAACTCCTTGTTCTCATGTAAACCCTGTACAACTCGATCTTACACTCAACTGGTTGAATTCACAAACTGTGGTTATACTATCAGAGCGAAATCAAACCTGATGAAACGAATAAGAATTAGACAACCAATGTCCTTCGGGCATGTAATATGAATAAGAGGGTTGGAATAGTTAGTGACATCGGATAAAATACAAGAGAGGGGAGATCGATTAACGCAGAGAAAGAAGAGGTTGGGTGGTTTGATAAGATATCGGTCAGAACTGATAAACTGCACCAGAGAGAGGTGTGAAGAGACATGATCGTCATCGCCTGCAGGATTTACACTTTATTGATTGATTGATACTAGAGCGAAGGGAAAAAAATCCTAGTTCAATCGGAGACGGATTCCTTGTTGAAGTTCAGCGTAAGAGAACCATTGTCAGTTGTGAATCGGTCAGGGTAGGCTGGAAGTCGCTGCTAGAGCTTTTTCTTTTCTTCGAACGCTCCATATCGACCAATTGTCAACCACTCTGTGAGATTTGTATGTGATATGAGCCTAAGAGCGAATGTACGTTTTGGGAGTTATGCGTCTACAAGTAGGCCAGCACATCCGATTTCTGCGTTGCTTTTATTTACTAGGGTAGCATCCCTAGGGCCTACATCAGTCGCTCTTACTACATGCATTGTAGGTTGCAGTGGTACTATTCTTTGCTTCCCTTGCGGGCTTCGGCACCACACGGGTGAAGGCTGCCAGAGCAAAATTTATTTAAAATAAAAATAAAATGCATACACATTTTCACATTCTAAAAATTACACCAGGACACTTGAATGTGCTGCGGAGTTCGTGTTCTGTCGCTGAGAAATTCCTGTGCAAGAAAGAGATCGAGGCACATAGTGTTATTCAATGAGCATGGTCATATAAATCAATAAATTTATCAACGTTCGGTCCCTCACGGTTTCAAGTGGCAGACATTTGGTAGCCGAGATCAACCTTTCTTCACTCAGAAATTCTTATATCATAAATATATCAACTATCTTCATCTTTGCGTTCGTTCTTTGCAACCAATTTTAATCACTCTTTGTGATATGTTTGATCTTTGAACGTGTATACGTTGCACATTGGTTTGGTAGGCCCCTAAATGCATAGACTTCTACAGGTTTAGGACATGTGTATCCGATTTCAGCCAAACCTCCTTAGTCGCCTCTTACGACATGCGTGGCAGGTAACAGTGGTTCTATTCTTTACACCCTAAAATTGGGCCCCGGTAACCACTCGGGCAGTATCAACTATATGAAGGAAGGAAAATATGCGAAGTGGTTTCATTCTCTCTCGACTGCATGGTCAGTGCTCTAACTACTTGGCTATAGGATATATAATTAAAGGCGCAAGAATATCACGGTTTAACTGCTGCAAACTACAGCATAAAGTACTTACGTTCTTTGATTAAACTCACAAACATATCACGTACACATCACATATAAAAACGTATAAATCACACAGAGTGGCTAGTAGTTGGTTGTTATAGAGCGAAAGCAGAGGAAGGACGTCGAAGACCACTGACTAACCCACACTTTCTTAGTTGCTAGACTAATGCTCTAACCACTTGACTAAACCGAATAAAACATGAGTAATCTTCTTCTTCTTCTGCGTTCTCACTAGATTGGGATTTTAGATTCTCTAATAAAGGCAGCCGTCTGCCTCAGATTATCAGACACGCCATACAGTTTGTCTTGGACGCTGGTGTAAGTGGGCCACCTCTTTCTTCTCAGGTCTGCATACTGGGGGTGCAGTTCTGTAGGATATGTTCTGTTGTCATACTTGCCAAGCCACAGGGGCACAGATCGTTGGTGCCTATCTTGAATTTAATGTACAGGTGGTGTCTCATTCTGTTGTGACCCGTCCGGAGACGAAGTATGGCTGTCTGGTCCCTTCTGGACAGTTGGTAATATCCATCATATGTGTTGTGTTTTGGGTGTTCTTTTAAAATACGCTGATGACACAATTCTCATGGCGACAAACGAACAAGAGCTTCAAAACTGGATAGACATAATAGGAAAGTGAAAGAGAGGATTAATCATGACTATAAAGAAAACAGAGGTAACGGTTATCTATCTCTAAGAAACAGGAAACACCACAATGCAATATCAAAATAAATAAGACAACACGATTCAAGTATCTTCTCGCCCGAGAGTGGTTACCGGGGCCCAAATTTGGGGTGTAAAGAATAGAACCACTGTTACCTGCCACGCATGTCGAAAGAGGCGACTAATGAGGTTTGGATGAAATCGGATACACATGTCCTAAACGTGTAGAAGTCTATGTGTTTAGGGGCCACCAAACCAATGTGCAACATATACACGTTCTTGGCAAAGATCAAACATATCACAAAGAGTGATTAAAATTGGTCGTAAAGAACAAACGTAAAGAAGAAGAAGGAGTATCTTCTTCTTCGAACGCTCCATATCGATCATTTGTTAACCACTCTTGTGATCTCGAGCCTAAGAGCGATTGTACTTTGGGCGAGTTAGAAGCGCCAACAAAACAACCAGCTCATCCGATTTTTTGACGTTATTTATTTACTAGAGTAGCTTCCTAGGTCCCTACCTCAGTCGCCTCTTACGACATGCCTTGTAGTTCGCAGTGGTACTATTCTTTGCTTCTCTTGCGGGCTCCGGCACCACACAGGCGGTTCAAGTATCTAGGAACATCCATAACAACAGATGGAAGATGTACACCAGAGATAGGAAATACAATTACTACCACGACACTGCGAAAAAAGAGTACTCCAGTGCGGTACTTGCCGAGTGATTACCGGGGCCAAATTAGGTGTAAAGAATAGAACCACTGTTACCTGCCACGCATATCGTAAGAGTCGACTAAGGAGGTTGGACGTGGGGCTAGCTACCCACCCGTAAAATCACTAGATATCTATAGAAATCACAACCAGAAATATTCATAGCTTACCATCAAGGAAAGACCACGCAAGGAGGGACTCATGGCAAGAAAATGGGACGAGATCTGGAAAAGATCGTCTTGGATAGGCGGGCTTGGAAGGCCTTGGTTGTGGACCTATGCCTCCCTAGGGGCAAAGAAGAAGAGGTGCTGTATTGAAACAATGTTTTGTGTGCAGTGAATCATGGACAATAAACAAGATCCATGTAAGTTACAGAGAGGATTCTAAAAACCACATGGACAGCGAAAGAAACAAATGATGAGGTTTAAATGAAACCTGCACACAAAGTAACTTGATCAAAAGAATAACCTGCTGCCTTGCAGGTTGGCTGGGGACAACCAAAGGCTGACGGAGAGCGAACCCAGTAAACGCTGGCTAAAACCGTACACATCGCCGAAGGATAAGCTCCAAATGGCACTGAAGATGTGACGAAACACACATGCTAAGGCTGCATGAATCAGATTCCAACATGAATGACATTTATGGGGAAATCTGGTACATCAGTCTAGGCGGTGATCGCGAGATCAAAAGAATAAGAATCAGACAATCAAGGTTCTTCTGGCGTATAATGTAAAGAGGAGAATCAGAACATTTGGTGACAACAGGTAAAATTCAGGGAAGGAGACATCGAAGAAAGTAGAGGGAGAAGATGTTGGATGGTCTGACATTATGATTCGACAAAGATATCAGCGTCCGAATTGATAAATTGCACCGGGGAGAAAGTTGTGGAGAGACATGATCGCCTACGCCGGCAGGAATGGCACTTGATTGATGAAAACAAGTTCTTTTCGTATTTTAACGATCGCCAACATCCAGAATACAGCACATGATAATGATTTTCAGATAATTCCCTCTTTTGAAAATGCCATTAATAATATTTTCACCTGTCGAGCTATTACACAGCCCATCTTTGACCTGTAGACAGTGCATGATCTAATATGTTCTAAAAACAGGTCTCCGCATACGATCAAAACGCACCAATAACAGAACAGCTGAAAGTGATGCAGTGTTGCCACAGTTGTGAATCGTGCAAGTAGTTCACTTACTACTATCTAAAACCTACGCACTTTACGAGTGTGAACTTGTGGTGTGCAAGTCAGTTGTATACCGGCATCTCGACCTACATTCCAGCAGTCAGTGACACTTAAAGTATAGTACTATTTAAGAAGAAATTCTACCTGTTTCCACGCTCTCAACAAATTATTTATCTTTTTTGCAGCGACTAAATGAAACCCTCTCCGCTATTGGTCCCCCCTCCTCTCCGCATCGTTATGTTATATAAATTCATTGACACGTTGAACTTTTAGCACGTGTAGTGCTAGATATATCACGTGTTCGGCCGTGCTATTTTCGAAACAATCAATGATAGACGGGGTCAAAAGTAGTGCCGACGTATAAATTATGTTAATAAGCCGGCGTGTTAAAACGAAAAAAAAAAGTTGCGGATAAAATCCCAGGCAATAGTCGAAAGGGTCACGCTTAATAACGGTAGTGGTGGTTAAATAGGAACGCCAGCTTTAAGAATTGACAACGAACCTGTCTAAGGGAAATTCCTTACTTTTCTCAGTTGAGGCGTTCTTCTTTCTCTAACGGAACGCCTTCATTCCATTCTCCTTCTCAAGTCTGATGTCAGACAGGGCAAATTATTCGACTGTACTTCTACCAGGTGTCCTGCTTCTGTAAGCAGGATGAAAAATGCTTCTCTCAGGGATACATTACGTATTGTGAGAAATACACCTCTAACTATAGAAGGTTATCATGACAGATGGAATAGTCTCTATGGCAGACGGAAGGGTCTCATTGACAGCTGAAATAATCTCATGACAGACGGTAGGTTCACACGACAGATGATAGACTGTTATGACGGACGAAAACTGTTTTAACAGGCAGATATCGGGACAGAGAAACGATTATCATGGCAGACTGAAGAACTGTTGATATACAGAAGAGTATCATGATAGACAGAATAATCCCACGATGAACAGAAGGGTATCATGATAGACCGAATAATCCCACGATGAACAGAAGAGTATCATGATAGACATAATAATCCCACGATGAACAGAAGGGGTATCGCAGTAGACATAATAATCCCACGATGAACAGAAGAGTATCATGATAGACAGAAGAATGCCCCGATGAACAGAAGGGTATCGTGATAGACCGAATAATCCCACGATGAACAGAAGAGTATCATGATAGACATAATAATCCCACGATGAACAGAAGGGTATCATGATAGACCGAATAATCCCACGATGAACAGAAGGGTATCATGATAGACCGAATAATCCCGATGAACAGAAGAGAGTATCATGATAGACAGAAGAATGCCCCGATGAACAGAAGAGTATCAATGGAGGTTGAGGCCGTTACTGCTGCCCTCCATTGGATCTCTGGAACTTCATTTACTGGGGCAGTTGTTGTGTCTTGACTCTCAGTCGATGCTTCACAAGATCCAGAAGGGCTGGTTTCGTATGAGTGGATGTCTTCATAAAGTTTCTAACCTCCAGCGGCTTACGTGGATATACTGTCCTGGGCATGCGGGTTTACGGTAATGAGAAGAGCGGACAGGCTTGCATCAACAGCATCGATTGTTGGGGAGTTGAAGATGGATAAGGGGATATTCTTCGGTCTCTTCGCGACTGTCTGTTGGGTGAGGACACTAAAATCGATTTTGAATCGATCAAGCGATTTAGGCAGTTTAGAGTTACACGTTGTTCAAGTCGAACTGGATGCCTGAGAGGCAGAGTGAGAGGTGTGTTTAATCAGCGAGCCACAGGAACCATCAGTATGTATACTCTTCGATATCTGTTGGGGAGACTGAGCACCTATGGGTCTGCCTGGAGTGCAATGACATCAGTTTAGTAACCAATAATAACAGAAGAATCTCATGTTTTTTTTTCCCGATCCAGAAGTACTTGAGCTTTCAGCTCTTCGACTCGGTGCCAAGGACGTCGTAACTCTTCGGTTCGATGCCACGAACACCGTAAATCTGGAGAACCTGTGGCTTTTCTGCCACCCCATGGAATTGAACCCGCACTCACAGAGGGCTTATCACCCGTCGTCCAACGCTCTACGAACACGCTGGGAAGGCGGGAAATCTCATGATAGATCGAATATTATGAGATTATTTAGGATCCGCCTTCGTCTTCTCCGTTTACTCAAAGAAGTCAGCTTGAACATTCACAAAGAACGTTGTAAAGAAAGGGATGTCAACATAAATTTTCATGGAAGAAAAATAAATTAAAAAAAAAATGCAGTTGCTAGTTTACAACCGGAAATGACAAAAACAAGATTCACTTAAGGCAGTCATATCATAATTCATTTTCCAATATGTGGCACTCGTGAAGGCTCGCCTTAGTGGCGGGAGACACTAATAATAAGGAAAGCAGGTCTTCACACAAAAATCAATCAGAGGCGCCATACCAGGCGACCTGACTACGTCTGAATTTATAGAGGGTGAACGTAGGAAGAAGAAAGGGGTGGCACTTACCCCTGCTTGTCTTAGCGTATGTACGCCCATGGTGGTACATCTCAGGTTGTTGAGATCTCTAAAAATGCATGTCGTGCAACGTCACTGATGACGACAACAAGTCCTCACCTGCTTCTTATTCATGACACTTTCGTAAAAGATGTTCAGAAGGCATGTTAGCAATGCCACAGTCAGCACTAATCAGACGCACCTATCTTTAACTTATTGTTATGTTGGTATCTCAGTCCATTATCTTCTTCTTCGCCCTTAGGGAAGCATAGGTGCGCAACCAAGGCCTTCAAGCCCGTCTATACAATGTCACCTTTTACAGATCTCTATTCCCCTCCCCCTCCCATTTTCTTGCATTCCGTCTTCAACGCCCGTTTCAATGTGTCCCGATTCCTCCCTTACCTCTATTGTTCTGGGTTTCAATCGGAAAGCCTGTCTCGTGATGCTGTTAGGGGGTTTCCTCAGTGAGTGTCCTATCCATCGCCACCTTCTGCTCCTTATCTCTTGTTAGGTGTTAAGTTTGGACATGCCAGGTCGTCTTCGTGGTAGAGAGAGAAGATATAGTAATCAACTTCTCATGGGTACTGTGAGCAAATGGACTTTGGGATGGCTGCTGCAACGGAGGACAGAGCACGAATGGGAATGCCTAATGTGCCATGACGTCGATCGCATAACATAACATCTTTTGTTCCATCTGTCGTTGTTCTGCTCTATCACACAGTTTTTTGTTTATGTTCATGTCAAACCATCGCTGTTGGAGTATCTTGTGTATGCATCTATTGATGAATGTCTGCAACTTTTTGGTGTTCGCTTTAGTACTTCTCCATGTCTCCATCTTGTCTTTTGTGCTGATTCTTTTTCTTTTTCTTCTTACGCTCCATATCGGACCACTTGTCAAACCACTCTGTGGGATTTGTATGTGATCTGAGCCTAAGAGCGATTGTACGCTGTGCCAGTTATGCGCCTACAAGTAGGTCAGTATATCCGATTTCTGCGCTGCTTTTTATTTACTAGGGTAGCATCCATAGGTCCTACATCAGTCGCCTCTTACGACATGCATTGTAGGTTGCAGTGGTACTATTCTTTGCCCCCTTGCAGGAGGCCCCGGTACCACACGGGCGTGCCGAAGTCTAATTATTACAACTTGTACTTTTCTGTTGAGTTGGTAATATTTGATGTTTGTCTGGTGACCTTCAGCTCATGTTTCCCAAATCACCGTATAATGTCTGGACAATAAATCTCCCACTAATAAACAATTCAATTACCAAGGTCGGTCAGAAACTCTCGTAAAGGTCACTTCTTCAAGGACGCGTATTCAGTCTACCATGTATAGAATACTTCAAGGACGCCGTATTCAAACTACCATACACAGAATACTTCTAAGGGGTCTCAGTGGTTAAGTGGTTAAACCCTTTGCCTTGTGAGTCGAAGGTCGTGGGTTATCTCTCTCTCTCCATCTCGTGATCACCGCCCAGACCGATATACCAGACTTCCCCATAAATTCTATGCATGCGGAAATCTGATTCATGCAGCGTTAGCATTGGTGTGTTTGGACGTCACATCTTCAGCACCATTTGGAGAGCTCTGGTGCTTATCCTTCGGCGATCTGTCCGGTTTCAGCCAGCGCTTGCTCGGTTTCGCTCGCCGTTCTGTAGCCATCTAGTGTTTTTTTACGATGTGGGTAGATAGCCCCACGACCAACTCCAAGCCGCCTTTTACGACATGCGTTGCAGGTAACAGTTGTTCTAATCTTTACACCCCAATTTGGGCCCCGGTAACCACTCGGCGGGTCGGATTCGAATCCGGACCGCGTCGTTCTGTTTACGAGTGTAGTATTTTTCAGAGACCCCTAGGATTGTTGCTGGAGCTACAGAGTTAGTGCTTTGTGCAATACTCTCGGCAGGTGACGTGCCATTTCTGCGGAGAGAGATCGAGCCATATGGGGTAAAACCCGGTGCAATGAAGTCAATCCTTCGGCTTTAAATACTTTAGAATACTTCAAGGACGTCAATCTACCATACACAGAATACTTCAAGGACGTCAATCTACCATACACAGAATACTTCAAAGACGTCAATCTACCATACACAGAATACTTCAAAGACGTCAATCTACCATACACAGAATACTTCAAAGACGTGTATTCTCGCGATCGTTCTTAGGCCGTTTTTATCATTCTATTGTGATATATAAACAGCCAAACATCAGAACGTGATGTAAGTGCACAAGCCTTCAGTACCTATTGGAGATCAATTGTTTATCCTTCGGTGGTGTGTTCGATTTCAACCAGTGTTTGTGTGCGGTTCGCTCTCCGCTAGCCTTTTGCTGTCCCCAGCCAAAACCCACAAGGCAGCAGGTTGCCCTTTATTTTAGGCAGCGACCTAGACGGCCTGCCCTCCTGTTCTTATGAGCGCCATCTGCCCAGCAAATCGGTCGCTTCAATGGACACCTTGGTTTGCCGCCCGTCCAGTTTTGTGTACGGTTTGCTCCGCTAGCCTTTGATTGTCCCAATCAAACTACAAGGCAGCAGTAGTTCCCTGCGAGCGGAAACGCGCACTGGCTTTACCTCTTCTAGCTTTCCAGTTGTCCTGCACATTTGGATGAGACGCACACCCTCTTGCCCGCCATGCTTGCCGCTGCCATGCTTGCCGCTGCCATGCTTGCAACTGCAATGCCTGTCGCGCTTGCCGTCCTTCCGTGCTTGCCTTTCCAGTTGTTCTGCTCATTTGGGTGGACGCACACCCTCTTGCCTGCCATGCTTGCCGCTGCAGTGCCTGCCTCGTTTTCCGCGCTTGCCGTGTCTTGCCATGCTCGCCTGCCTCTCGGTGGGGCCCACTATGGCTTCGCCAGCGTGCGTGCTAGCTCTGCCCTTGTACCTGGTCACCATCGGTTTTTGCCGTGCTCACATCGTGCTTGCCTGTCATCACAGGCGTGCCTGTATATCAGAGAACACTGTTAATAAGAAATGCATGCTTTCACGCAAAAATCAGTCTGAAGCTCAATACCAGACGTGCTGACTACGCCTGAATTCATAACGGCTGAAGAAGATAACATAGTTGTATGAGAATATTAAGAAATTAAGAGAAATAAAATTCAGACAAATAAAGTATTTTAGGCACATAAAAAGACATGACACCATGATAAAATCTTTACTAGAGGGGAAAGTTCGCCCGTGTGCTGCCGGGGCTCGCAAGGGAGCAAAGAGTAGCAGCACTGCGACCTACAAGGCATGTCGTAAGAGGCGACTAAGGTGGGGTTTGGCGTAGGGCTTGCTACCCTATCCAGTAGAAAATTTTAGCCACAAAATCCAACCAACCATGAACAAGTCACATAAAAATAAAATAAAAACTGTGCCAACCAAGAGGAAAGGAAACTCTTCTAGAAGAGGTATGAAGCGATGCAGAGAAAGCCACAAGAGTCTACACTGCAGATTATCTTCCTTTCACCTAGGAAAAGTTCCAGAATTGGCACCTGGAATGTTAGAAGTATGTATCAAATGGGAAAGACAGCACAGGTTGTAAATGAGATGAAATTTCACGGGATTGGCATCTTGGGATTATGTGAAACTAGGTGGAATGGTGCAGGCAAACAACATCTAAACACAGGAGAAACAATGCTGTTCTCAGGCCATATGGAAGAAAATGCCCCCATAGTGAAGGAGTGGCTTTAATGCTATCTAAAGAAGCGGAGACTGCACTAATAAAATGGGAAGCAGTGAGTCCTAGGATAATCACAGCAACATTCAGAACCACCAAAAGAAAGTATTCTGAATGTGACCCAGTGTTATGCACCTACCAATGATAAAGAGGAAAAAAGTAAAAGAGGAATTTGACATAAAACTTCAAAATACTATAGGTAATCAGAGAAATGGGAACATCAAAATTCTGATGGGTGACCTCAATGCCAAAATAGGTTCGGACAACATAGGCTACGAGGAGATCATGGGGAAACACGGACTAGGAATAATGAACGAAAATGGAGAACTATTCACTAATTTCTGTGCAGCGAATCAATACGTCATAGGTGGAAGTGTCTTTCCACAAAAAAGAATACATAAAGCAACCTGGGTATCACCAGATCACAGAACAGAAAATCAAATTGACCACATATGCATAAACAAGAAATTCAGGTCATCTCTACAAGATGTAAGGGTCCTAAGGGGCAGATGTAGATTCGGATCACCATTTGCTGATAAGTAAAATTAAACTGAAGCTAAGCGATACATAACATCCCATGAACATAGACACCAATATAATGTAGGATACCTCAGAAGTCAAGAAACAAAGGAACAGTTCACGGTCACAGTCTCTAATAAGTATGAGGTGTTGTGGCAATTAGAAGATGAGGTGAGTGCGGAAGAATGCTGGCAGCAAGCCAAAAATATTTGGAATGAAACATGCACAGAGGTATTAGGAAAGAAGGAGCGGAATCATAAGGCATGGATAACTCCAGAAACTCTCAAGGAGATTAGTAAAGCCATTAAACTTTTAAAAGATGGAAAAGCGGCCGGTCCAGATGGTATTCCAGCAGAGGTGGTTAAAGCCAACATAAACACATCCACAGAAATACTGTATAAATTATTTAGCAGAATCTGGGAGACTGAAGAAATACCAACAAACTGGAGAGAAGGATACCTGGTGAAGCTACCAAAGAAAGGGGACCTTCAAGTGTGAAAACTATAGGGGAATAATGCTGTTGTCAGTACCTGGGAAATACTAAGCAGAGTCATCCTGGAGAGACTGAGAGATACCATCGATATAAAGCTAAGAGATGAACAGGCAGGCTTCCGACCAAATAGATCCTGTGCTGACCAGATAGCCACATTACGTATAATAATAGAGCAAAGTATTGAATGGAAATCCCCACTTTATATCGGATTGGTTGATTATGAGAAGGCTTTTGACAGTATTGATATGGAAACCCTTTGGAAATTAATGAGGCATTATGGAATCCCACAGAAAAATATTAACCTAATAAAAGCAACATATACAGATATGAAATGTAGAGTTCTTCATGAAGGTAAACTAACAGATACTTCGGAATAGAAACAGGAGTGCGTCAGGGATGTCTTCTATCACCTTTGTTGTTCTTACTGACAATAGACTGGATTATGAAGACCACAGTAACTAACACCAGAAATGGAATCAATGGACTCTGACAGAGCAACTAGATGATCTGGACTTCGCTGATGATATAGCCTTCTGTCACATACACGAAATCAGATGCAGGATAAGCTTAACACATTGAATCAAAGGTCCCAGCAACTAGGGCTGAATATTCATAAGGGAAAGACAAAGATATTGAGAATTAACCAAGCAACGACAACTCGTCTCCTAGGGAAATCCCACTTCAAGAGGTAGAATCATACACATATTTGGGCAGCAACGTAGACAAAGAGGGTGGAACAGATAGAGATGTTAGAATAAGAATACAGAAGGCAAGAGGAGCTTTCATTGCACTTGGAAACATTTGGAAGTCCAAAGAAATCAAATCTAGAACAAAAATTCGGATATTTAACTCTAATGTTAAAGCAGTTCTACTGTATGGGTCAGAAACATGGAGAACAACTAAAACAATAGCGCATAAATTGCAAACATTCATCAACTGGTGTCTGCGCAGAATAGAGGAATAAGATGGTATGATAGGGTCACAAATGAGGAACTTATGGAGAGAACAAGACAGATTCCAGTGAACGAACAGGTTAAAAAAAACGCTGGCGCTGGATAGGACACACTGCGAAAACCGGAGGGGAATATAACAAGAAGGGTCCTGCCTGGAACCCGCAGGGACAGCGAAAAAGGGGAGGCCGAGAAATACATGGAGACGAGATTTGGAGCGGAGATCAACAATATAAAGAAGAGCTGGAGGGAGCTGCAGGAGATAGCTAGAAATAGGAAGACTTGGCATGAGTTGGTTGAGGGCCTATGCCCCAACCCGAGGTAAAAAGGCAAAGAGAGAGAGAGAGGGGAAAGTTGAAGGACGAAGAGCAAGAGGAAGATAAGTGGGAGGGAAACTTTAAGAAATGGACGGGTTACAGTCTGGCAGAGTGCAACACCAAGGCGAAAGACAGAGGATGCTGGAGATTCATTGCAGCCAACCTTCGATGTGGAGACGACACCTGATGATGATGATGAGAATATGGTCTTCTACATTTTCGCGTAGTAAACTACCAACTAACATTTGTAAAAATTTTTGTTGCCCACACCTGGAAATATTTTTGTTGACGCCATGCTCGGACCCGGCTGAGTATGAGATGACATGAGGTATGAAGGTTCCTACTCAATCGGAATCTATGAGTTATTACTGCAGCCACCTGAGTGGTTACCGGGCCCAAATTTGGGTGTAAAGAATAGAACCACTGTTACCTGCCACGCATGTCGT
The DNA here is from genome assembly GCA_020796225.1 of Arion vulgaris. Taxonomy (NCBI): domain Eukaryota; kingdom Metazoa; phylum Mollusca; class Gastropoda; order Stylommatophora; family Arionidae; genus Arion; species Arion vulgaris. The sequence continues at coordinate 7,620,159 of CM036763.1, forward strand.
AAGAGGCGACTGAGGAGGATAGGCTGAAATCGGATGCATGTGTCCTAAATGTGTAGAAGTCTTATGTGTTTAGGGGCCTACCAAACCAATGTGCAACGTATACGTTCTTGGCAAAGATTGTACATATCACAAAGAGTGATTAAAATTGGTCGTAAATAACGAACGCAAAGAAGAAGAAGAAGATTACTGCAGCATTAAGTCTGAACCGTTATCTTTGGAGAGGTATTCCAGGGAGATCATCTCGATCAATGGTTAAGACAGCTATCCAACAGACAGCGGGTGGGAAAAGAAGACGTAGACATCCAACTTCTTCTTCCTCTTCTTCTTCGAACGCTCCATATCGACCACTTGTTAACCACTCTTTGTGTGATTTGTATATCTTCTTCTTCTTTGCGTTCATTCTTTACTCTTTCTTTCTTTTGTCCTTCTCTGCTTTTTTGCCGCTAGGCGTAGGAGGTTTAACTGATGATCGGTTTCCGAGATAATGCACGCTCGGTCGCTTGATATGATGTGGTATTGTGGAGTTTTAAGATGTCTGTAACTCCATCAACCCATCTTTTTCTTGGTCTGCCCTTTCCTCTTGATGATTCCATTTTCAGGTTGTACGCTTTTGCAACTGGTGTATTCGGGTTCATTCTGACCAAGTGGCCAAACCATTTCAGTCTCTGTTTTTCAATAAATCTACTAGCAGGTGTTGTTCCGACTGTCTTCTAATTTCCTCATTTCTTATATGGTCTCTTCTTGTTTTATTTACTGCTTTCCTCAGGCATCTCATTTCCAATGTGGTAATTTTCCTTTCTTGTTCTTTTGTCAGTGCCCATGTTTGGCTCATTCTTTACGACCAATTTTAATCACTCTTTGTGATATGTTTGATCTTTGCCAAGAACGTGTATACGTTGCACAATGGTTTGGTAGGCCCCTAAACGCAGACTTCTACACGTTTAGGACACATGCATCTGATTTCGGCCGAACCTCCTTAGTCGCCTCTTACGACATGCGTGGCAGGTAACAGTGGTTCTATTCTTTACACCCCAAATTTGGACTCCCGGTAACCACTCGGGCGTGATTTGTGTATGATCTGAACCTAAGAGCGATTGCACGTTGTACCAGTTATGCGCCTACTAGTAGGCCATCACATCCATTTTGCGAAGTTTTTTGGGGGACATCCAACGAAATCCCGAAGAAGCGTCGTGGAAAGAGAGTTACAAGATTTAGCAGACAGGGAAGCAATTAGTAAGTAATGCAACAGAACGTCAACAATGGAATCTCTTGTGGACATGGCCTATATGCAGTAGGAACCTAAAGAAAGCACACAGTACTCACGTTCTCAGAGCAAACTACCCAAATCACAGAAATTGTTAACTTTGTTGATAAAAATCAACGCAAACAAAAAACATCAATGTTACCACCACTCTTGGTAAATTTGTACAGCTTAGCATATAACCATTAATGAAGGTGCCCGCATACAAACAAACACGCATATTCGAACGTACACCCCTATACATACATAAACATATACACAAATACTCACATATATACACACACACACACACTTAAACAAGGGGGATAAAATACGACAGGAAGCCGTTGTAACAGCAACTCTCTCACCAGGTCAATCCCACAGATAGATTTTGGAACTTCCCCTGTTTTACTGGCCTGGTAGTACAAGAACTGTTATGTTTGAATAATAACTACCACACGCACATGATAACATTCGAGCTTGATAACACCGGAAAGGGTGCAGAACAAATACATTACAGATCTGATATTGTTTCTGAAATCTGTTATCAGCTTTGATATCATTTTGTTGTGCGGTCCGTGGCGTCCGATAACATACGGTCGGCGAGCTGATGTAAAAAATTATAGGAAATAAGACCACAAACGACGCGTGACTTCTCATTCTTCTTCTTCGCGATCTCACTTAGACTGATGTATAGAAACAAATTGCAGACAATTTAAAACGTTTTTTTCTGGGAAGGAGTTGCAAGATAGGAAGACTTAGAACAAGTTGGTTGAGGGTCTATGTCCCTAATGCGATTACAAACGCACGAGAGAGAGAGAAAGATGAGAAATTTGCAGTGGATCAAAATATATCGGCAGCCTTGGTTGGAGGGTAAACTATTTAGTTACTTAACCCTTTGGCCACCCTTCTACCGCTTCATCAGCCAAAATATTGAATCTTGTTAATTTGTAAGATGACGCAAAACCGACATAGTAGATAGTTCTGTGTACATTGTAATATAAATTCGTCCGGAGGTTACAATAAATTACGGAGTCAAAGAATCGTTTTCGAACGCTCCATATCGACTGCTTTGTGAAATGTGTATGTGATCTGAGCCTAAGAGCGATTGCCCGTTTTGCCGGTTATGCGACTACAAGTATCTTCTTCTTCTTCTTTGCGTTCGTTCTTTACTACCAATTTTAATCACTCTTGTGATATGTTTAATCTTTCCAAGAACGTGTATACGTTGCCATTGGTTTGTAGGCCTTAAACACATATACTTCTACACGTTTAGGACATGTGCATCCGATTTCAGCCAAACCCCCTTGGTCGCCTCTTACGACATGCGTTGCAGGTAACAGTGATTCTATTCTTTACACCCCAAATTTGGATCCCGGTAACCACTCGGGCGTACAAGTATCTGATTTCTGCGATAATTTTATTTTACTATGGTAGCTTCCTAGGCCTTGCCTCGCCGCCTGCCCAGCGTGTTCGTAACGCGTTGGACGACGGTGTGACAAACCCTCTGTGAGTGCGGGTTCTTCTTCTTCTTTGCGTTCGCTCTTTACTACCAATTTTAATCACTCTTTGTGATATGTTTGATCTTTACCAACAACGTGTATACGTTGCACATTAGTTTGGTAGGCCCCTAAACGCATAGACTTCTACACGTTTAGGACATGTGCATCCGATTTCATCAAATCCTCCTTAGTCGCCTCTTACGACATGCATGGCAGGTAACAGTAGTTCTATTCTTTACACCCCAAATTTGGGCCCCGTAACCACTCGGGGAGTGCGGTTCAATTCCGCTGGCTGGCAGAAAAAGTCACAGGTTTCCAGATTTACGATGTCCATGGCACCGAGTCGAAGAGTTAAAAACTCAAGTGCTTCTGGATCGGGAAAAAAGGCCCTTGCCACAGTCACCTCTTTCGACATGCTTTATCGGTCGCAGTGTTACTATTCTTTGCTTCCCTTGTGGCCCTAGCACACACACGGGTGTAATTATCATCTAAATATTGGCACACAAAACACGCATCGTGAAATATTTTCTATTTCTATGGTAGTACTCTTGCGTCAGTAACTGAAAATAGAGTGTGCTGCTAGCAAGATTTTCCCGCCAAGCTCCAAATATCGTCTGTGTTGTACGATGCGGGGGCGAAGGTTACGTTGAAGTCAAGGTTATATCTATGAGTTCTCATCTGTGTTTGGAATGTTCTAACATTGTACAGTGCCTGTGTACTTGAATCTTTCATTCACGTCTTTCTTTTGACATGTGTTAATACGATTTCCTCACATTTTAAATGACGAGACTAGTCCATCCAACCAAGGCTCACACTTTACTTTTAAGTCGGTTATTCGTTCATCGCTCGCTCCACACAGGCTACCCTTCATGTTGGATATTTATTGGTTAGCGTTCACCCGAGTGGTTACCGGGGCCCAAATTTGGGTGTAAAGAATAGAACCACTGTTACCTTCCACGCATGTCGTAAGAGGCGACTAAGGAGGTTTGGATGAAATCGGATGTATGCAGTGCCGGATTAGGCCAGCGCGGGGCCCTAGCAAATTTTAGCGCGGGGCCCTAGGTTTTGTATGATAATAAAATAAAACACAACTTTTACAAACAAACTTTTCTTGATTTAATGTGAGCAAATTTAGAGATAATACTAGACAAATCAATTCTCTAAGTAAATTACTTTCAATGTTCATTAAGGTGAGGTTATTTAGACGATCTTGTCCATCATGTTCCTTAACTCACTTTTATACACTTTAATGTTGAAAAAGAACGTTCTCCGCTGCAGTTATCATTAAAAACTAGTAAATTCGTAAGACTATTTCTACATTTGGGAAACACGACTCTAATAAATTTTCCATTATAAGTTTATAAAATTGCAGTTCTAGAGCCTCATGCTTTTCGTTGCAAATAGCAGCAGCTACATTAGTTTTAATAAGTTCAGTGAACTGCATAAGTTCGTCGCCTAGGCTTTTTTCCAAATCCTCTTGGTAAGAGCTGACAATATTTGGAGTTATTTTCAAGATCTCTTCCTCTGTAATAGATTTTAACTGTCGGAGTATTCCAAATACACCAGTCACTCTATGGTACAGCCTAAATCAATAACTTTTCAAACAAAACAGAACAGTTGTCCTTTAGTTTCCGTATAACACAACCAATCTTTCACGTGAGTTTTGTTTGTTGGTGTATGTGTGTATGTGAAAACGACTTTCGACAAAATCGTGGATTGTTTGAAGTTGTTTGGCCATTCACCAATATCGTTGGAGTACATTTACTTTCGTTGTGTTTTTGGCTTGTAGTTGATGTTGCTACATTAGAAGCATGTGCTGTGCTTTCTGCCTCTCTTTGGCTTTAAGATGATATGGCTAAATTGGGAGGACTTGTTGTACATTCGATTTCAGTTTGTCTTGTGAAAAATGTGGCTAAATCCTGAAGAGTTGCTGATCTTAATGGTAATATTGGTAATGATGATTCTTCTAAGGCACTGCTTTCATCTACTACACAGTAGGACACGTCTTCTGTATTTTCTGCTTCGATTTCGTTGGATTCAGCACCATCACTCACGACATTTAAAAATTCAGACAGCTTGCGTGTTTTTGATATAACATCTGGTTATTTTATCCATTTTCATCTGTCACATAGGCGCGGGGCCCCCTAGAAGCGCGGGGCCGTAGCATTTGCTACTTCTGCTACTAGGCTAATCCGGCTCTGGATGTATGTGTCCTAAACGTGTAGAAGTCTATGCGTTTAGGGACCTACAAACCAATGTGCAACGTATACACGTTCTTGGCAAAGATCAAACATATCACAAGAGTGATTAAATTGGTCGTAAAGAACGAACGCAAAGAAGAAGAAGAAGATTGGTTAGCGTTAGCTGTAGAATAACTACTTTTTATTAAACCACTCTTTTTTGTGTGTGATTTGTTTGTTATTGGTTTGTGATTTCTTCATCTTCTTCAAACGCTCCATATCGATCACTTGCTAACCACTTTCTGATTTGTATGTGATATGAACCTAAACTATTGCATCTTGTGCCAGTTATTCGATTTATGCGATGCTCTTTCTTCTTCTTTGCGTTCGTTCTTTACGACCGATTTTAATCACTCTTGTCTTCTATCACACAATCCAGTGTGGCCGTCGGCGCTGTAATACATATGCATATGTAATACAGACCCGCACTGTCTCTTTTCCAAAAGCTAAGTATGTAATTCAAGACAGTTTCACGTGTGAGTTCCGCAATATCATCTATGCCATCACCTGCAAACGATGCAACAAGGCCTATATTGGTGAAACCGGTAAGAGGCTCAGTGACCGATTCGCCCAACACTTGCGCGATATTCGCCAATGCCCTGTGACTCCTGTGGCCACTCATTTCAATGATACTGGCCATTCAGGAGCTGACGATGTCCAGGTCACAGCCATCCGATCATGTTCCTCCGATGATCGCAGTCGATTCGCCCTGGAGAACCGTTTTATTTCGTTCTATGGCACTTTGCGACCTCTTGGACTCAACGCATTACATTCCTATGCTTCTTAGTACTGTCTTATCTCGTGCCTTGTAATCTATATGTGTGTTTGCTCCATATATGTGTCATTTATCCACTATATTGTTTATTGTTTCTCTCTTTTCCACTTCCGGTTTTGTGTTGACCATTTCGTTGTTCGTTTTTATTCCCAGATTTTCATTAGATAGGTTTATGTTTCACTGTAATCGTCCATTTGTAGTGTTCCTCGAAATTCGTCATTCTTGTTGTATTGTTGCTTGATAAAGGCCTTTTTAGTCGAAACGTTCTGTTTATCGTCACTGTTTCTGTATTTTGTAAAACTATAGTACTTTGTTTTTACGTGTTTAGCTATTTGTCTTCTTTGCGTTCGTTCTTTACGATAAATTTTAATCACTCTTTGTGATATCGGTATACTGTGATATGTTTGATCTTTGCCAAGAACGTTATACGTTGCACATTGGTTTGGTAGGCCCCTAAACGCATAGACTTCTGGACGTTTAGGATATGTGCATCCAATTTCGGCCAAATCTCCTTTGTCGCCTCTTACGACCTGCGTGGCAGGTAACAGTGGTTCTATTCTTTACACCCCAAATTTGGGCCCAGTAACCACAAAGAAGAGAATACAAAAGAAGAAGAAAATGTACATCTCAGTGCAAATCACACACAGATTACAAACAATGGTTAATATTGTGCACTGGGCGTAGACAGAACAAATAAACAAACGAAGATAATAAACATACATCCTGTGTTGCTGGTTACTCCATTCATCTGATAATTAGTTTGTTGTTGTTGGTGATGGTGGTGAAATGGTGTAACATCGCTTCACAAGTTGTACTAAGAAAACAAAAATAGTATGAAAACAATGAATTTCACAAATTTCAAAAACTAAAAACGGCTGACAAGGTCACTTTAGAAATTATAATACTATTGAATCACTGTGAGTGGATACTGGTGATATATGCAAGCCTTCAGGCAAAAAATCAGTCAGATGCGATATATATTAAGCGTCATGACTCCGCCTTAATTCATAGCGGGCAAACGAGATAGCGAAAGAGAAAAGAGAGAGAAAGAGAGAAACGGAGAAAAGGAGAGAAAAGAAAAAAGAAAAGAAAGAAGAAAGAGAAAGAGAAAACAAGAGAAAGAGAGAACAAGAGAAAGAGAGAACAAGAGAAAGAGAGAACAAGAGAAAGAGAGAACAAGAGAAGAGAGAACAAGAGAAAGAGAGAACAAGAGAAAGAGAAGAAAAGAAAGAGAGAACAGAGAGAAGAGAAAGAAGAAGAAAAGAGAGAAGAGGCAAGAGAAAAGAGAGAGAACAAGAGAAAGAGAGAACAAGAGAAAGAAAGAGAGAACAAGAGAGAACAAGAGAAAGGATGAAAGAACATGAAAAAGAAAGAGAGAACAAGAGAAAGGAAGAGAGAACAAGAGAAAGAAAGAGAGAACAAGAGAAAGAAAGAGAAACAAGAGAAAGAAAAAAGAAAAGAAAAAAAAAGAAGAACAAGAGAAAGAAGAAAGAACAGAGAAAGAAAGAGAGAACAAGAGAAAGAAAGAGAGAACAAGAGAAAGAAAGAGAAAACAAGAGAAAGAGAGAACAAGCAAAAAAAAGAGAAAACAAGAGAGAACAAGAGAAAGGAAGAAAGAACAAGAAAAAGAAAGAGAGAACAAGAGAAAGAAGGAGAGAACAAAAGAAAGAAGGAGAGAAAAAAGAGAACAAGAGAAAGAAAGAGAGAACAAGAGAGGGAAAAAGATAGAAAACACTTTAATATAACAACAGACGTTAAAATTAAATAATACTGTTATTCTCACGTTTCAGTTTTTGCAACAGACCACGAGAGGGGGGCAGTGAACCAGATGTCCCGGTTTGACTGGAATTGTACCAGATCAGGAGATTTGACATGAAGAAGTTTCTGGTGACGCCATTGTGTCTCTCTGTTTTTAAAAAAAATCGATCAATAACTCATTTAACTCAATAACTCATACAAGTCAATTAACTGGCCTAATTTGTGTCCAAATTATTCCAGTTTACAAACTTGGTCTGAAAACTTGACTTCCTGAATATTAAGGTTTGGTTATTGGTTGTTGAACTTCTTCTTCTCTTTGCGTTCGTTCTTTACGACCAATTTTAATAACTCTTTGTGATATCTTTAATTTTTGTCAAGAACGTGTATACGTTGTACATTGGTTTGGTAGGCCCCTAAACACATAAACTTCTACATGTTTAGGACATGTGCATCCGATTTCAGCCAAACCTCCTTAGTCACCTCTTACGACATGTGTGGCAGGTTAACAGTGGTTCTATTCTTTACAACCCAAATGTGGGTCCCGATAACCACTCGGGCGGGTTGTTGAACATATGCCACAGCAATCCAGGCAAACCCTTTTTTTTTTTTTACCGAACCAGAAGCAATTGAGCTTTCAACTCTTCGGCTCGGTGCCGTGGACATCGTAACCCTTCGGTTCGGTGCCACGAACACCGTGAATCTGGTGAACCTGTGGCTTTTCTGCCAGCCCGCGGAATTGAACCCGCACTCACAGGAAGCTTGTCACTCGTAGTCCAACGCGCTACGAACACGCTGGGCAGACGGGCAGGCAGAACCTTATGTGCCCAGTCTCCCCAAATTATGTGGAGGGTATGCATACTGATGGTTCCTGTGGCTCGCTGGTTAAACACATCATTCTCTGTACACTTTATGCATTCAGTTCCACTTGTATAACGTGTAATTATAAATTCCTTAAGTAGCTAGAGTATTGATTGAACGTCTACTTTAGTGTCCTCATCCAACAGCAGGTCGCGAAAATACCTAAGAACATTCCACGTATCCATCCTGAATACCTCAATGGTCGATGCAGGCCTGTCTGCTCTCTCGTTGCCACGAACACCCGCATGACCAGGACAGTAGATTCACGTGAGTCTCTGGAGGTTGAAAACCTCTATAAACAACATCCACTTATACCGCATAAAAAAGACATGAAAGGCTGGAGAAGACCATCAAGGAAGGAGGCATACCGGCAAAGAGAAGACGAAGAAGACCACGGAGAAGATGGATTCAGGATGTAACCGATGGTTTGAACATGACGGCTGCAGAGGCATAACATCGGGCCTATGAGAGAGATATATTCAGGAGGACTGTTGGGATGGCAAAGTTCTGCTCAGAACAAGCTATTTGATGATGATTGTCTCATACCGCAGCCTGTCATTCTGGATTTTCTGAAGCATCGACTGGGAGTTAGAAACAACAACGGCTACAGTAAACAGAGTCACAGAGAGCTTCTGCAAGGCAGCATAAACGACCGTAGCCTGGAGTCACATAGAGCTACTGCACAGCAGCAGTAACGGCCGTAGCCTCCATCCACATACTGGCAGTAGTTAAGTATTAAGAACAAGATGGAATTATATTATGCGCACTCCATCCTACATACACCAACGAAATGAAACATGGCCTCATTAACAAAGCTTACAGAGCAAGCTATGGTGAACTCGTGAAGAACTCCAACTGACATACAGCTTCATAGAGGCAACCCGCCTGAGTGGTTACCGGTGTACAAATTTGGGGTGTAAAGAATAGAACCACTGTTACCTGCCACGCATGTCGTAAGAGGCGACAAAGGAGGATTAGCTGAAATCGGATGCACGTGTCCTAAACGTGTAGAAGTCTATGCGTTTAGGGACCTACCAAACCAATGTGCAACGTATACAAGTTCTTGGCAAAGATAAAACATATCACAAAGAGTGATTAAAATTGATCGTAAAGAACGAACGCAAAGAAGAAGAAGAAGATAGAGGCAACCCATCTCATGGTTTAGACGAGCATACTTTTTCTTCTTCGAATGCTCCATATCGACCCCTTGTCAACCACTCGGTGTGATTTGTATGTGATCTGAGCCTAAGAGCGATTACACCTTGTGCCTGTTATGCACCTACAAGTAGGTCAGTACATTCGATTTTTGCGCTGCAATTTATTTACTAGGGTAGCATCCCTAGGGCCTACAGCAGTCGCCTCTTACGACATGCATTGAGGGTTGCAGGGGTACTATTCTTTGCTTCCCTTGCGGGCCCCGGCACCACATGGGCGAGACAAGCATATGAAACCGAACGCAAAGAAGAAGAAGAAGATAGTATGCACATCAAAGACTAATGGCTCATATTCATTTCATCCCCCAACACTTCTATAAAGAAGTCAATGGTGGAAGAGAAGAAGAAGACCACTTATTTCATCTCCCAACACTTCTATAAAGAAGTAAATGGTGGAAGAGAAGAAGACCATTCATTTCATCCCTCAACACTTCTATAAAGAAGTCAATGGTGGAAGAGAAGAAGACCATTCATTTCATCCCTCAACACTTCTATAAAGAAGTCAATGGTGGAAGAGAAGAAGACCATTCATTTCATCCCTCAACACTTCTATAAAGAAGTCAATGGTGGAAGAGAAGAAGACCACTTATTTCATCTCCCAACACTTCTATAAAGAAGTCAATGGTGGAAGAGAAGAAGACCACTTATTTCATCTCCCAACACTTCTATAAAGAAGTAAATGGTGGAAGAGAAGAAGACCATTCATTTCATCCCTCAACACTTCTATAAAGAAGTCAATGGTGGAAGAGAAGAAGAAGACCATTCATTTCATCCCTCAACACTTCTATAAAGAAGTAAATGGTGGAAGAGAAGAAGAAGACGATTCATTTCATCCTAAACACGCTGACAGCTCTGCTTCATGTATTCGACGAAAGTGTGCAGCGAGATTGGTTTCCTTTCTACCATTTGGTGCATCATCTTGGTAGCTCCTACTAGGGATCGCGCGAGAGAGAGAGGTAGCTCCTACTTGCATTTGTGGGTATAATAGGTTGTGAGTCTTCATTAACATGCTGATAAGAAAGTGCTCTTTCAAAAATAAATTTCAACAAGATATTTCTGTACTTTGAAATACCAAAATGGAAAGGCAAAATGAAGTATACAATATGTAGTTCAACACAGCGGACATTAGTGACCCTATCAACAACAAAAATCATAACAAATGCAACTTTACAATCATAGTCCCAAAAAAATAATGTATTTTATTTGTTCTTCAAAGCAGTGGTAGCCGGCAAAAAATAATTACAATTTGCAAAAGAATGTGCAAGTATCAGTAATGTTGTGTTTTTTTAATTTGCAATTTCCGGTCTCCCTGAACAGTTGTTTCTTGTCTTTTAAATAATTGTTTTTGTCTCACAATATGCTTTTATTGCATATACAACAGACAGACGGCGTCTGACATTAAACTATACAACATACAGTTTATTCTCAATTTTAATTATTCAGCTATACAATAAACAGCTTTGTCTTACTTCTAACCAGTGGCGGCTCGTGATCATTTTTGTTGGTGGGGCCAGACAGATATTTTTCGGAAAAATCATGGTTTCGGTTAGGATATATTTTAATGTATAAAATAATAAATACACGTTACACTTTATTTTTGGTGGGGCCCGGCCCCACTGGCCTCTAATGACGAGCCGCCACTGCTTCCAACTATACAATAAACAACGTATGTTCATGTTGTATCTCACCAGACGTAGATATGATCATACTATTCTTCTCTTTCATTCCTCTTTTCCTGTTAGGCCTTTCAGGGTATGCGAATAGTTCTGGTAAGTTCCTCGAGTGCGCCTCGCGTATGATGTTTCTAATATCGTCTCTGATATTTCTGCGGTCTATCGTTTGCTGTTGGCAACTGTTACCATTGTATCTGAGTCGAGTAGTAGTGCTCGCTGGGATTTACTGTTGGGTGGTACAAACCATCACTCATTCATCAATATCTTCTCATATTCACAAACATTATCTTCAACATCAAATATGGTTTACTTCCTCTAGGATATGAAACATTTTTCGTAACACGACTTGGTGACAATCGGTGTCAGATTTTAATGAGTAACATCCGTAACGTTGCTATATAATAAACAGGATGTAATTCTGTGAAATCAGTGGTTCTCAACATTTTCAGCTGGTATCTCCCTTGAAGACAAAGATAAACTCCCATCCCTTATCCCCGCCCGAGTGGTTACCGGGGCCCAAATATTGGGTGTAAAGAATAGAACCATTGTTACCTGCCACGCATGTCGTAAGAGGCGACTGAGGAGGTTTGGCTGAAATCGGATGCACATGTCCTAAACGTGTGAAAGTCTATGCGTTTAGGGGCCTACCAAACCAATGTGCAACGTATACACGTTCTTGGCAAAGATCAAACATATCACAAAGAGTGATTAAAATTGGTCGTAAAGAACGAACGCAAAGAAGAAGAAGAAGATCCCTCTGCCCTTTTTTCTCTGCTTCCCCACCCAGATTTAACTGTACTTTCCAGAGTGTAAATATAGTGGAATGCATAGTCCGTTCGTTAATCGATTCGGACTCAAGAGGGTTGTAGGTTCAATGTCACACTCGACGTTCTACATGGTGAGAAAAGGAATGAGCCCTCCCTCCTGCACACTAAGGTATAGAAATGTGAAGTGACAGACACTTGATACCCTAAACTCTGAAAAAGCTAAGGGATTTCTTTAGAGAAGAAAATAAAATGTCTCTCACTCTGAGCTATATAACTAACTGCAAAGCACACTAAACACAATAACATTGACAGTCAGAATGTAAACATTAAAAGATGTATTTTGGGGAAACTGTACAAATATTTTAAAGCACAATTTTAATAAACAAAATGTATTTCAACTTGAAAAGCATGTTAGCATATAAAACTGTCCGTATGTTGCCAGGAACGCAATGGGAGCAAAGAATAGTAACACTGTGACCTACAAAGCATGTCGTAAGAGAAGATAGAGGTATGGGCCTAGGAAAGTTACCCTAGTAAATAAAAAGAGTCGCATATATCCTATGTGCTGGCCTACTTGTAGACGCATAACTGGCACAACGTACGTCAATCGCTCTTAGGCTCAGATCACATGTAAATCACACAAAGTGGTTGAACAAGAGGTCGTTATGGAGCGTTAGAAGAAGAAGAAGCATAAAAAACTATTAAAATGCAAAATGCACTAAATTTTCATAACGCCTCACGTCTCCATTGAGAGAAGCACACCTCACAGGTTGAGAACCTCTAGTTTAAGTGTTGTCCAACCGTACCAGGTATAGTGAGTGACACGGAGAGGGTGTTGACCGTGTCCATAATTAAGACTAGGTACTAACGAAAACTACAGTAGTGACGGGCCCGCAAGGGAAGCAAAAAATAAGTGCCGCTGCGACCTACAAGACATGTCGTAAGAGGCGACTGATGTAGGACCCAGGGAAGCTACCTTAGATAATAAAAAGCAATCGCAGAAATCGAATGTGCTGGCCTAATTGTAGGCGCATAACGTACAATCGCTCTTAGGCTCAGATCACATAAAATCGCACAGAATGGTTAACATGGGGTCGATATGGGGCGTTCGAAGAAGAAGGGTCCCTCTCCTCCCTCCCAAATAACTCACAAACCCGCGTCCCACCATCAACTCACACACACTCTCATTCCCTCCCTCACAATCTCCTTCTCATTGTCTTTCTTTCACATATTCTAATTAATACTCTTCTTTCTAAATTCTCATTCATACAGTCTGCATCGTGCGCTGTGCCTCCAACACTTCTCCATCTCCCACACACAATCTCTTAAACACACTCCCTCACACAATCTCTTACACACACACACACTCACATAATTTCTCACTCTCCCTCACACACAATCTCACACAGAAAGTGATAATAGCCGTCCATTGCAAGTGATGATGACAATAGTCTCAGACGTGTGCTGCTGCACCTCTCTGGTGTGTGCGGAGGTGACTGTAGAGTCCATCATAGAACATAACCCCCTACCACAGGTGGGGCATACGTGATCAAGGTTAGACATGTGGGTATTGTGTGGTCAGTCTTTTCGCGCAGCTCGTTTTCTCTGTGCCTCAACAGCACGACGATCCTCAGCACGAGTTCCTCTTGTGTTGTTACAGCGTCACATTTGGCGATGTTGCGCAAGGGATTCCCAGCACGTGATGTCTTCTTCTTCTTCTTCTATGCGTTTGATCTTTGCCAAGAACGTGTATACGAAGTAGATTAGACATTGCACATTGGTTTGGTAGGCCACTAAACGCTTAGACTTCTACACGTTTAGGACATGTGCATCCGATTTCAGTCAAACCTCCTTAGTCGACTCTTACTACATGCATGGCAGGTAACAGTGGTTCTATTCTTTACCCCCTAAATTGTGGCCCCGGTAACCACTCGGGCGATGTGGTGTCTATATCGAAGCATTTCAGAGACACTTTAAGAGTGTCTTTAAAGCGTTTTTGTTGTTGTCCACCAACGTCTGCCCCTTCAAGTTCGCCATACATCAACTGTTTTGGGATGCGTTTATCAGGCATCCAAGCAACGTGACCGAAATATTAAGTAACCCGGACACGTCCTCGTTGTAGGATGCATCCACTTCAAACTAAGGTTACGGATTGGACAACTACTTGTATGACGTCATTGTATAACGAGTTCGCTGACTCGCATACCGATACTATCTACATTTATTTCTGAATTAGCATACAAGGTGCATTCTATTTGTTCTTTTGATCTGGAATATTCGACTAGGAAATATGGACAAGAGAACTCGCCAGTGGCTAGTGATATGGAATCCGATAGCGAAGTAGATAACGCTAATTCCGGAGTTCTTCTTCTTCAGCGATCTCTGGTCATGCGCTTAATTTACTGTGGACCACAAACTGGGCAGTCAGCTTCGGGTCTGTCAGATTTCCCAAAGCTTAGTTTTCAGGTCGACTGGGTGTGGCCACATGTTGCTTCTCAGCTCACACAGGAGAGGACAGTCTTGCAAGACATGGTCTGAGGTTTGCTTCACATGTTGACAATGGCAGAGAGCTGTTTGACTTATTCCTAGTCTGTATAAGTGTTTGTTGAGTCGGCAGTGTCCTGTGCGTAGTCGAAATATAATGACCTGGTCTGTTTTGCTTAGGTCTTTGAGGGAATCTTTTCCATAATCATATCCAGTGTTGTCTTCCAGTCTACTGCAGATTTTCTCTGTATGAGAGTTTTAACCTCTTGAAAAGACAAGGGTTGGTAAATTTGCTCGCTGGCACTGCCTTCCTTAGCTAAGACATCGGCACTCTCATTGCCTGCAATGCCACAGTGAGATGGAATCCACTGCAAGTGAATTTCTGCCTTTTCTGAAAGCTGAACAAGTTCTCTTTTTAGGTTTTGTACTGTGCTGTCAGCGGATTTAGATTTTGTACTGGGGGACTGCCTAGAGTAGTTGATAGTAGCTCGGGCTGCTAGCTGTGAGACGCCTCATAGCTCGGGTTCGAACCTACTGTCCGGCATTTGTTCGAGTCCCCTGGTCTTACTCAGGACGATAACGTGAGTACCTCTGAAGTCGGAGAAAATCTGCCTGTATGGCGAGGGAGTACTAATTACGAGTACATTGAGCACACGGCTGCCAGTGTAAAGTAATTTACAATGAGCACGCTGCTGCCATGGTAAAAATTGGAAAAACGGATTTTCACGCAAAAATCAGTTTCATAGATGAAACTTCGTCTGAGTTGAAAGCGGACGAAAGAAAAAAAAAAAAAAAGGTTTTGTACTGTGCTGTCAGCGGATTTAGATTTTGTACTGTGCTGTCAGCGGATTTAGATTTTGTACTGTGCTGTCAGCGGATTTAGATTGTGTACTGTGCTGTCAGCCTCCAGGGCTTGGGGTTCGAGTCTAACTTGGTCACACAGAAAACAAAAATCATTTCGGTCTGCGCAAGGTACGCGGTTTGACTATATATTTCCTGATCCTTTACTTGGAGTTCTAAATTCTGAATTCTAAATTCTGGGTCTAAGTAGTGTCCCTTTTTACGTTTCGAAGGTCGTAGGTTCGAATCCAGACCGCTCGGTTTTATTCACAAGTGTATTTTCCCAGAGACCCATGAAATTGTTCCCTGAGCTACGTAGCTCGTGCTTTGTGTAATATTCTAAGCAGATGGCGTCCCAGGTCTGCGGAGTGGAGCCGAGCTGTATTAGATAAAACCCAGTGCAATGAGGTCAATCCTTCGACTTTAGATCCTAAATTTAAAATAAAGACCTATTTCTCGAAACCTAGACTCTGTACATTTGTGTTAATTTATATTTAGCTGTTTATTACACTCTTTAAAAGCAAAATCTGAGAAAGAACACAGAAGAACACAACAATGATGATGGATATTACCAACTGTCCTCGACCGAGTGGTTACCGGGACCCAAATTTGGGATGTAAAGAATAGAACACACAACAACACAACAAGGATGATGGCTATTACCAAACTGTCCTCGCCCGAGTGGTTACCGGAGCCCAAATTTGGGATGTAAAGAATAGAACCACTGTTACCTGTCACGCATGTCGTAATAGGCGACTAAGGAGGTTTGGCTAAATCGGATGCAAGTGTCCTAAACGTGTAGAAGTCTATGCGTTTAGGGCCTATCAAACCAATGTGCAACGTATACACGTTCTTGTCAAAGATCAAATATATCACAGAGTGATTAAAATTGGTTGTAAAGAACGAACGCAAAGAGGGAGACCAACTGTCCTGAAGGGACCAGACTGCCATACTTCGCCTCCGGGCGGGTTACAACAGAATGAGACACCAGCTGTACACTAGATTCAAGATCGACACCAACAACCTGTGCCCCTGTGGCTTGACGAGTATGACAACAGAACATAACCTACAGAGTTGCTCCCAGTATGCAGACTTGAGAAGAAAGAAGTGATGCACTTACACCAGCGTCCAAGACAAAATGTATGACATGGTTGACAATCTGAGACAGACGGAAGCCTTTATTAGAGAATTCGAAATCCCAATCTAGTGGGAATGCAGAAGAAGAAGAAGCTGAAGAAGAAACTCTTTAAAATATATATTTCATTACTTATTTATCTACCAGGGGCGCATTTAGCTCAGACAAAAGATAAAAAATGTATATAGACATAATACAAATGGGGGAGTCTGCTTTAGACAAGAACCGAACTGAAGTTCTTGAACATTCTAAACTTGTGAATGTACAGTGACGTCTTTCACACATTTCTCACGCAACATTTAGGAGTGGATTTGATATTAGTTTTCATACGTAAACGGCATCCACGCTCTGTCGCGTGCTGACCTACTGACACACTGACATAGTTATACTGTAGTTCAGAGAGCAAGATAACCCGTATTAAGCTGATAAGTTGCGTTGCTGTGTTCTGTATAGTGTCGTTGTGATCTGTTATATTCCTTCTTCATCTTCTTCTTCTAACGCTCCATATCGACCACTTGTTAACCACTATGTGTGATTTGTATGTGATCTGAGCCTAAGCGCGATTGTACGTTGTGCAAGTTATTCGCCTACAAGTAGGTCAGCATATCCGATTTCTGCGATGTTTTTATTTACTAGGGTAGCTTCCTAGGTCCTACATCAGCCGCCTCTTACGACATGCCTTGTACGTTGCAGTGGTACTATTCTTTGCTTCCCCTGTGGGCCCCGGTACCACATGGGCACTGTTATATTCTGATGTGTCTTCTCTACATGATCATTCTCATTCACACTGTCAGTCTATCCATCATACTCTCACTGTTGTACTTTGAATTATACAACAAACAGCTTTAGCCTCACATTAAATTATACAGCAAACAGCTTTCGTCTCGGAACAAACAGCAGTAGTCTCACAACAAACAGCTTTCGTCTCGGAACAAACGGCTGTAGTCTCACAACAAACAGCAGTAGTCTCACAACAAACAGCTTTCGTCTCGGAACAAACAGCTTTCGTCTCGGAACAAACAGCTTTCGTCTCGGAACAAACAGCTGTAATCTCACAACAAACAGCAGTAGTCTCACGACAAACAGCTTTCGTCTCGGAACAAACAGCAGTAGTCTCACAACAAACAGCTGTAGTCTCACAACAAACAGCTGTAGTCTCACAACAAACAGCTTTCGTCTCGGAACAAACGGCTGTAATCTCACAACAAACAGCAGCAGTCTCACAACAAACAGCTGTAGTCTCACAACAAACAGCTGTAGTCTCACAACAAACAGCTGTAGTCTCACAACAAACAGCTGTAGTCTCACAACAAACAGCTGTAGTCTCACAACAAACAGCAGTAGTCTCACAACAAACAGCAGCAGTCTCACAACAAACAGCAGCAGTCTCACAACAAACAGCAGCAGTCTCACAACAAATAGCAGCAGTCTCACAACAAACAGCAGCAGTCTCACAACAAACAGCAGCAGTCTCACAACAAACAGCAGCAGTCTCACAACAAACAGCAGCAGTCTCACAACAAACAGCAGCAGTCTCACAACAAACAGCAGCAGTCTCACAACAAACAGCTGTAGTCTCACAACAAACAGCTGTAGTCTCACAACAAACAGCAGTAGTCTCCTTTTTCATTTTACAACAAACAGCTTTTATCTTACAACTAACAACTTTCTCCACTCTAATCCCTCCGCTCTTTCCTCATACACTCATGTTTTCAGCATTACTCCTCCCATTACGCTGCATCAGTATGCATACTCTACGATATCTGTTGGGAGAAACTGAGCACTATGGGTCTGCCAAGAGTGCAATGAGGTCAATTTAGTAATCAATAATAATAATTTCTCTCGTACCGGTATACGTTACATAGGGCCTGCAAGCAAATTCTCCATACCGCTCTATCCTGGGCAACTCGCTCAATGTCCTCCTCCATGGAACTGAGACCGATATTTATTGCCTCTCTCAGCAAAGTTCGTTTCAGGGTCTCCTTAGGTCGCCCTCTCTTTCTTGAACCCTCTGCATCCCACCTCAATGGCAGCTTTGATATTTTTTAATCATTTCTTCTCAAGGTGTGTCCAACACATCTCCATCTTCTCTTTCTTATAACAGTTGTCACTAGTGGTTGACCTCTCTGATTTCTCTGATTTCATCACTTCTCCTGAATTCGTTCCATTTTATATTCATTATTTTTCGCAGACATC
This sequence comes from Arion vulgaris, assembly GCA_020796225.1. Taxonomy (NCBI): domain Eukaryota; kingdom Metazoa; phylum Mollusca; class Gastropoda; order Stylommatophora; family Arionidae; genus Arion; species Arion vulgaris. Next base: position 7,638,841 of record CM036763.1, read on the forward strand.
TATTTTCAAATGCATTCAACTTGCTTTCTAAATCTTTAGTCATTTTCCAACTCTCGCTGGCATATGTTAGGATTGATACAACATTGGAATTGAAAATTCGTAATTTAGTTGTAATACTATATAACTTGCAGTTTCATATTTTATTTTGAGTTTTAAAAGCTGATGTTGCTTTGCCAATTCGTATCATAATTTCTTTTTCAACATTTCCTGTGCAATTAAAATTGTTACACATGTAAGTGAACTTCTCTTCGCCAGTGTGGAGTCGGGGCCCTGCAAGGAAGCAAAGAATAGTACCACTGTAACCTACAAGGCATGTCGTAAGAAGCGACTGATGTAGGTCCTAGGGCATTTATTTACCCTAGTAAATAAAAAGCAGCGCAGAAATCGGATGTGCTGGCCTACTTGTTGGGGCATAACTGGCACAACGTACAATCGCTTTTAGGCTCAAATCACATACTTCTTCTTCTTCTTTGCGTTCGTTCTTTATGATCAATTTTAATCACTCTTTGTGATATGTTTGATCTTTGCCAAGAACGTGTATACGTTGCATATTGGTTTGGTAGCCCTAAACGCATAGACTTCTACACGTTTAGGACATGTGCATCCGATTTCAGCCAAACCTCCTTATTCGCCTCTTACGACATGCGTGGCAGGTAACAGTGGTTCTATTCTTTACACCCCAAATTTGGGCCCCGGTAACCACTCAGGCGAAATCACATACAAATCAAACAGAGTGGTTGACAAGTGATCGACAATATGTTGTGCATTTATATATATATGTAAGATGGGATATTGGCTAGCACAGCTCTATGATGGACAACCGATAGGTAAGAAGGCCTGGATAATATATACAGTCATACAATAAATCCCTAGCGATCCTAAAAATTAGTTAGTTAGTTTGCTCCTTTCATGCCAAAGGCGGCACATAGAGCAGAGGTTTTAGATCTCCGTGTGAGGGATCGCGAGAGTGAGATTTCCATGTGATGCGGTTCGTTGCTAGCAGTTGGAGATCTCGTATGGTTTTACATCCCAATAGTTTACTTTCTTGCATGATTGTTCTTCGAAGAGTGGTCTTTGGTCTTCCACGTTTTCTTTTCCCAGCTGATGAATACACATTTTTGTAATGGATTTATTGTTTGACTGCATATGTTATGTCTGCCGTCCAAGGAGTGAATTTCTTCTCTTCTCTTCTATCCTTTGCTTGATAAAGATCTTTTGGTCGAAACGACGCTGTATATTGTTTTGGTACTTCGTAAAACTACAGTACTTAGTTTTTACTTGTTTCGCCATTGCTACAAAGTTCTTTTTTTTTTACTTTATACTGATAACAGATTGTCAGTTGACTAAGCGCATAAAAATCGTAGAGAAAAGCAACCAGATTCTGAAATTATCGCGAAGAAAACGGATCAGTAGGGATAGAATGAGTGCAAATATTGTTGCATCGCTATAAAATTCAATACAATCTAGGAAACGCCAATTTTCACATCCAGCGTTGTTGAAGCCGAACCAATTGCCGGACACAAATTAGTCGGTATCAATGTGCACGGACATTAAATATTGTTCTGCGCTATGGCCATAACTTGTCTCCAACGCTATAAAGTTCAAACACTGAGCTGACACTAATATTTGTCTTCTGTTCACACTTAACGACTTCACTGTCGCACTCTACAAACTATTGCTGGGGTTACTGTAAGTTCAAGGTCAAGTAAAGCTGTCCAGAAGAGTGAGTTCAAGGAAGGAACCACTTGGAAGTACATGTACTATAATTCCAAATGCTCAAAGCTAGTGAAGTGAGTTTCAGTTACTTTTAAGTATGTATAGCTATTCGTTTATTTTCCAAAAATTCTCATTACTTAGTTCTTTTTTTCTTTTAACCATTAACCATTGGGATATTGGGATTTCGATCAATTATGATCGATGCAACATGCCTATTTAAGTGGCCATAATTGTGTATCCATTTTGCATTTAAGTTTGTAAAATTTATGTTATCTAAAGCAGAACATATGATAATCTAATAAAAATTATAAAAAATTAATTATATATTTTTAGATGTCTAATCTTGTTGACTGGAGCACACCTCATTTCCCACTTGCCATTTTGTAGAAACTCCCAAATTGCTCCAGCCAAAATCCCCAAATATGTGATAAAATGGATTCTAATAACTCAGATTACTGTCCTGATGAAGACACCAGTGATTCTTGAAATATCTATGCTTGGGTCAGATGAACATTCTGTGCCTGTGTCACTTTGACTCTGTTTGCAAGATGCCCGATAACTTTTTACCTGATTATTTTGTCTATCAAATATCATTTTGTAATCATATTTTTGTTCAATAATATCTTTTACTTGCAATGTTTAGAAATTATATACCTATTTAATGTTTATGTATGCTACTATAAGTGTTAGTTCTTTATAGGCTGCTTACTAGACCAATTCGGCATCATTTTCTCTTGAAGGCGATATTTATTGACTTTTTTCTTTACAATATGAAAATATTGAATATTATAAATTTCATTACTGCTTTTCATATTTCCCAAACATGTTTAAATTCATATATGTTTTGCAAATATGAAGACTTTAAAAGACTGTAATAAAAGATTTCATTATATTCGCCACACTTATTTTTTTCCTTCTTTGTGACTGTAAAAAAATTTGTCATTTGTAGAATAATCTATTATTAGACTTTCCATAAGTAGGTCACGAATATCATAAATTACATCACACTTATGTTAAAACCACATATCCTGATAGACCATCCAATTAGCTTTCCAACCATATATAACATTTCTATTTTCAATGCAAAGAATTTGTATGGTTGCTAAATATAGAGCAGGGCATCACAAATATCGAAAAAAACCTTAAAAACCTGCCAATGGTTAAGAGTTAAGACTCCACTCGGCCTCCCCGTGAGAGCCGCTGTAGCGTAGTTGTTAGTGAACTTGCTTCGCAAGGCTGGTGGTCTGGGTTCAGCTCTCTGCAACTCCCGCAATGCACGTGAAATTTTTTCCCCGACCACGACGGCTTCAGGTCGACCCAGCCTCAACTGGGTACCAGACATGCTCTAGGAAAGTAAAGGCGGCCGGCGTGATGCTGACCACATCACCCATCGTGTGCCGACGGTCAATGAAAATACAGGCCTAACACTGTATTGACCTATATACCACGCGGTATGAAAGGGTCCCTTACTTTTTTTCCCCAAGAACTCGGACTAAGTTTGTGGAGATCGAAGGAGAAGCTAACCATGTACCCCAAAAAATAGCTATGCTAAGAAGTCAGATGCGTTGGATTGAAATGTGAAGATACCACATCTAACGTTGAAAACTGAGACGCAACTACCTCCGTTCTCAGGACTGCGTCCGGCTATAACCAGCTGAAATATGAGAACCTCTTCTTCTTCTTCTTCCTCAGCGATCTCTGACCTTGTTTTTAGTTTACTGCGGACCACAAACTGGACAGTCAGCTTCAGGTCTGTCAGGTTTCCTCAAAGCAGGTTTTTAGTTCGACTGGATGCGGTAACATGATGCTTGAGAACGAATGAGGATTTATTTTTTCCCGATCCAGAAGCACTTGAGCTTTTCAGCTCTTCGGATCGGTGCCATGGACATCGTAACCCTTCGGTTCGGTGCCACGAACACCGTAAATCTGGGGAATCTGTGGCTTTTTCTGTAAATCCCGCGGAATTGAACCTGCACACACAAAGGGATAGTCACCCGTAGTCCAACACGCTACGAACACGCTGGGCAGACGGGCACGAATGAGGATTAAGAATAAAACGTAGAAGTAATTCCATTGAGTACCTAGGCACCATAGAGCTCTGGCGCGGTAGATGTTTGCAGTTGCCATAGTGACTGTCAAGTAAGATGTGGGAGTTACAGGCTTGGTCAGAATTCTCACATCTTAAATAATGAGCAGGACTCTCGAGATGAACTGTCAGAGACAGGAAAAAAGGGAAGAATAACGGTTGATGTCTGTGCTCCACGAGGAACGGAGGCAAATAAATCTAGTCTTTCGACTCCCAAGTGGTTACCGGGCCCCAAATTTGGGGTGTAAAGAATAGAACCACTGTTACCTCCATGCATGTCGTAAGAGGCGACTAAGGAGGTTTGGCTGAAATCGGATGCACGTGTTGTAAACGTGTAAAAGTCTATGCGTTTAGGTACCTACCAAACCAATGTGCAACGTATACACGTTCTTGGCAAAGATCAAACAAATCACAAAGAGTGATTAAAATTGGTCGTAAAGAACGAACGCAAAGAATAAGAATAAGTCTTTCGAGATGTTACTGCATTCTGGTGGGGACTGCCTAGAGTAGTTGATAGTAGCTCGGCCTGCTAGCTGTGAGACGCCTCATAGCTCGGGTTCGAACCTACTGTCCGGCATTTGTTCGAGTCCCTGGTCTTACTCAGGACGAAAACGTGAGTACCTCTGAAGTCGGAGAAAATCTGCCTGTATGGCGAGGGAATACTAATTACGAGTACATTGAGCACACGGCTGCCAGTGTAAAGTAATTACAATGTGCACGCTGCTGCCATTGTAAGAAATTGAAAAATGGATTTTCACGCAAAATCAGTTTCAGAGATAAAACTTCGTCTGAGTTGAAAGCGGAAGAAAAAAAAAATGCATTCTGGTGTAAAGCCTCTTTTCCTTTTGCTTGTTTGATCACTGAGACTGAGCTAAATATGCATGAGCTCACTCCACTATCTCTTTTCTCTCGGTACATCAGTCTTTGATGAATGTTTTCCATGTTCATATGTTTAAAACAAGAAAATTCAAATCTTACTTAAATAAATCATATTTCCCGTTGTCTTTTCAAACCTTAGGGTATGAAGTGTCTGTCAATTCATTTTTCTATACCTTAGGATGCTGGAGGTAGAAGAGCCATCTCTTTCCTCACGTGTGGAGCACCGAGTGTACGAGTCGATAGGCGATCGCATACGCCGTACGCAAATCCGTCACTACTAAATCTTACTAACATAATCCTATAACACATTTGGGTATCTTTCAGTCAGTGGAGTCTGTGGCTTAGGGGATGTTGACTCGGTCTATTAACGCGACGTTCTGAGTTCGAATCACGCTGGGGACAGTTTAGTTGCAAATTGTTTCGCGTGGATTTTTACAAAAGGACGATGGCACCACTCGTTCAGAAAGCAATGACAAACTACTGAACGTAATAATGCCTAGAAAAATCACAAACAGCGTTAAAAAGCTGGGGATTCGCAAAGTCCTGTAAAGGATATGCAATTAACTTACTATCTTTCAGTCGAACTTCTCCTAGAGGCTAGTTCTTCATAAAGCAGATCCTTGGTTATTCTATCATCTTTCATACATGACATGCGGCCACCAGAGACACCTTTACTCCAGGAGAGTATAGATGGTAGGGACTTCTGTTGATTCAAACACTTGTTTCTTGATTATACGGTCATTCTATGCTATGTCCAGAAGCTTATGTAGATAAGAATGAACTAGTTATAGTGAGTAACGAATGATATTGGCAGTAGGGTAACGGCAATTCTTCGTCCTTTCTCTCTCTCTCTCTCTCTCTCTTATAATCATGTCTATCAATACAAACAAATCTGTTTCTCTCTCTCTCTCTCTCTCCTAATCATACCTTTCAAATTATACAAATCTTTTTGTTCTCTTTCTATTTATCTCTCTCTCTCACACACACAACACACACTCTCTCTCTCACTATTTGATGGATATACGCTTTCTGTGATTTCTATGCAGAAAGATTATGTGCGTTAAGTTGGGAATATGGTTATAAAAGGGAAAAGTATAGTTTTATAATTTTTCCCTTCGTATCCATGAAAGCTTACATTGTTGCCAAATTTCAAGCCTGTAGGATGTCCAGATATCTCCAAACAATTGGGACAGACATACAGTTTCATTGATCTTTGTCTTATATATGTATAGATACTTAATTTTTTTTTTTTTTTCGCCCTGAGTGGTTACCGGGGCCCAAATTTGGGGTGTAAAGAATAGAACCACTGTTACTCTACTATGCATGTCGTAAGAGGTGACTAAGGAGGTTTGGCTGAAATCGGATGCACATGTCCTAAACTCGTAGAAATCTATGCGTTTAGGGCCTACCAAACCAATGTGCAACGTATACACGTTCTGGCAAAGATCAAACATATCACAAAAAGTGATTAAAATTGGTTAAAGAACGAACGCAAAGAAGAAGAAGATTTAATTTTTATGTTTTCTTCCTCATGTAAAAGAATCATCCAGGCAGAATCGATGTCTCTGCACTGAGTGCACCAACATGTGCACAGTCACTTTTAGTTTGCTAGTTGAAACTGTCTACATCGGATCACGTGAACAGTGAACTCCGACTAAGAATCACAATTCGGCAGTGTTGGCAAAATACATTTAATCTGAGAAATAATATTTTTTAATGGGAGTTTTGTTTTATGTCAATGCTAATTGGGATCGCGAGAGAAATATCAATGCTAATTGGGATCGCGAGAGAGATATCAATGCAAATTGGGATCGCGAGAGAGAGAGAGAGATCAATGCGAATTGGGATCGCGAGAGAGAGAGAGAGAGAGATCAATGCGAATTGGGATCGGGAGAGAGAGAGAGATAACCAACACCACCTCTTCAGGTGCTAATCAAAGGCTAGCGGAGCAAACCGTACACAAAACTGGACGGGCGGCAAACCAAGGAGTCCACAAAACGACCGGTTTGCTGGGCAGATGGCGCTCATAAGCCTGGGAGGGCAGGCCGTTTATAGATCGCTGTCCTAAAAGAAAATAGCAGCCTGCTGTCTTGTGGGTTTTGGCTGGGACAGCAAAAGGCTAACGGAGAGCGAACCCAGTAAACGCTGGTTGAAATCGAACACACCACCGAAGGATAAGCACCTGAACTCCAATAGGTACTGAAGGTTGTGCACGTACATTCCGTTCTTGATGTTTGTCTGCTTATATATCACAATAGAATGATAAAAGCGGCATAAGAACGATCGCGAGAGAGAGAGAGAGAGAGAGAGAGAGAGAGAGAGAGCACATTACACGGAACAAAGCATCAACTGGCAAACGCATGCAGATACCACTACATATCATTGAACTGAATGGCAACAGCAACGTTGGATCATTCAAGAGAAAAAAGGGGTATTTCAATGCTGACATTACATTTATGTTGAATTCTCAATGATTACATTTAGACTTACACAAACTAATGAATTATCTATAGATTCGTTAATGTACAATCCACAGTCTAACATAATACCACATTTTGATATACTTTTGTCCGCTATTGAAGTCAAGGTTAACCAAATTCCGACACGGATAACGTGTCATGGACACGTCTGGTATGTTACTCACTTTGAAAACATGTGATTGTGCCCTTGACATATCTCTGACCTTTAATATATCACCAATGTCATGTGTACAATATCAGTTTCAGTAAATCATAATGTAACGGTCGGAGGTATAGGGGTTAGTAATTGATATGTAAATGGATATACAGTGTGTGCGAACCATGACCATTTACAACAGTATCACGCAAAGTCAGAAGGACAACAACGTGGCCGTTGGGTATTTTGGGGAGAGTAGGCCTACTCGCACAAACAGCAAGGGAGTGTGGCAGCCATGTTTTACTTCTTCTTCTTTGCGTTCGTTCTTTACGACCAACTATAATCACTCTTGTGATATGTTTGATCTTTGCCAAGAACGTGTATACATTGCACATTGGTTTGGTAGGCCCCTAAACGCATAAAGCTTCTACACGTTTAAGACACATGCATCCGATTTCAGCCAAACCTCTTTAATCGCCTCTTACGACATGCGTGACAGGTAACAGTGGTTCTATTCTTTACACCCCAAATTTGGGCGCCGGTAACCACTCGGGCGTCTTTGTTTTACAAAAATCATGGAACGCTTTGAATAAGTAACTAATGGTGAGAAACACATTATCTACATCGACAAACATCAATTAAAGCAAATAAAAGAGAGTTTAAGGATAATTTTTTTATCAGCAAACGAAAGAATAACTAACGAAATACAACATATATGCAATAAAGCAAATCAAATCATAGGATAAACAGTACCAATTTTGAAATGCAAACATATCACCACGAACAATGAACGTGCTTTGTACAGAATAATATTTCTCCCTACATTATGCTATCAGTGTCAAAACCTGTACGCTGACATCAAATGATAGAAGAAAACTAGACAGGACAGAGATCTCTAGAGAGAGGTCACAGCTTAGACTGATGTACCAGATCTCCTCATAAATATTGCTGCTGTTTTTTAATGACTCCGTCCTTCCGTACACTTGCTAATTCTTCTTCTTCTTCTTGCGTTCGTTCTTTACGACCAATTTTAATCACTCTTTGTGATACGTTTGATCTTTGCCAAGAACATGTATACGTTACACATTGGTTTGGTAAGCCCCTAAACGCATAAGACTTCTACACGTTTAGGACACATGCATCCGATTTCAGCCAAACCTCCTTAGTCGCCTCTTACGACATGCGTGGAAGGTAACAGTGGTTCTATTCTTTACACCCTGAATTTGGGCCCCGGTAACCACTCGGACGGCTTGCTAATTTAATTCGATATTTTCCGGTCAGGTTTCGTTTCTCAAGCCTGCTAGCAGTGGACAGTCTTGCAGTAAGGACAGAGATGAAGTGTCTGCATAGAATGCTAGGAGTACCAAGAAGAGACCGGTTTAGAAATGAAGGCAAGAAAAAGTGAGTACAACATCAGTACTAAACTTCATCAAGAAACAACGAATGAAATGGTTCGGCCACATAAGCAGATTGTCCACAGAGAGTACGCCTCAAAGAGCAATGTTACTCCGATACAATGGATACAAAGCAAAGACTGTCGAGTAAAAGGTGGACCTCAGAGATAACAGAGGCGGTGAAAAACAACGTTTATGAAATGGACGCAAAAGCCCGCTCTAACCCTACCTAAATCTCGTCTTATCCTGACGCTGTGAGGCACAACATGATTAGAGAAGCGCACATAAAAACTCGTTCTATAAATCCCTTCTAATCCTGATGCTGTGCGGCAAAATCGCATTAGATGAAGAAGTTGTGAGGAACGAACACTTGTTGTGTCCTTATGAGATGTCAAATAGCGTTTAGTATCCGTCCTAGCATGAGTCTGCTCTAATCGCTTCCTTATGAGATGTCAAATAGCGTTTAGTATCCGTCCTGGCATGAGTATGCTCTAATGGCCTCCTTATGAGATGTCAAATAGCGTTTAGTATCCGTCCTGGCATGAGTCTGCTCTAATGGCCTCCTTATGAGATATCAAATAGCGTTTAGTATCCGTCCTAGCATGAGTATGCTCTAATGGCCTCCTTATGAGATGTCAAATAGCGTTTAGTATCCGTCCTGGCATGAGTATGCTCTAATGGCCTCCTTATGAGATGTCAAATAGCGTTTAGTATCCGTCCTAGCATGAGTATGCTCTAATGGCCTCCTTATGAGATGTCAAATAGCGTTTAGTATCCGTCCTAGCATGAGTATGCTCTAATGGCCTCCTTATGAGATGTCAAATAGCGTTTAGTATCCGTCCTGGCATGAGTATGCTCTAATGGCCTCCTTATGAGATATCAAATAGCGTTTAGTATCCGTCCTGGCATGAATCTGCTCTAATGGCCTCCTTATGAGATGTCAAATAGCGTTTAGTATCCGTCCTGGCATGAGTATGCTCTAATGGCCTCCTTATGAGATGTCAAATAGCGTTTAGTATCCGTCCTAGCATGAGTATGCTCTAATGGCCTCCTTATGAGATGTCAAATAGCGTTTAGTATCCGTCCTGGCATGAGTATGCTCTAATGGCCTCCTTATGAGATGTCAAATAGCGTTTAGTATCCGTCCTAGCATGAGTATGCTCTAATGGCCTCCTTATGAGATGTCAAATAGCGTTTAGTATCCGTCCTAGCATGAGTATGCTCTAATGGCCTCCTTATGAGATGTCAAATAGCGTTTAGTATCCGTCCTAGCATGAGTATGCTCTAATGGTCTCCTTATGAGATGTCAAATAGCGTTTAGTATCCGTCCTAGCACGAGTCTGCTCTAATGGCCTCCTTATGATCAATGAAATGTGATACTATGCTACTGTATAACGTCAGATGTGATACTTTAAAGTGTGGTTTCTCTCTTAGTAAGATCTCATATTTACAGTGAGCGTCTGTAGCTCAAGCGGTAGTGAGCTGATCCCAAACCAAGCATACCTGGTTCAAACCTCACGGTGGGCAAGTTTGGAAGTAAATTCGTTTCCGTGGGATTTTTTAACAAAAGGTAAAAATATACCTCACCGTTAAGAAAGTAATGCAAACTACTGATCGCATAAGTGGTGCCTAGAAAATCAACGGCTCGTTTACTGTGGTTAATGGCTACGTCATGTAAAAGATATCACACTATTTACATTTTACAGGATCTTACAGTAACGCGTCTGTACAAATTTATTTCCTGTTGGATACTATTGCATACAGTTTAGCCGACATTCGGATGGATATTTCCTACACGCAGTAAGGTCTGATAACGGGACCACAATGTACTCCCTTACTCAGCGCAAACCCCACAGAACACAAGGATGGATTAACTTAGTTGATAAGAACGAACACAAACAACAGTAATAACTAGTTGTCTGAAAGACTTTCAATCTCTAGCTAGTTCTCCCGTCATCTCCATCGTCATGTTCATGGTTACCGTAGTGTTGCAATGTCACAATTTTCTTGATCGCCTGGAACCTCGTCTTCCAGATATCCCCCTTGTTTTCACATTATTTTTTTTATATTCTCGTAGCCTTTTCAGACTGTATGGTATGAAGTAACAGATGGGCAGTCGGGCAAATAGGATATCAACTACACATCTCCCAGTGGTATAAACCAGGGTACTTTTTTTTTGGTTGGTTTGGGTGTGACGTAGGGTCACATCAAGCGTCACGATGGCCTGGAAAGAACAATATTATAGGACAGGGTCCCATGACGCAGAGGCAGACCAAGAAGAAGATGGCTACGAGATTTTAAAGAAACCATGAATATAACCATCGACGAAGTTGGTGAACTGACTAGAGACAAGAGTAAATTTCAGAAGCGCTGCAAAGAGAGCAACGTCCTATAAAGGATACGCACCTTGAGGATGATGATATGACGTAGGTAGGCCTACCCGAATAAAAAGGCATGAAGAAACATGATATACTGGCCTACATGCATGCAGTCGCCTAACTGGCGCAGAAAAAAACCCTAACGCTTTAATGCGGAAATCACATACCGAACCACAAAGAGTGTGGTTTATAAGTCATTGGTGTAGAACGAACGAAGAGAAATAAAAGCATAACATCAATTTATCTAGCGAAGGTGTAACCATACCAAGCCATGCCATGCACTATGCAACGTGTCTCCTTTAATTACTGAAATTGCTGCCACTCCTGCAAGCTGTGCTTGAGTGCTACAACACTCACCAACACAGGAGACCTCATCGTAAGACATAAGCGTCATAGCAGCTGTGGCTGGCTACCTGGGATAAATGGACAATATTGGAGATCAAGACATTAGTTATTTGACTTAATATCTAAACAACCAGGAAGGAAAGAAGGAAAGAAGGAAAGAAGGAAAGAAGGAACGAAGGAAAAAAGGAACGAAGGAAAGAAGGAAAGAAGGAACGAAGGAAAGAAGGAAAGAAGGAAGGAAGGAAAGAAGGAAAGAAGGAAAGAAGGAAGGAAAGAAAGACATAATTAACGAATGAAAGAAGGAACGAAGGAACGAAGGAAAGAGGGAAGGAAGGAAGACAAAGTGCAGAAGGAAGAATTAAAGTAGAGAGAGTTGTAAAATCTAAGCTGAAATGGTGTAGTATATTCCTCTCGTATCGTTATAAGTTACGTATGACCTGCTAGTAATTTATCCATACCTCTCTAACCTAGGCAACTATGATCTCTCTAATGAATTGAGTCCGATATTTCTGCCTTTTTCAGTAAAATTTGTTTCATGGTTTACCTTGGGCGTCCTTTCTTTTTTTTAACTCTTTGCGTCCCACTTCAATGCCTGCTTTTGTTATCCTTTTATTTCTTCATTGAGATATCCATTTCTTCTCAGAGTATGTCTAACATATCTCCATCTTCTCAGAGTATGTCTAACATATCTCCATCTTCTCAGAGTATGTCCAACATATCTCCATCTTCCAGAGTATGTCTAATATATCTCCATCTTCTCAGAGTATGTCTAAATATCTCCATCTTCCAGAGTATGTCTAACATATATTCCATCTTCTCAGAGTATGTCTAACATATCTCCATCTTCTCAGAGCAGATAGATCAGACAGATGGATGGAAGGATGTAAAGAGCAATGGATATATATATATATATATATATATATATATATATGTATGTATGTATGTGTATGTGTGTATGTGTGTGTATGTGTGTGTGTATGTGTGTGTATGGGTGTGTATGTGTGTGTGTATGTGTGTGTGTATGTGTGTGTGTGGATAAAGGAAAGGCATATAGACAAATCGATGAACGAATATAGGAGTGGGGAATGGATGGATGGATGGATGGATGGAATGGATGGATGGATGGATGGGATGGAATGGAATGGATGGATGGATGGATGGATGGATGGATGGATAGATACAATTTAAAAGGTATATTAAAATGCAAATCATGGTATATCGTTTACAGGACGTAGCCATCAACCGCAGTCTTCTCCTTCTTCTTCTTTGCGTACGTTCTTTACGACCAATTTTAATCACTCTTTGTGATATGTTTGATCTTTGCCAAGAACGTGTATAACGTTGCACATTGGTTTGGTAGGCCCTAAACGCATAGACTTCTACACGTTTAGGACACATGTATCCGATTGCAGCCAAACCTCCTTAGTCGCCCCTTACGACATGCGTGACAGGTAACAGTGGTTCTATTTTTACACCCCAAATTTGGGCCCGGTAACCACTCGGGCGATCAACCGCAGTAAACGATTCGTTGATTTTTCTAGGCACCACTTATACGTTCAGTAGTTAGCCCTTGCTTCTGAGCGGTGAGGTCTATTTTACCTTTCATAAAATCTCACATAAACGAATTTGCTTCCAAACTGCCTGCCGAGGAGTGTGAACCATGTATGCTTGGATGGTGATCGAGCTCACAACCGCATAAGCTACAGACGCCCACTTTATATATAAGTACATATTATCGATCTAGAGTGACATCCCTTACATTGTTGTTTTTGTTTGTTTCCTGTACGTAATAATGACGTCAAAAACCACGTCATCACTGATCAAATAAAATGGAACACTTTGACACTGATCTAGATTCTCGATTGAATGTCAGTCTGACAACTCGACTAATTTAACATTCTGTGACTATTTGTCAAAATAAATTACTATCAGTTCGTCATCTCGACCAGATGGGTTGCCAGATAAGACATTAACTTTAAACGTGAAGCTAAATTATTCTTCCGCCCGCACACTTGTACGGAAAAAGCCACAATCAATAAAACAGTTCTATAAAAATCCGCCACGTGCTGTTTTTGTAATATCCAAGGAAGTACAGGCTATAAACAGATATTTATTATTATGATTGAAAAGTATACGTAGCGAGTGTTTTAAGTCATTGTAGATGACGTACGATGTACATTTAAGATTCCCAGGTCTATCATTGTTCAGGAAATTTCTAGAATTCTTGTTGCTGGCTTTTGAGATGCAAAGAACGTTCATGGAATTTGCTATTGTTTATCAACGTATTAGTTTATCTTGAGCGAAACTCGTGTGTTGTCAGGACTTACAGTGGGAGCAAAGAATAGTAACACTGCGACCTATAAGGCGTAAGAGGCGACTGAGGTAGGAGCCTAGGGAAGTTATCCTGGTAAATAAAAAGCATCGCAGAAATCGGATGCTTGTAGGCGCGTAACTGGCACGACGTACAATCGATATTAAACTCTTTCTCGCCCGAGTAGTTACCGGGCCCAAATTTAGGTGTAAAGAATAGAACCACTGTTACCTGCCACGCATGTCGTAAGAGGCGACTAAGGAGGTTTGGCTGAAATCGGATGCACATGTCCTAAACGTGTAGAAGTCTATGCGTTTAGGGGCCTACCAAACCAATGTGTAACGTATACACGTTCTTGGCAAGATCAAACATATCACAAAGAGTGATTAAAATTGGTCGTAAAGAACGAACACAAAGAAGAAGAAGTCGGCTCAGATCACATACAAATCACAAAGAGTGGTTAACAAGTGGTCTATATGCAGATTTCAAAGAAGAAGTAGAAATAAGTGTAATCTTGTATTATTGTTAACTTGGTAGTATCACTTTGGCATTTATGCTGTGTGTTTGCGTTCCTTCTTATCAACAAGTTAACCACTCTTCTTGATCTGTGTGGTTTGCGCCGAGAACGTGAATATGTTGTGCACGTTTAGGTCATAATGTGATTAGGACAAGCACATCCGAATTTTGCTAAAGTGTATTAATATTATCCAACAGATCTAAACTACAAGTGCTTCTGAAGTCAGAGTAAGGCTCTGAATGACCAGAGGAGCTGGTGATAAGAAAAGCACACCTCTATGCAAAAATCGGTCAGACGTGTCATATTAGGCGCCATGACTGCGCCTAATTTAAAAGCAGGCAAAAAAACCCAGAAAATGGTCTTCATAATTATAACTTTTTACCACGTTTGGAGTAATTTCTCCTTGTTCCCAGGCCCTTGGTTAAGATAATTATTCACCAGGCCCGAATTAAATTGTGTGGTCAGTGAGTTTGGTGGCCTCTGTTGGTTTGCCTCAGTTACTAACAATGTGTTACAAATGAGTCCTGCTGTTCGGACAGGGAAAACTAAAGGACAAGATCACGAGGTCCGATCGAGGCCCGTAATGATACACTAAATAAAACGTGTGAAATGTGCGGGCACGTAGAACTACATACTAGACCACACGTGTTGGGGAGGCGGTGTAAACATAAATGAGCGGTTAGTCTTATTTTCATGTTTGTTGGCCTACACGCTCTGATATAACCAATAAAGGTTCGCCTTAGGTTGAAAGGTCCGTGCCTCGGCTTAAAGAGGCTTTAATCCCCTACTAAACAAACAAACAATTCTAACGTCTGTGAGAAGGTATCATCATCAGCTAGTGCCGTCTACACATGGAAATTTGACAACAATGATAATACAGATAATCTTATCCCTATGGTATACTGCTACATACTTTCTGTCCATTGTTTGATGTTTCTCTCTTAAATATATCTCAATTTTCCCCATATTTTTATGTCCTCAATTTTTCCCTTTAATATTGTCTTCAACAGTATGTGATGTCGTTTCGCCCGCGTGGTGCCGGAGCCCGCAAGGGAAGGTTGTACCACTGCAACCTACAATGCACGTCGTAAGAGGCGAATGGTGTAGGCCCTAGGTAGTAAAATAAAAAGCAGCGCAGAAATAGGATGTGCTGGCACATTTGTAGGCGCATAACTGGCACAACGTACACTCGCTCTTAGGTTCAGATCACATACAAATCACACAGAGTGGTCGATATTGAGCGTTTGAAGAAGAAGAAGTGATGTTTCCAGTGTCTGGCGTACATTTTTCTAGGGGTCTAGTCTAACTTCCATTTCTTTCGGTAGTTGGAAATCTTGAAACAGAAAGAACACTAAATCACAAAACCCGCAATCGTAGTCTAAACTTAATAATGAATTCAGAAGAAATATGTTTCTTTACATGTCCTATATGTACTACTGGTTAATGACTGTCCTATATGTACTACTGGTTAATGACTGTCCTATATGTACTACTGGTTAATGACTGTCCTATATGTACTACTGGTTAATGACTGTCCTATATGTACTACTGGTTAATCACTGTCCTATATGTACTACAGGTTAATGACTGTCTTATATGTACTACTGGTTAATGACTGTCCTATATGTACTACTGGTTAATGACTGTCCTATATGTACTACTGGTTAATGACTGTCCTATATGTACTACTGGTTAATGACTGTCCTATATGTACTACTGGTTAATGACTGTCTTATATGTACTACTGGTTAATGACTGTGCTATATGTACTACTGGTTAATGACTGTCCTATATGTACTACTGGTTAATGACTATCCTATATGTACTACTGGTTAATGACTGTCCTATATGTACTACTGGTTAATGACTGTCCTATATGTACTACTGGTTAATGACTGTCTTATATGTACTACTGGTTAATGACTGTGCTATATGTCCCTGCCCTGGTTAATGTGTCCTATATGTACTACTGGTTAATGACTATCCTATATGTACTACTGGTTAATGACTGTGCTATATGTACTACTGGTTAATGACTGTCCTATATGTACTACTGGTTAATGACTGTCTTATATATACTACTGGTTAATGACTGTCCTATATGTACTACTGGTTAATGACCGTCCTATATGTACTACTGGTTAATGACTGTCCTATATGTACTACTGGTTAATGACTGTGCTATATGTACTACTGGTTAATGACTGTCCTATATGTACTACTGGTTAATGACTGTCTTATATATACTACTGGTTAATGACTGTCCTATATGTACTACTGGTTAATGACCGTCCTATATGTACTACTGGTTAATGACTGTCCTATATGTACTACTGGTTAATGACTGTCCTATATGTACTACTGGTTAATGACTGTCCTATATGTACTACTGGTTAATGACTGTCCTATATGTACTACTGGTTATTTACGCTTGTTTTCTCTTTTTCTCTCTTTAACCTGGATTAACTCTTAGAATACGAAACGCCACCTGACCATAAAGTTAGTTCCCATTTTACGACAAGCCACTTCACGGACAATATGGTTCTAACCAGTTGTTAATATATCATAGAGGATTTTAATGCTTTAAGTGTATTTTAAAAATTCAAATACAGCAAGTGGGTGTTTGTAATAGATCTTTCAATTGAGCACATTTTAGTGTATGTAGTTTGTCTCTTCTGTTGAATGTAAGAAAGTTATAACAAATTTTGTAAGGACATCTTCGCCTTAAAATTTGTTCCTCAAAACAGTGCGTAAAAGGCAGTTTTAGTACGCGTATTGTAAGAGTTAAGGCATACGCCCTGAACCAAGTCATGCCAAGTCTTCCTATCTCTAGCTATCTCCTCCAGCTGCCCAGCTCTTCTTTATATTGTTGATCTCTGTCTCCAAATCTCGTCTCCGTGTATTTCCAGGCCTCCCGTTCTTGTGCTGTTACTGTGTGGATTCCAGGAATGGACCCTTCTTGTTATATTCCCCTCTGGTTTTCTCAAAGTGTTTTCTATCCAGCGCCAGCATCTTTTTTTGAACCACTTGGTCCACTGGAATCTGCCGCCCGAGTGGTTACCGGGGCCCAAATTTGGGGTGTAAGGAATAGAACCACTGTTACCTGCCACGCATGTCGTAAGAGGCGACTAATGAGGTTTGGCTGAAATCGGATGCACATGTCCTAAACGTGTAGAAGTCTATGCGTTTAGGAGCCTACCAAACCAATGTGCAACGTATACGTTCTTGGCAAAGACCAAACATATCACAAAGAATGATTAAAATTGGTCGTAAAGAACGAACACAAAGAAGAAGAAGAAAAAGACTGGAATCTGCGGGGGACACTGATAATAAGGAAAGCAGGGTTTCACGCAAACATCAGTCAGAAGCGCCAGTACCAGATGCCATGATTACGCCTGAATTCATGGCGGGCCAACGCAAGAAGAAGAACTGGAATTTGTCTAGTTCTCTCTATAAGTTCCTCATATTTAAGCTTGTTGGTGCTGATAAGTTCCAGCTTTGGTGTTAAGCTTGTTGGTGCTGATAAGTTCCAGCTTTGGTGGTAAACAGAAATCAGGTTCCAATTGATGTCTTCCTTACACACAGAGAAACATATATTTTGATTGCTAAAAATAATCAAACGACTAAACTTTCTGTCTCCTTGCAAAATAACACAGACAGGAAGCAGAAGCTTATTACTAAATTATAAACAAACAAACAAAATATGAAGATATGTGTTGTATACTCTGAGAATGCCCGCCTGCCCAGCGTGTTCGTAACGCGTTGGACTACGGGTGCAAGCTCCCTGTGAATGTGGTTCAATTCTGCGGGTTGGCAGAATAGCCACAAGTTCTCCAGATGTACGGTGTTCGTGGCACCGAGCCGAAGGGTTACGATGTCCATAGCCCGAAGAACTGAAAGCTCAAGTGCTTCTGGACCGGGAAAAACAATTTTTTTCAAAGTATGGACATTAAGAGCCATAACGCGCACATACACACACTGTAGAAAGGACTATCGAATCCGACAAACAGTTACACGTTGCATTTGTAGATCAGGAAAAGCGTTCGACCGCGTAGATAGGCACAAGTTGTGGAAAATACTAACAACCTATGGGGTTAATGAACACCTAATCAACCTTTGCAAGAACATTTATACTGACAGCCAATGTACGATTAGAACAAATACAGGATTATCAGAAAAGTTTCACGTAGGGTCAGGAGTAAGACAAGGTTGCGTACTATCCCCGCTGCTATTCATCACGTACATTGACCACATTTGTAAAATAGCTAACACCAGCGAAGGAAACAACCTCGGAGAACTCTTAAATGAATTTCTTTTGCAGACGATCAGGCAATCATATCAACAACAGAAGAACAGCTACAACAACACATCAACAGACTCCAGTTAGCATGTAACGAATACAACATGAGAATTAACATCGACAAAACAGAAGTAATGACATTCGCCAGAGAGGAAAACACTACCAACATCTCCATCGATAATCACCTACTAAATCAAGTAAAAGATTTCACATACCTAGGGAGCATTTTTCAGCAAATGGAAGAATAACTAATGAAATTCAATACAGATGCAACAAAGCAAATCAAATGATAGGCAAATGGCGCCAATTTTAAGATGCAAACACGTCACCATGAACACAAAAAGAGCAATGTTCAACACAATCTTTCTCACCACACTATGTTACCAGTGCCAAACCTGGACGCTGACAACAAACGATAGAAGAAAACTAGTCACAACAGAGATGAAGTGTCTACGCAGAATGCTGGGTGTAACAAGAAGAGACCGGTTGAGAAATGAAGACATCAGGAAAAAGTGGGTACAACATCAGTACTAGACTTCATCAAGAAACAACAAATTAAATGGTTCGGTCACGTAAGCAGATTACCATCAGACAGTGCACCCCAAAGAGCAATGCTGCTCCGATACAATGGGTACAAAGCAAAAGGCCGGCCACGCAAAAGATGGACCTCAGAGATAACAGAGGCGACGAAAGAGACTATCTACGAAGCGCATACTAGGGCCCGTTTTAGAAATCTCTTCCTGACCTGACGCTGTGAGGCATACAGGATTCGAGAAAGAAAGAAAGAAAGAAAGACACACACTGTGTTAACACGGTGCCTGTGTTAGTATATACATAAAGTTGGCCATGGTCAGCATCACACTAAATAATAGGTCACTGAAACCCTGAATGTAGCTTTTAACTAGGTCACGGACAAACCCCATTTTTTTCTGTTTAATTAGGCCATGGGGAATTTCCACATTTTATTCTTTGAAACTATTAGTTTACAGGGAAACTCCTAGTTTTACTACTCAAAACTAGGGTCAACTCGGACTTCACTTATTACACTTCTTATTAGACTTCTTGCTAGAGCCTGGCATTATCATAATTCAATTTATTTTGTGTTTATTGTCAAGAGTTAGGCTAGTTAGTATTTAAGGCAAATGTCAAGCCGACATATATGCCTGGGATTGCTGGTCATTCATGTATATGTTATTACGTGTCGTTCAATGCAGGTCTTAAACTGCTTAGGACACCAAGAAATGCAAAGTCTTCAAAACTCGCTACGTTACATACAACTAAAGTTACAACAACTTAAAACCAACTAAGTTACAACAACTAAATTACATAACTAAAGTTACACACAACTAAAGTTACACACAACTAAAGTTACACTCAACTAAAGTTACACACAACTAAAGTTACACACAACTAAAGTTACACTCAACTAAAGTTACACACAACTAAAGTTACACACAACTAAAGTTACACCAACTAAAGTTACATCCAACTAAAGTTACACACAACTAAAGTTACACACAACTAAAGTTACTACACTAACAGTACACAACTAGTTACACCAACTAAAGTTTACAACAACTAAAGTTAGCACACAACTAAAGTTACACAACTAAGAAAAAGTTACACACAACTAAAGTTGCAAAACTAAAGTTGCACACACAACTAAAGTTACACAAACTAAGTTACACCAACTAAAGTTACACACAACTAATTTTACTGTTACACAAACTAAAGTTACACAACTAAAGTTACTACAACTATAGTTATACAAACTAAAGTTACACTCAACTAAAGTTACACTCAACTAAAGTTACACTACTAAAGTTGCACATCAACTAAAGTTGCACACAACTAAGTTTAACAACAAAGCTACAACAGCTGTACACACAACTAAAGTTCACACAACTAAAGTTACACACAAACATAAAGTTACAACAACTAAAGTTGCACTCAACTAAAGTTACATACAACTAAAGTTACACTCAACTAAAGTTACACTCAACTAAAGTTACACACAACTAAAGTTACACTCAACTAAAGTTACACTCAACTAAAGTTACACACAACTAAAGTTACACTCAACTAAAGTTACACTCAACTAAAGTTACACTCAACTAAAGTTACACACAACTAAAGTTACACACAACTAAAGTTACACTCAACTAAAGTTACACTCAACTAAAGTTACACTCAACTAAAGTTACACTCAACTAAAGTTACACACAACTAAAGTTGCACTCAACTAAAGTTACACACAACTAAAGTTACACACAACTAAAGTTACACACAACTAAAGTTGCACACAACTAAAGTTACACACAACTAAAGTTGCACTCAACTAAAGTTACACACAACTAAAGTTACACTCAACTAAAGTTACACACAACTAAAGTTACATACAACTAAAGTTACACTCAACTAAAGTTACACTCAACTAAAGTTACACACAACTAAAGTTGCACACAACTAAAGTTACACACAACTAAAGTTACACTCAACTAAAGTTCACACAACTAAAGTTGCACAGAACTAAAGTTACACTCAACTAAAGTTACACTCAACTAAAGTTACACACAACTAAAGTTGCACACAACTAAAGTTACACACAACTAAAGTTACACACAACTAAAGTTACACACAACTAAAGTTGCACACAACTAAAGTTACACACAACTAAAGTTACACACAACTAAAGTTGCACTCAACTAAAGTTACACACAACTAAAGTTACACTCAACTAAAGTTACACTCAACTAAAGTTACACACAACTAAAGTTACACTCAACTAAAGTTACACTCAACTAAAGTTACACACAACTAAAGTTACACTCAACTAAAGTTACACTCAACTAAAGTTACACTCAACTAAAGTTACACACAACTAAAGTTACACACAACTAAAGTTACACTCAACTAAAGTTACACTCAACTAAAGTTGCACAGAACTAAAGTTACACACAACTAAAGTTACACACAACTAAAGTTACACACAACTAAAGTTACACACAACTAAAGTTACACACAACTAAAGTTACACTCAACTAAAGTTACACACAACTAAAGTTACACACAACTAAAGTTACACACAACTAAAGTTACACACAAGTTGAAAATGAAAACCGTGGCATATTCTTCACTGTCGTAGTCTATGTGTAGTGTGCTGTGAAATTCGTTACTCTTGTTGTATTGTTTGCTTGATAAAGACCTTTTGGTGGAAACGTTGTTGTTTATCATTTTTGTATTTTATAAAACTACAGTACTTTGTTATTACGTGTTTCGCCATATTCTTTAAATGACTTCGCCATCAAGCACAGTAAACGAGTCGTCGATTTTGTAGACACCAGTTATACGTTCAGTAATTTGGTATTGCTTTCTGAACAGTGTGGTCTATATTTACCGTTCGTAAAATTCCACGCTAACAAATTTGCTTCTAAATTGCCCGTCTCGGTGTTTGAACAAGGTACGCTTGGATTCAACTATACATTCAAATAATGCACAAACGTGAAAACAAAAATTCAGAATCTTGACCGAAACTACTGTACAAGTGCTCTAATCTAATACAGACTTGCAACAAGATGAAAGCAGCCATGCAGATACAGAGAGACTCATTGAGTGCAATTAGATCGATTATATTCAGTGTTTTCGTTTGCATGTTAAAGGACTCACAGCTGTGAAAGGTTGAGAACCGTTTTATTGTGTAGACCGTGTAATTCAATAACACGCCGAGGGCCACGTGTTGACCTATAAGCGGCAACGTGGCGACTACGATTTAGTGAGAAAGTGAGAATTTAAAGGGAAGTAATTACTTTTCCCAAAATGAATCAGTAGATGCTTTAGGTTAACCTGTACTCGCTTTCAAGTTTACAAGAGATTTCCATCTGACGGGGAGTTCCACCTACTCATGGATACCCTTATGAAGTGGAGAAGAAGGGAGGATTGTATGCGCAAAGTATAATCAGATCCAGAGTCCAGACGTCGGAGAATGTCCAAAACAAGACAGTTCCGTAGGATGCCAATCTAGGCAGTTGTATTTAATTTTTGTTATTTTTGTTGTGAACTTGTCTGTGTCTATAAGGCGTGTGTAAAACGTGATGACAGCATGTATGTGTATGTATGTGCTTTTTGAGTGTTTATGTGTGTGGGTGTGTGTTCATAAGTATGCGTGTGTGTATGTCGGGGCCGACAAGGGAGCAAAGAATAGTAACACTGCGATCTACAATGCATGTCGAAGAGGCGACTGATGTAGGGGCCTAGGGAAGCTACCCTAGTAAATGAAAAACGTCGCAGAAATCGGATGTACTGGCCTACTATTGGAAATGTATACACACGCACTTCCTCCCCCATCCTCACACCAACAATGTTGCTAAATGTCACAGGGGGGCACAACCCAACAATGTTGCTAAATGTCATAGGGGGCACAATCCAACAATGTTGCTAAATGTCATAGGGGGCACAACCCAACAATGTTGCTAAATGTCATAGGGGGCACAACCCAACAATGTTGCTAAATGTCATAGGGGACAACCAACAATGTTGCTAAATGTCATAGGTACAACCCAACAATGTTGCTAAATGTCATAGGGGGCACAATCCAACAATGTTGCGAAATGTAATAAATGAACTGGTGCTTGAGAGGCAGAGAGATGAGTCGTTTAACTAGTAAGCCACAGAAACCGTTAAGTATTCCACCCTTTGACATCTTATACAGGAGTCTGAGAACATATGTGTCTGCCCAGTGTGCTATGACGCCGGTTCAATAACCAATAACTAATTTGGCGGTAAGTAGTTAGACGGAATGTGTGTAGCGACGTAACAACACTGTATAACATGGCGCACATTGCAGATTTCACTATGAAGTTATTCCTTGAGCCGGCCCTGACAAACGTATATCTTCATACCTAGGTGCAGCAAGCGCAGCTGTTATTGAGTGGTTACCTGCTATCTTTAAAATCGTGTCATGTCAAGTGTTGTAGAGCGCAGACGATAGTGCCACTTCATGTATCTCAGCTCTTTGATCTTGTCTGTTACATCTGTTGATTCTCCTTTATAAAGTTATATCTCGTCTGTTATTATGTAAAAAAAATTCAGTTACATTTGTTACATTAGAATAAAAGGGGAGCAGAGATTAGTAACACTGTAACCTACAAGGCATGTTGTAGAGACGACTGAGGTAGGGACTTATGGAAGCTACCCTTATAAATAAACAGCGTCGTAGAAATCGGATGTGCTGGTCTACTTGTAGGCGCATAACTGTCAGCAGCTACAATAGCTCTTAGGCTTAGATCACATGCAAATCACAAAGAGTGGTTAACACGTGGTTGATATAGAACTTTCGAAGAAGAATATTAGAATAATTCTGTCAAGTATTTTCACTCATTTATTTATAGTATCTACAATTTCTTTTATCAGTTGTAGTGTAGACTCTAACTGAGCAGGAGTTTCTGCAACTCTAGGCATAGCCGTGACACCCGGCAACATAAGGCGACTAGCTCAGACGGGAAAACCAAAATGTCTTTTAATGAGGGTTGGTTTTTGTATATGTTTGATAGAAGAACACTGTGCGCTTTTTTGCAAGTTTACTCAATTCTATGAGTCCACGATTATTTATTGATGAAAAATGTTTATAATACTGATATTCCTTAGCTTTAAACTGAACTTGTAATATAATATCACCTTGATTTAGCATGTTTATAATACTGATATTCTTTAGCTTTAAACTGAACTTGTAACATAATATAACCTTGATTTAACATGTTGTTTTGTTTTGAAAATGAATTCGTCTTTATACAACAATACTGGAGGTCATGCGACAGTCATCATCATCAAGGTGCATATCCTTTATAGGACGTTGCTCTCTTTACAGCACATCTGAAATTCATTCTGTCTCTAGCTAGTTCACCCACTTCGTCGATGGTCATGTTTATGGTTTCTTTAATATCTTGTAGCCATCTTCTTCTTGGTCTTCCTCTGCATCCTGGGACCCTGCTCTCTAGTATTGTTCTTTCCAAGCCATCGTGACGCTTGATGTGACCAAAGTATGTAATTTTTCTGTATAGTATGTTGTTTATCAGCCAATTCTCTTTAGTTCTTTCAGGACATCAGTATTCTTTCTTTTTTCTGTCCATGTATTCGTAGGATCTTTCTGTAGCATTTAGTTTCGAAGGACTGGGTTTTCGTTCTTAATTTTTGTGTAATAGTTCATGATTCACAACCATAAGTAGCCACTGGGAAAATGCATGCTCTCAATATTTTTAATTTTAATATTTTGCTGGTGCTTTGCCACATGTTCTTCATTGTATTTAGCTTCTTGATTGCTATTGCCAATCTTCTTGAGATCTCTTTGGAGCAGTCACCGATATTGTTAATTAACGCGACAGTAGTGGTCTTATTTTTCTCGAAATTTTACCTGACCCCACTGGCCGTATGTTATCGTAGGCAAGGGCATAGCCCTGCATGCCAAATGTGGGTTTTTTTGTACTCCAACGAAACGAAACATTGTCTCACGAACGAAGCTTATATAGCAAGATATGGGAACCCACGAGAACTTCAACTGACTTGTAGCTTTATAGAGGCAGCACATCTCATAGTTTAGACCAGCGTTTCCCAAAGTGGCGAAACCGCCCCAGTGGGCGCTGAAGCGTTGTTCTTAGGGGGTGGGGGATAATAGTGGATTCAGAAGAATTCGGGGATTCAGGCTATTAGGGTCGGCGGCTCTTTAAAAAGAAATTGATAATAAATATTTTAAAATAAATTATTTTCGTGATTTTGCGATTGAATAATCATTTAAAATTTGAATTCTGCATTTAAATTCATCTTATGCCCATCTTACACGATCCATTTTTTCATCAATTTTCTATTTCATATATATATAATCATTTGAAAATTGACATGTATTACAGAAATATATATCAATTTTCTATGTCAAAGAAAATAGAGCACGTTATATGTGGGAGGGCGTTGCAAACTGTTATAATGTGGAGGAGGGGGCCTTATAAAGTTTATGTTGTCAGCCAAAGTTTGGGAATCTATGGTTTAGACTGAGCATATAAAAAAATCAAAGAAGAAGAAGTATACATAATAGATGCAGTAAATCTACATAAAACTAGATTTTGTCATACTTAGTATTTCCAACACACGTAAGCTCTCGGGGAGACAAAATAGCGAGACAAAGCGAGGGAAAAAATAAATTGTGGCTATATTCTAATTCTCTTGATTACACTGGCAGAAAAAAAATGATTACAAGGTTATGTGCTGTGAATACATTAGTATAACTAATAGACGCATGCTACTCCCTATAACGAACAGCGCAGAATGCCGGACACAAGACACAGACTCACACTATTAACCCTTTCAATACAAACTGATGAAGAATATTAATATCGAAGATTGAGTAGGTTTAACAACTAAATGCCCGTCTGCCCAGCGTGTTCGTAGCGCGTTGGACTACGGTGACTATCCCTCTGTGTGTGTGGGTTCAATCCCGCGGGATGGCAGAAAAAGTCACAGATTTCCCAGATTTACAGTGTTCGTGGCATCGAACCGAAGGGTTACGATTTCATGGCACTGAGCCGAAGAGCTGCTTCTGGATGGAAGGAAAAAAAACAACCCCCAAAAAAAAACTAAATAAAAATTGTCTTAGAAAAAAGAATAAAGCAATATCTTAATGGACGCGAGTCAGCTCTAACGGTCTCTCCTAACCAGGAATCAAACTTGACACTATTCTACAGAATAACTCAACAGTAGATGTGGTACTAAAAATATTGGGTTTTTATATTACAAAAATCTTGCCTGTGTGTTGCAGGGCTCAAAAGGGGAGCAAATAATAGTAACACTGCGTCCTAAAGGCATGTCAAGAGGTGACTGAGGTAAAAGTCTTGAAAGCTACCTAGTAAATAACAAGCATCGCAGACATCGGATGCTGGTCTACTTGTAGGCACATAACTGGCACTAACGTAGCCCTTTGCCTTGTGAGTCGAGGTCGTGGGTTCGAATCGAAGGCGGCCTTCTGTTCCAAGTGCAGTTTTTCCAGAGACCCTAGGATTGTTGCGGAGCTACGGAGTTCGTGCTTTGTGCAATACTCTCGGCAGGTGGCGTGCCATTTCTGCGGAGAGGACCGAGCCATATGGGTTACACCGGTCAATGATGTCAATCATTTGGCTTTATAATCGCTCTTAGGTTCAGATCACATACAAATCACAGAGAGTGGTTTAGCAGGGGGTTGTTATGGGGCGTTAGAAGAAGAAGAAGAAGATATTATTGAAATCTTGCCCGTATGCTGAGGAGCTGCAAAGGAGCATGACAAATGTCAAACACTGCGACCTAAAGGCAATGTCTAAAGGCGACAAGTTAGGTCCTATGGAACTAACTCTGAAGTAAATAAAAGCATCCAGAAATGTGAGTTAATTCTATTTTTCATGTTTGTTGACCTACACCGAATACAAAAAAGGTTACCTTAGGTTGAAGAGGCGTGCATGAGCAATAAAAGCTAATCTACTAAACAAACAAACAAAGGATGTGATAGGCTTTCTGTAGCATAATGCAGCAATACAACTCTATTAGGTAGAAGATACCTATAAATCACAAGCGAGATTTAACAGTGGTCGATATGGAACACTCGAAGAAGAGAATTATCCGTTTAAAAACCATCTGGTAATTAAGCCCTGTATGTCTCATTAGTAGTTTAACCAATCTGACTATATTTAATTTACTATAATTTTCGACTTTCGTCAGTTCATTTTCATGCTATGTTCATTCGCTCAGATTAGTTGCAATTCACAATGACTAGTGTGCATTGCCTGTGCTACACTCTCCGTAAAACAGTCTGTAGCACTGTCAGGATGGTCGATCACCGAGTCGTTTGAAGATTGGCGTGTGTTACACCCGTTCATTATGGTGATGATGATTAATGAGATTCTGTTGGTGATGATAATGGGATGGATGTTCGATGATGGTGATGTTGCAGGTTATGATGAGGTATGACGGTATGTGGTGGATGAGGTTATGATGATGGTGTGACGGTTAGAGATGATGGTGTGATGATGATGAGGGAGATATGATGATGGTGATTGTGACGGTTATGATGATGGTGGTGACGGTTATGATGATGGTGATGATGGCTTAGATGATGATGGTGGTGATGGTTATGATGATGGTGATGACGGTTATGATGATGGTGGTGGAGGTTATGATGATGGTGGTGATGGTTATGATGATGGTGGTGACGGTTATGATGATGGTGATGATGGTTATGATGATGGTGATGACGGTTATGATGATGGTGGTGATGGTTGCATGATGGTGATGACGGTTATGATGGTGGTGGTGACGGTTATGATGTTGGTGATGACGGTTATGATGATGGTGATGACGGTTATGATGTGGTGTGACGGTTATGATGGTGGTGATGACGGTTATGATGGTGGTGATGACGGTTATGATGATGGTGGTGATGACGGTTATGATGATGGTGTGACGGTTAGATGATGGTGGGACTATGATGGTGGTGTGACGGCTTGCATGATGGTGGTGATGACGGTTATGATGATGGTGGGTGTGACGGTTATGATGATGGTGGTTGTGACGGTTATGATGATGGTGGTTGTGATGGTTATGATGATGGTGGTTGTGACGGTTATGATGATGGTGGTGACGGTTATGATGATGGTGTTGACGGTTATGATGATGGTGGTTGTGACGGTTATGATGATGGTGGTTGTGACGGTTATGATGATGGTGGTGACTTATGATGATGGATGACGGTTATGATGGTGGTGATGACGGTTATGATGATGGTGGTTGTGACGGTTATGATGATGGTGATGACGGTTATGATGGTGGTGATGACGGTTATGATGATGGTGGTTGTGACGGTTATGATGATGGTGATGACGGTTAGATGATGGTGATGACGGTTAGATGATGGTGGTTGACGTAGATGGAGACGGTTATGATGATGGTGATGACGGTTGATGATGTGGTGATGACGGTATGATGATGGTGGTGTGACGGTATGATGATGGTGGTGACGGTATGATGATGGTGGGATGACGGTTATGATGATGGTGGTGTGACGTTATGATGATGGTGTGACGGTTATGATGATGGTGATGACGGTTAGCATGATGGTGATGACGGTTGATGATGGTGGTGATGACGGTTATGATGATGGTGGTTGTGACGGTTATGATGATGGTTGTGACGGTTATGATGGTGGTGATGACGGTTATGATGGTGGTGATGACGGTTATGATGGTGGTGATGACGGTTATGATGATGGTGGTTGTGACGGTTATGATGATGGTGGGTGTGACGGTTATGATGATGGTGGTTGTGACGGTTATGATGATGGTGATGACGGTTATGATGATGGTGGTTGTGACGGTTATGATGATGGTGATGACGGTTATGATGATGGTGATGACGGTTATGATGGTGGTGATGACGGTTATGATGATGGTGGTGATGACGGTTATGATGATGGTGGTTGTGACGGTTATGATGATGGTGGTGACGGTTATGATGATGGTGATGATGGTTATGATGATGGTGATGATGGTTATGATGATGATGATGACGGTTATGATGATGATGGTGATGATGGTTATGATGATGGTGGTGACGGTTATGATGATGGTGATGATGGTTATGATGATGGTGATGACGGTTATGATGATGGTGGTGATGGTTATGATGATGGTGGTGACGGTTATGATGATGGTGATGATGGTTATGATGATGGTGATGACGGTTTTGATGATGGTGGTTGTGACGGTTATGATGATGGTGATGACTGTTATGATGATGGTGGTTGTGACGGTTATGATGATGGTGGTGATGGTTATGATGATGGTGGTGACGGTTATGATGATGGTGATGATGGTTATGATGATGGTGATGACGGTTATGATGATGGTGATGACGGTTATGATGATGG
Organism: Arion vulgaris; assembly: GCA_020796225.1. Classification (NCBI taxonomy): domain Eukaryota; kingdom Metazoa; phylum Mollusca; class Gastropoda; order Stylommatophora; family Arionidae; genus Arion; species Arion vulgaris. Next base: position 7,668,316 of record CM036763.1, read on the forward strand.
TGGTGATGACGGTTATGATGATGGTGGTGATGGTTATGATGATGGTGATGACGGTTATGATGATGGTGGTGATGGTTATGATGATGGTGATGACGGTTATGATGGTGGTGGTTGTGACGGTTATGATGATGGTGGTGATGGTTATGATGATGGTGATGACGGTTATGATGATGATGGTGATGATGGTTATGATGATGGTGATGACGGTTATGATGATGGTGATGACGGTTATGATGATGGTGATGACGGTTATGATGATGGTGATGACGGTTATGATGGTGGTGATGGTGTTGGGGGTTTTGACGGTTGGTATAATGATGGAGGTTCTGTTTTGGTGATGAAGCATCTTGTGTTGGTGGGAGTGATACTGATAATAATGTGATAGTGGTTGTGGTAATGTGTACTTAATCTTTCTTCATTTCTGTTTAAACTTGTGGTTTGTACCCACAATATAGATATTTTGGAGATATTTTGGAGATATTTTGGAGATATTTTGGAGATATTTTGGAGATATTTTGGAGATATTTTGGAGATATTTTGAGATATTTTGGAGATATTTTGGAGATATTTTGAGATATTTTGGAGATATTTTGGAGATATTTTGAGATATTTTGAGATATTTTGGAGATATTTTGGAGATATTTTGGAGATATTTTGGAGATATTTTGGAGATATTTTGGAGATATTTTGGAGATATTTTGGAGATATTTTGGAGATATTTTGGAGATATTTTGGACATATAAAAAGACATGAAGGACGGGAAAAGACCATCATGGAAGGAGGCATACCGGCAAAGAGAAGAAGAAGAAGACCACGGAGAAGATGGATTCAGGATGTAACTGATGGTTTGAACATGACAGCTGCAGAGGCAGGACATCTGGCCTATGAGAGAGAGAAATTCCGGAGGACTGTTGGGGTGACAAAGTTCTGCTCAGGACAAGCTATTTGATGATGATGATGACCGACTTTACTACTTACCATCAAGTTGCATGTCGCTCGCAGAACTTCACTTTTATCACAGTCTGCCTGAAAAACTCTATCTAGCACGTTCTCTCGCCTCTTCTAACGCCATGTTCAAGGTTTCTTTGATATCCTGTTGCCACCTTTGTCTCGGTCACCCCCTGCCTCTACCTCCAGGAACCATGCCTTTCATTACTGTTCTCCCCAAACCACCATGACCGAAATACTTCATTTTCCAGGACATGATGTTGTTTATAAGTCAATGTTTCACGATAAGTAAGTCTTGTAGTATGGCCTTGCTTTTTTCTCTTCTTTGACCAGGGCGTTCTAAGAGCGTACTATATAACTAAATTACGTTTATTTATACGGAACTGTGTACCCTTCCATTTAATGTGCTGTTGTTCTGGTAGTTTCTGTTGCAATTTGTTTACTTGCTATCATTACAAACCACTTACTTAATCTTTCCTCATTGTATTTTACAACATAATTGGTATGTACTACTGGTTTCTCAAACATCACAGAGAATAAGAATACAAATATAATGGCAGTCTTAAGGTAGATCTATCCTCACAATGAAGAAAAAAATGCCATTTGCCATTTTTAGTTTATTGCATTTTTAGAAACTACATGCATTTGACTACAACTTCAAATTGTTTTGGAACGTCTAAATGCCTTCGTGTTTTCATTACATGCATGTTTATGTGATCACCCTCCTCACAATTTTCCTTAGCAACCATTGTTTACACTTAGTTACTATGTTTCTACACTCCACTCCCTCACATAAAATGCGATTTAATTCTGAAAATTGATTTATAACAAGAACGATGACATATCCACTAAGGGACACTACTCTAATAATGTTAGATTCTCGCCAAAGTTCTCATGAAGACTGAATGAAACTAGTGGACACTTCTGAATGTAAAAATATTTTTTTAAACTTTTGAGGCATTGCTTTTGTCATTTGAAATGAACGTTGATTCATTGTTTGGAAGGTAAATTATACTAGCTAGATATTAATATTTAATTAAAAGTAGAATGGGTAACAAACAGAAGTCTGGTAAATCAAATAAACGAAGATTCTGTGGCAACAAATATTCAAGGAAAAAAACATGAGGTTTCCGTACCTGTTATTGATACAGCTGTAAAACCTTGCCCTTCTGCAGAGAAAGTTTCCCCACAAGAACAATATTTATTGAATGAGCAGAATAGTAGACATAATGGGTTTATCCTTATTGATATGGATCATCTCTTCAACTTTCTTACTTCTACTATAAGATGTGATGTGTGCAGTCAATATACTGTGTCATGTGAACTGAATCATAAGTCACGAAATGGATTCTCACATAACACTAAGGTGCACAAATTGTAATGAATGGGAGACAAAACTGGCAACTAGTGGAGAAGCAGAGACAAGTGGACACAAAGAAGTGAATTTGAGATGGTGCAGCATCAATAATCAAGTTATTTTCTAAACTTGGGCTTCCCAGTGGAAACTATTCTGTGGAAAGCTGTAAAATCAAGGACACCATTCGAATAAATTGTTCGGCGGTGAAGACATCAAAAGCAACACAGAAAAGAAGAAAACACTGAGAGCCATCAGAAAAGGCTTCCTAGATACCACAGAAGCCAGAGAAGGAGATATGTACACAACAGGTGGTCATTAGTAGCACTCTGGTAAGTAAAATAGTGGAAAGTTTTCGTTTTTCAAGTTTCCGTCAATTGTATTTTTGTGTTGTTGTCAAACTTTCAAACATGATATCTCAAACAATTTTTGTCTAATTGACTTGCAATTTGGCACATATATTCTTAGATATGCAATGCTTAATGTGAAGTAAAATAATCTCAAACCAATAAAAATAGCTATATTTTCTTAAATTTAAGCAAGTTTGAACAATGGAAATTTTACCACTTTTGGGAGTGGTATATCATTTAAATTCATTTTAAAAAAAGTTCTTTATGAAATTCAAATATTTTACTTCACATTAACCAACTGACTGTTGCGAACATGTATGCTAAAATGAAGGCTTTCAAACAATTGGCTCCTGAGTAATCTTGTTTGAAAAAGTATCTATTTTTAGTAACGGCGGCCATATTGTAATCTAATTTGCATATTAAAGAAAAATTTTTTCATCAGATAATTTTTAAACCCTATTAGTGTAAATGTGGTTTAAATTAAGCTGGGAACTATATTAACAATTATAGCCTTCCTGAGGATAGATCTACCTTAATGGTTTCTGCTGCGCTAGTTACATACAGTTGACAAAGTAAGTAGTCTGTGATTCTTCTGGCGGTTGAACACTTAATAATCTTGTTTACAGATCACGTGCACAGCTGTTGCCTCATCAGTATGCAATGAGACGCTGTCGATGCCTCTATGAATTGTTCCCCCCGGTTTGAAACTCGCTCTTGGTGAAAGGAGATGAATAAATATCTGAACGAGAAAACAGGGATTTGTTGTGTTTTTCCATTCTTTTTCTTTCTCAAAATAAGGAAAATATGGAAAAAGGAGGAAAAAATAACGACGAAGACGGATGAGGTTAATGGACTGGAAGAAGAAAGAAAAGATATTGTTCTGTCTGGTCTTGTTGCCAAGGTTGCAACCTAGTCCTCACTTAATGTTCTTTTACAGTTGTGATCGTTTCCGTACAGGAATCACATCACATCGTATTTGTAATTATACCCTTCACTTTTTAATCTCTCTCTTACATTATCCCTCTTTCTATGTCTCTTTTATTGATCTTTTATCAATAACATCCTTCTTCATCTCCTTCTTCTTCTTATATTTTTCCTTCTTCTCCTTCTCTACCTTTTTTTTATTACTTCTTTCTTTCTTTCTTTCTTTCTTGTTGCTACCCTCTTGTTCTTCTTCCTGTCCTGTAGTTCCTTCTTTGTTCTTCTTGTTCTTCTTCTTCGTTCTTGTTGTACTTTCTTCTTTTTTGTTGTTGCTCTTTTTCTTTCATGTCGCTGTTCTATTTTTCTTCTTTTTTGTTCTTTCTCTTATTCTCTTTCTTTTTGCTCTTCTTTTCGTTCTACTTTTCTTATTCTTGTCCTTTTTTTCTTTTTTAAAAATGTCCTTCTTTCCCTTCTTGTTTTTCCTTTCTTATTTTCATTCATGCTCTTACTCTTTTCTTTCGTCTTGTTTTTCTAATTTTCTTTCATTTTCCATTTATTCTCTTTTTTTTGCTACTTGTCTCCTCTACCTTTTTTCTTCACGTCTTTTACTGTTGTACACGCAAAATAACATTTAATTTTGTCACATATACAGACCGACTCATTTTATTGTCTGCCTCTACATATTAGTTGACAGATGTATGCATGCGTCATTAGTATTATTATTTACATCTGACACAACTCTTATGGAGGCTATTGAATTTGTTGTGTTCTAAAAATAGACACAAAAAACCTGGATTGGTTTCATATCTATCCTATCGAATACTATCGACTATTCCGTGCAGTTTTTATTATTATTTACTGTAGCATGTGTGACCTAGATCAATAAGTGAGTACTCTTATCTTCCCTGTCCCTGACTCATTTTTATCTGAGTCATTCTTATCTACAAGATGTCGCCATTTTATTAGATGTTCGGTTCTAAACACTAGGAATCACGTGACATATCATACCTTTGTTTTTAATCTGGACCTGTAACATGTTGTTCATTAGGTCTTCATCTGTCTGTCTGTCTGTCTGTCTGTCTGTCTGTCTGTCTGTCTGTCTGTCTGTCGGTCTGCCTGTCTGTCTGTCTGTCTGTCTGTCTGTCCGTCTGTCCGTCTGTCGATTGGTCCATCCGTCCATCCGTCCATCCAATCCAATCCAATCTTCTTCTTCTTCTTCTTCTTTGCGTTCGTTCTTTACGACCAATTTTAATCACTCTTTGTGATATGTTTGATCTTTGCCAAGAACGTGTATACGTTGCACATTGGTTTGGTAGGACCCTAAAAGCATAGATTTCTACAAGTTTAGGACATGTGCATCCGATTTCAGCCAAACCTCCTTAGTCGCCTCTTACAACATGACTATCAGGTAACAGTGGTTCTATTCTTTACACCCCAAATTTGGGCCCCGGTAACCACTCGGGCGTCAATCCAATCCAATCCTATCCTATACTATCTATTTATCTATCCATCCATCCATCCATCCATCCATTCATCCATCCATCCATCCATCTACCCATCCATCCATCCATCCATCCATCTACCCATCCATCCATTTATCTATCCATCCATCCATGTATCTATCCATCTATCTATCCATCCATCCATTTATCTATCCATCTATCTATCCATCCATCCATTTATCTATCCATCTATCTATCCATCCATCCATTTATCTATCCATCTATCTATCCATCCATCCATTTATCTATTCGTCACAGTAAACATAAAAAACTAAATAAATAAAATGATAAGAGATTAACAAGACTAAAAATAGTATGACTCAGTTTGATTATTAAAAAGTTGTATAAAAACCAATACTGTAAAGATATTAGAATTCATAGAATATTTCACATCAATGTCTAGCACCCAAGTTTTATCATTTGTCAAAGAGCTATGAAGAAAAAAATAAAGAATAAAAGTTGTTGAAAATTTTGTTCCGTAGTTGTAGTCTCTGCTGTCTTTTTTTTTTTTTTATTTTTAAATTTTACAAAAACATTTTACAATTTTGGTAATGAATTGGAACAAATATTAGTTCAAAACTTCAGTGCTGGCCATCCCTCTCTTCTGAAGATGAATACACTCCTGCCCCCTCCTTCTCCTCCCATATCCCTCTGTAGTGTAAAGTGTCTGTACTAAACAGCATAACTCAAGTCACAAGTCTCTCTCTTTGTGTTTTCCCTATTTTATCAAATGACAATCAAACGTCTCCATTAGACTAATGTTTCTTTTTGACTGTTAATAAAAATTGATTGCAGTTTGTTCTTGTCCATTTTTCTGTTTGTTAGGCCATGATTAGTTGATCTATTCTTGTTCATATTTTCTTTGATTTTTCTTTTGATATTTCTCACAAGGATATTTCTTCTAACAAGGATATTTCTTCTAACAAGGATATTTCTTCTAACAAGGATATTTCTTCTAACAAGGATATTTCTTCTAACAAGGATATTTCTTCTAACAAGGATATTTCTTCCAGCCATGGATACTTCTAACAAGGATATTTCTTCTAACAAGGATATTTCTTGTAACAAGGATATTTCTTCTAACAAGGATATTTCTTCCAGCCATGGATACTTCTAACAAGGATATTTCTTCTAACAAGGATATTTCTTCTAACAAGGATATTTCTTCCAGCCATGGATACTTCTAACAAGGATATTTCTTCTAACAAGGATATTTCTTGTAACAAGGATATTTCTTCTAACAAGGATATTTCTTCTAACAAGGATATTTCTTCTAACAAGGATATTTCTTGTAACAAGGATATTTCTTCTAACAAGGATATTTCTTCTAACAAGGATATTTTCACAAGGATATTTCTTCCAGCCATGGATACTTCTCACAAGGATATTTCTTCCAGCCATGGATACTTCTAACAAGGATATTTCTTCTAACAAGGATATTTCTTGTAACAAGGATATTTCTTCTAACAAGGATATTTCTTCCAGCCATGGATACTTCTAACAAGGATATTTCTTCTAACAAGGATATTTCTTCTAACAAGGATATTTCTTCCAGCCATGGATACTTCTAACAAGGATATTTCTTCTAACAAGGATATTTCTTGTAACAAGGATATTTCTTCTAACAAGGATATTTCTTCTAACAAGGATATTTCTTCTAACAAGGATATTTCTTGTAACAAGGATATTTCTTCTAACAAGGATATTTCTTCTAACAAGGATATTTCTCACAAGGATATTTCTTCCAGCCATGGATACTTCTAACAAGGATATTTCTTCTAACAAGGATATTTCTTCTAACAAGGATATTTCTTCTAACAAGGATATTTCTTGTAACAAGGATATTTCTTCTAACAAGGATATTTCTTCTAACAAGGATATTTCTTCTAACAAGGATATTTCTTGTAACAAGGATATTTCTTCTAACAAGGATATTTCTTGTAACAAGGATATTTCTTCTAACAAGGATATTTCTTGTAACAAGGATATTTCTTCTAACAAGGATAGTTCTTGTAACAAGGATATTTCTTCTAACAAGGATATTTCTTCTAACAAGGATATTTCTTCTAACAAGGATATTTCTTCTAACAAGGATTTCGAAAAGACATTCTTCTTGCTCTCCTGCCTCTCTATTTTCATTCACTCTTATAATTCACTCTAGATTCTAAAGAACTTAATCAGCGATGTTACTAATAGCAATCATCTTTACCTTCTCTACTAAAGTTAATTGCATATCCTTTACAGGACTTATCAACCCCAGCTTTGAAACGCTGTTTGTGATTTTCTAGGCATTATTACGTTCAGTAGTTTGCCATTGCTTTCTGAACGGTGGTGCCATCGTCCTTTTTGTTAAAATCCACGTGAAACAATTTGCAACCAAATTGTCCGCAGCGTGATTCGAACTCAGAACGTCGGGATTAATAGACCGAGTCACTAACCTCTAGGCCACAGACGCCACCATCTTCTCTCCTACTTCTAATAAAAAAATATGAAAAGAATTCCCCGTAGCCTTTGCAGACCTTAAGGTATGACGTGTCTGTCACTTCATATTTCTAACCCTAGCGTGAAGGAGATAGGAGGGGCCCAAATTCCTTTCTCGCGTGTGGAACGTCGAATCATATGAGTTAACACCGAACCGATAACCCTTCAGAGTCCGAGTTGACAGGCAAACGCTTACGCATTACGCTAATCCGTCCCACCTACTACTTCTAATGCACTTCATCACTGGTAAAAGATTATAAGTAATTTAGACAGATACTGCTATATTGTATACATATCTATAACAAAAAAATAAGGGTATTTATATGGCTAAGTGGTTATGCGGTTTGATTTGCTTTCCTTCATCTTCTTCGAACTCTCTATATCGACTACTTGTTAACTAATCTTTGTCTTTTTGTAACCACCAATTTTAATCACTCTTTGTGATATGTTTGATCTTGCCAAGAACGTGTATACGTTGCACATTGGTTTGGTAGGTCCCTAAACACATAGACTTCTACACGTTTAGGACACGTGCATCCGATTTCAGCCAAATTACCCTTTGTGATGTGTGTGGTTTGCGTCGAGAACATAAGTAGGTTTCGAACACGGTGAGGATTGAGTTAGCAAAATAAATATAGTTGAGGGAAGGAAACCACGGCACCACATATGACAAACTGAAAGTGGTTGTGGCGACCATGGTTGTCTATACGTTAATGCAATGGGAGGCAAGTTTCATCTTCTGGAAATTTTGTTTGTTTATGACGCAGTTTTGTAGAAATCTGGTCTTTCTTATTTTCTTGTAGTAAACTAACATATGTTGGACACACCTTGAGTAGAAATGATCAAAGAATATCAAAGCAGGTATTGCAGTGGGAGATATGTTGGACACACCTTGAGTAGAAATGATCAAAGAATATCAAAGCAGGTATTGCAGTGGGAGATATGTTGGAACACCTTGAGTAGAAATGATCAAAGAATATCAAAGCAGGTATTGCAGTGGGAGATATGTTGGATACACCTTGAGTAGAAATGATCAAAGAATATCAAAGCAGGTATTGCAGTGGAGATAGTTCACACATGAGTAGAAATGATCAAAGAATACAAAGCAGGATAGTGGAATATGTTGAGACATGAGGAATCACAAAGAATATGCAGTTTTCTAGTTCTGAAGGAGATTGAGATGATCAAGAATATAGCAGGTATGAGGAGAATTGTTGACACACCTAGTAACGTGATCAAAATATATAAGTATGCAATGGAATATTTGACACACCTCTTTATCGAATCACATTTGTTAACCACTCTTGTGCATGATGTATAAAGCAGGTTTTGGGTGCGATATGTTGGACACACCTTAGTGCAATGATCAAGATATCAACAGTCATTGCATGGATTGTTGACCACTCTTGTGAATTCAAAGATTAACCAGGTTTAGGCAGATTGTTAACCACTCTTGTGAAATTGTTCAAAGCATATTGCAATCTTGAGTTAACCATGCATTTGTTAATCCAATCTTGTGCTCTGTTACCATGTTGGCATTGCTAAACGTATGAGAATTGTTAACCCTATGTAACGTTATATTATAATAAACTTCTTTCAACCACTCTTTATGGCACTTGTTAACCACTCTTTGTGCACTTGTTAACCACTCTTTGTGCACTTGTTAACCACTCTTTGTGCATTTGTTAACCACTCTTTGTGCCCTTGTTAACCACTCTTTGTGCACTTGTTAACCACTCTTTGTGCACTTGTTAACCACTCTTTGTGCACTTGTTAACCACTCTTTGTGCACTTGTTAACCACTCTTTGTGCACTTGTTAACCACTCTTGTGCACTTGTTAACCATCTTTTGTGTACATTTTTAAAACTACTTCATTGCATTTGCTAAGCGCAGCTCTTTGTGCATCTTTTACTTTGTGCACTTGTTAACCACTCTTTGTGCACTTGTTAACCACTCTTTGTGCACTTGTTAACCACTCTTTGTGCACTTGTTAACCACTCTTTGTGCACTTGTTAACCACTCTTTGTGCACTTGTTAACCACTATTTGTGCACTTGTTAACCACTCTTTGTGCACTTGTTAACCACTCTTTGTGCACTTGTTAACCACTCTTTGTGCACTTGTTAACCACTCTTTGTGCACTTGTTAACCACTCTTTGTGCATTTGTTAACCACTCTTTGTGCACTTGTTAACCACTCTTTGTGCCCTTGTTAACCACTCTTTGTGCCCTGTTAACCACTCTTGTGCCCTTGTTAACCACTCTTTGTGCACTTGTTAACCACTCTTTGTGCACTTGTTAACCACTCTTTGTGCACTTGTTAACCACTCTTTGTGCCCTTGTTAACCACTCTTTGTGCACTTGTTAACCACTCTTTGTGCACTTGTTAACCACTCTTTGTGCACTTGTTAACCACTCTTTGTGCCCTTGTTAACCACTCTTTGTGCACTTGTTAACCACTCTTTGTGCCCTTGTTAACCACTCTTTGTGCACTTGTTAACCACTCTTTGTGCACTTGTTAACCACTCTTTGTGCACTTGTTAACCACTCTTTGTGCCCTTGTTAACCACTCTTTGTGCCCTTGTTAACCACTCTTTGTGCACTTGTTAACCACTCTTTGTGCACTTGTTAACCACTCTTTGTGCCCTTGTTAACCACTCTTTGTGCCCTTGTTAACCACTCTTTGTGCCCTTGTTAACCACTCTTTGTGCCCTTGTTAACCACTCTTTGTGCACTTGTTAACCACTCTTTGTGCACTTGTTAACCACTCTTTGTGCACTTGTTAACCACTCTTTGTGCACTTGTTAACCACTCTTTGTGCACTTGTTAACCACTCTTTGTGCACTTGTTAACCACTCTTTGTGCACTTGTTAACCACTCTTGTGCCCTTGTTAACCACTCTTGTGCCTTTGTTAACCACTCTTTGTGCACTTGTTAACCACTCTTTGTGCACTTGTTAACCACTCTTTGTGCCCTTGTTAACCACTCTTTGTGCCCTTGTTAACCACTCTTTGTGCCCTTGTTAACCACTCTTTGTGCCCTTGTTAACCACTCTTTGTGCACTTGTTAACCACTCTTTGTGCACTTGTTAACACCTTTGTGCACTTGTTAACCACTATTTGTGCACTTGTTAACCACTCTTTGTGCACTTGTTAACCACTCTTTGTGCACTTGTTAACCACTCTTTGTGCACTTGTTAACCACTCTTTGTGCCCTTGTTAACCACTCTTTGTTCACTTGTTAACCACTCTTTGTGCACTTGTTAACCACTCTTTGTGATTTGTATGCGATCTGTACATAAGACTGACTGTACATTAAGCCAGTTATGCGCCTACAAGCAGGCCAGCACATACGATTTCTGCGATGCTTTTATTTACTAGGGTAGCTTCCTAGGTCCTACATCAGTCGCCTCTTACGACATGCTTTGTAGGTTGCAGAGGACTATTCTTTGTTTCCCTTGCGGGCCCCGGCACCACACGGGCGAACTACAAACTAAAATTGTGTAAATTAATGTTGCCCCCTCCTGGAAAAGATTCTGTGGACGCCCATGGTGGTGACAGAAAGACGCATATATCCCAGGTTACTTTGTCGTAAACTGCGGGACAAGGTAACAAATACCTCTTCAACGTTACCTAAACTTCAGAGAATACAACCATTTTCTAGAAATGTTTCTTATACCTTTGTTGTACTGTAAATATCCGGTCCACAAAAGGTATCGTTTTCTTTCTTTTAAATATGTCAACATGTTTCAGACCAGGGATTCTCAACGTGGGACTATTGCGGCAGTTTCAAGGACGTGTACAAATTTAGTAGATTTGTGTTTTAATATATTTGTAAATGGATGAGCCTCTAGTCGAATGGATTAGTGTGCAGGTTCCCATTCGGGAGACCCGGGTTTAATCCCAGATAAGCCCGTCTGCCCAGCGTGTTCGTAGCGCGTTGGACTACGGGTGACTATCCCTTGTGTGTGCGGGTTCAATTCCGGAATGGCAGATAAAGTCACAGATTCCCCAAATTTACGGTGTTCGTGGCACCGAACCGAAGAGTTACGATGTCCATAGCACCGAGCCGAAGAGCTGAAAAGCTCAAGTGCTTCTTGATCGGAAAAAAAAAAATCCCAGATAACGTCAATGAGTTTTTTCTTATGGGGGCATAAAGAAAACATCCTAACCTGAATATTTTCACGGCGACTGTATTAGCCATGCGGCCATTAAATTTTCTCCGGTCTATGTCCTTCTGTCCTACACCGCTCTAATAAGCTGTATATTCTAAGCAGGTTTTTACATGCAGTTTTTTTCCCAATCCAGAAGCTCTTGAGCTTTTCAGCTCTTCGGCTCGGTGCTATGGACATCATAACCCTTCGGTTCGGTGCCACGAACACCGTAAATCTGGACAACCTGTGGCTTTTCTGCCAGCCCGCAGAATTGAACCGCACTCACAGGTAGCTTGTCACTCGTCGTCCAACGCGCTACGAACACGCTGAGCAGGCGGGCATTATATGCAGTAAAGAAAGGTTTATTATTATTATTGCAAACTAACTTGTTCTCTGTGCCTAAGTGGTTAAGCTCATTGCATTGTGAGTCGAAGGTCGTGGGTTTGAATCCGGACCGCGCCGTTCTGTTCACGAGTGCAGTTTTTTCCAGAGACCTCTATGATTCTTGCTGTAGCTACGGAGTTGTGCTTTGTGCAATACTCTCAGCAGGTGGTGTGACATTTCTGCGGAGAGGGACTGAGCCATATGGGGTAAAACCCGGTGCAATGAAGTCAATCCTTGGCTTTAAAACCCTTTTTTTAAAACTTATTCTCTGTTTACTACCTTGTAGCTCTCTATGGTATCGCCTACTACAGAGAGCAACACAGAACAAGTATAACGAGTATAGAGCAAGAGGAAGACCTCGCAAAAGATGGAGTGACGGCAGCAAGAACAGCTTTAAGAAAAATCTTCTTCTTCGAACACTCCATATCGACCACTAGTTTAATACTCTCCGTGATTTATATGTGATCGGAGCCTTAGAGCAATTGCACATTGTGCCAGTTACGCGCCTATAAGTAGGCCAGAACATCTGATTTCTGATACTTTTTGCTAGGGTAGCTTGCCTAGGCCCCTACCTTAGTCGTCTCTTACGACATGCCTTGTAGGTCGCAGTGTTACTATTAGTTGCTCCCCTTGTGCGCCCCGACAACACACCGGTGGCCTCATCTTCTAGAGGCACGCCTTTACCTCTGAAGTGGGAGAAGGTACGACGATAGGACGAGGGACTCTAATAATAAGGAAAGCATAAGTAAAAAAAAAAAGTAAGGGAACCTTTTCATACCTCGTGGTATATAGGTCAATACAGTGTTAGGCCTGTATTTTTCATTGACCGTCGGCACACGATGGGTGATGTGGTCAGCATCACGCCGGCCGCCTTTACTTTCCAGAGCATGTCTGGTACCCAGTTGAGGCTGGGTCGACCTGAGAGATTCCTCGGGAAAAAATTCGTGAAAAATTCCACGCGCATTGCGGGAGCTGAACCCAGACCACCAGCCTTGCGAAGCGAGTTCACTAACAACTACGCTACAGCGGTTCTCAAGGAAAGCATGTCTTCATGCAAGTATCAGTCAGAGTCGCCATATCAGACGCACTGACTACGCCTGAATTCATGGCGAACGAACACAAGAATAAGATGAGGGGCGCCAAGCTGAAACATATTGAGAACCACTGTTTAAGACGCTATAATCACGGCCTTCTCTGTATTTACGATGGCCGCGCTACAATCGTGAAAATTAACAATACTTCCTTTCCAGGAATTTAAGCAAGACGACATGAACCACTACACATGTACACGCCTTATGTTTTTAACCGCGCAGGTACAGCATTTGTTAGAACAGGTGTGGCTGTAGAGGTCACAAGGTACATGACACAGTCGCGTAATATATGGCATCATTTAATCTGATGTCATATTCATATGTTGTTTCTTTGTATGGTGCTACAGGCGGGATTAAAAGATTAGAGCGCTGGCGGCACAGCTTAAATGTACTGGGATCGAATACAAGTACATCCAGGCTAATCACCTTATCTATAAATACGAATTGTAATTTTTTTTATGAATTCATTAAAAAAAGATACTCAATTTTCACCATCTTCAAATTAAATCGGGGAGTCTTGCCGGTGCTACGGAGCTCAATCAATCAGTCAAAACATTAAAGAAACCATCTTCTTCTTTACGTTCGTTCTTTACAACCAATTTTAATCACTCTTTATGATATGTTTGATCTTTGTCAGGAACGTGTATACGTTGCACATTGGTTTGGTAGGCCCCTAAACTTATAGACTTGTACACGTTTAGGACACATGCATACGATTTCAGCCAAACCTCATAAGCTGCCTCTTACGACATGCGTGGCAGGTAACAGTGATTCTATTCTTTACACCCCAAATTTGGGACCCGGTAACCTCTCGGGCGTAAAGAAACCATGAACACTGTCATGAAGGTGATGTTCATTTGAGAATCATCTTCATTGCACATCGGACATGTCCATAATTGCTCTTATCTCCTCCCAAGCATATATTTCAGTGTGTTTAGACCATGGCCCCAATAACATAAGGCCGGCGGCTCAGGTAAATTCTAGGAATAAGACCACAACTGTCACGTGACTTCGCATTAGAGTATTGTTACATAAAGACGAATTCATTTTAGAAACAACATAACATACTAAATCAGTTGTATATTATGTTACAAATTCAGTTTCTTCTTCTTCTTCTTTGCTTTCGGTTTCGTATGCTCGTCTAAACCATGAGATGGAAAATTCAGTATAAAGCTAAGGAATCTTAATAATATTATTAATATTTTTCAACAATGAATAACACTGAACGCATATAATTGAGTATAATTGCAATGAAGCTCAAAATGTGCTATCAAAAATATACAAAACCAGCCCCATTAAACAAGAATTTTCGATTTCCTGTCTGAGCTAGTCGGCCTTATTTTGTTGGGGATCACGGTTTAGACTAACAACTTCCGTTCTGTGTTGGTTGATGCATCTACTGGAGTTTCTTTCAATGTCTTTCCCGTCTTGCCGCACCCATCGGTATGCATAACTTGCGCAAACCGAGATAGAACGAGACGTCAGAAATGACTAGAGTACCAGACATACTGCGATAAGAGGGATGTTCTGTAGAGACATGAGAAGCTCATTTACTTGCAGCGGCCCACTCTCTCTCTCTCTCTCTCTCTCTCACTCTCTCTTACTCTTGCAGCTTGTCTGTTTTCTCTTATTTTTCTCACAGTATCCTCGTCCTCTCGTTTCTCTCGTATGTACTTTGAGTGTCTATCATCTCTCATTGACTCCTAAGCGTTACTGTTGTTTCTCTTCTCTGTCTCCATTCTTTCTCTCTTTCTCCACTCTGCTCCTTCTCTCTCTCTATCTTTTCTACTATCGGTATCTATCCTATCCACCACTCTTCTCTCCCCATCTCCTCTCATCAATCTCTTACCCTCTTCCTTTTTCTCTCTCTATTCAACTCACATTCGTCTCATTTTCTCTCTCTATTCAACTCATATTCGTCTCATTTTCTCTCTCTATTCAACTCACATTCGTCTCAAATCTTCTCTCTCTATTCAACTCATATTCGTCTCATTTTCTCTCTCTATTCAACTCACGTTCGTCTCAAATTTTCTCTCTCCATTCAACTCATATTCGTCTCATTTTTTCTCACAACTTTCCATCTCCCATTTTCTCTGCCATCCTCTTCTTACTACATGTATCTCTCTGCCCCCCCACCACTCTCTCTCCTTCCTCCACCTGTGTGTCTGTATATACGTTTGCGTCACGCTATAATTGCTCCACTAACAACATGTTTACCTGAAGAGACCCTTGAATTGTACCTGTTACAAACTGGTTACGTGAGAAGACTCCTACTGTATATACATTTCTAAGTACATGTACGACAACTCGATAGTAGTCACTCAACTATGTTATCTTTCTTATCTGCCCCTGACGACCACGTTGCTTTACTTAAGTGGTACCATCTGGCCTTGAGATTCTCAATTCACACGTGTTCATGGTTCCACACGAACAAAAGCCATTTCTTTGTTGTCCTTGACTGTAAGATTCGTTTGTGAATATGACTAAAATGTCCACATACGTAAGAGCGAAGGATTGACTTTATTACTCCCGGGTTGCCCCACATGGCTTCCCCTTCGGTCAGCAGAAATAGCACGCCATCTACCTTGACCGTTGTACAAAACCGTGGATCTCGGCAATATAAGCACGACTAGCTCAGACGGAAAATTGAAAATTCCGAGGTTTTTGGTTTTTTTTCCTCCCGATCCAGAAGCACTTGAGCTAAGCTCTTCGGCTCGGTGCCATGGCCATCGTAACCCTTCGGTTTGGTGCTACGAACACCGTGAATCTGGGGAACCTGTGGCTTTTCTGCCAGTCCGCGGAATTGAACCCGCACACACAGTGGTCTAGTCACCCGCAGTCCAACGCGCTACGAACACGCTGGGCAGGTGGGCGCCTGTTTAATGAGGGCTGATTTTTGTATATGTTTGATAGAATACTGTTAGATATTTTGCAAGTTTACACAATTCTATGCGTTCATAGTTATTTATTGATGACAAATATTAATAATACTGATATTCCTTAGCTTTAAACTTAACTTGTTAAATAATACAACTTTGATTTTGCATGTTATGTTGTTTTAAAACAAATCTATTAGTCTATAAACTACAGTGATGTTGTTGTATATACCGATGATAATGATGATGTTGATGATGACATGATGATGTTGTATATACCGATGATAATGATGATGTTGATGATGACATGATGATGTTGTATATACCGATGATAATGATGATGTTGATGATGACATGATGATGTTGTATATACCGATGATAATGATGATGTTGATGATGACATGATGTTGTTGTATATACCGATGATAATGATGATGTTGATGATGACATGATGATGTTGTATATACCGATGATAATGATGATGTTGATGATGACATGATGATGTTGTATATACCGATGATAATGATGATGTTGATGATGACATGATGATGTTGTATATACCGATGATAATGATGATGTTGATGATGACATGATGTTGTTGTATATACCGATGATAATGATGATGTTGATGATGACATGATGATGTTGTATATACCGATGATAATGATGATGTTGATGATGACATGATGATGTTGTATATACCGATGATAATGATGATGTTGATGATGACATGATGATGTTGTATATACCGATGATAATGATGATGTTGATGATGACATGATGATGTTGTATATACCGATGATAATGATGATGTTGATGATGACATGATGATGTTGTATATACCGATGATAATGATGATGTTGATGATGACATGATGATGTTGTATATACCGATGATAATGATGATGTTGATGATGACATGATGATGTTGTATATACCGATGATAATGATGATGTTGATGATGACATGATGATGTTGTATATACCGATGGGTCGGTTCAACGTGGTGAGAAATCCGGCTGGGGTTTCTTGGCTAATGCGCATGGTAGGGTTGTTGCAGAGCGAAGTGGGGCATACAGGACAACTACTTCTAGTATGAGGATGGAGGTTGAGGCCGTTACTGCTGCCCTCCATTGGATTTCTGGGACTTCATTTACTGGGGCAGTTGTTGTATCTGACTCTCAGTCGATGCTTCACAAGATCCAGAAGGGCAGGTTTCGGTATGAGTGGATGTCGTCTATAGAAGTTTCTAACCTTTAGCGGCTTACGTGGATATACTGTTCTGGGCATGCGGGTCTTTACGGTAAAGAGAGCGGACCTGCTTGCATCAACAGCATCGATTGTTGGGGAGTTGAAGATGGATAAGGGGGATCTTTTTTTTTTTTTGCGTTTGTTCTTTACGATCAATTTTAATCACTCTTTGTGATATGTTTGATCTTTGCCAAGAACGTGTATACGTTGCACATTGGTTTGGTAGGCCCCTAAACGCAGAAGACTTCTACACGTTTAGGACACATGCATCCGATTTCAGCCAAACCTCCTTAGTCGCCTCTTACGACATGCGTGGAAGGTAACAGTGGTTCTATTCTTTACACCCCAAATTTGGACCCGGTAACCACTCGGGCGGATAAGGGGGATATTCTTCGGTCTCTTCGCGACTGCTTGTTGGATGAGGACACTAAAATCGATGTTGAATCGATCAAGCGATTTAAGCAGTTTGTAGTTACCCGTTGTTCAAGTCGAACTGGATGCCTGAGAGGCAGAGTGAGAGGTGTGTTTAATCAGCGAGCCACAGGAACCATCAGTATGCATACTCTTCGATATCTGTTGGAGGAGACTGAGCACCTATGGGTCTGCCCGGAGTGCAATGACGTCAGTTTAGTAACCAATAACCAACCAATAACCAACCAATAACCAACCAATAACCAACCAATAACCAACCAATAACCAACCAATAACCAACCAATAACCAACCAATAACCAACCAATAACCAACCAATAACCAACCAATAACCAACCAATAACCAACCAATAACCAACCAATAACCAACCAATAACAACCAACCAACCAATAACCAACCAATAACCAACCAATAACCAACCAATAACCAACCAATAACCAACCAATAACCAACCAATAACCAACCAATAACCAACCAACCAACCAACCAATAACCAACCAATAACCAACCAATAACCAACCAATAACCAACCAATAACCAACCAATAACCAACCAATAACCAACCAATAACCAAACTACAGTACTTTGTTATTACGTGTCTATATACAACAACACTAGAATTCCAGGATCACGCGATGTTTGGGGTCCTATTTCCTAGAATTTTTACCTGAGCCCACCTGTCGTATGTTATCAGAGACCACGTACAAAACATGAACTCCGTAGCTCCATCAACAATCCTAGAGATGTCACGAAAAATTTGTGTTGTTTTAGAAGTTCTTCATTTTTTGCAAAATTTGGCTAGAAAATTTACATAATTTTTCTTAAACATTTATTGCAGAATGTCTAGAAATATTTATCATCAACATCACGTGCAGTGCCGGCTGGCGTAGGCGATCATGGATCTCCACAAATCTCTGTCGTTGGTGTTTGCTATCAACTCAGATGTTGACGCTCTACCGTGTCATGAAGTCAGGCTATCCAACATTTTCTCTGTTTTCCTTAGAAATATTTATACCAAGTCAATAAGCAGTTAAAAAAAAACCAGTGGATGCTTCGGAGCCAATAAATATTGT
This sequence comes from Arion vulgaris, assembly GCA_020796225.1. Lineage (NCBI taxonomy): Eukaryota > Metazoa > Mollusca > Gastropoda > Stylommatophora > Arionidae > Arion > Arion vulgaris. The sequence goes on from CM036763.1 coordinate 7,687,128, forward strand.
AAATAAATAGATACAAGAGTTAAGGGCCATCTGAAAAAACAATATATCAAACACAGGATTCGAACTGAAACCTTACACTTACGGCACCCATTGGTTGTGTCATGAAAAACGCTCGTCTGCACGACTAGACAATGGATGAAGTAAGGTTGTAGCTCTTCTTCGTATCGACCCCTTATTAAACCACTCTTTGTGATTTGTATGTGATCTGAGCCTAAGAGTGATTGCACATTGTGCCAGTTATGCACCTACAAGTAGGCCAGCACATAGGCTTTTTATTTACTAGGGTAGCTTCTCTAGGTCCCTACTTCAGTCGCGACACGTATTGTATGTCGTAGTGTTACTCTCCGTGCTGTACCGGGGCCCACAAGGGAAGCAAAGAATAGTACCACTGCTACCTACAATACATGTCGTAATATGCAACTGATGTAGGCTATAGGACACTACCCTAGTAAATAAAAAAATGCAGCAGAAATTGGATGTGCTGGCCTACTTGTAGGCACATAACTGGCACAACGTGCAATCGCTCTTAGGCTCAGATCACATACAAGTCACACAGAGTGGTTGACAATTGGTTGATATGGAGCGTTCGAAGAAGAAGAAAAAATAGTGTTACCATTATCTGCTCCCTTTGCAAGCCCCAGCCAACACACTGGCAAGTTAGAATCCTGTGTTTGATAAATTATTTCTTTTCCAGATGTCCTTTGTTTACTTTCTATTTATTTACCATATAAATATTTATACAGAGAGATTCGAAAAATATACAGACAAGCAGAGAACTATTGTGAGAGAGAAATATAAAGAGAGAGAGAGAGAGGGGGAGAAGGGGACATAACTTGAACGGTTTTTTGGAGTAAACATGGACCGTTAAAGAGAGTACCGTACCTGGGCACAGATAAATACACTATAATCAAAAGTTGAAAGTCATAATAAAAAGTTGTTTTTGAAAATTCAAATCAAAGTAAAAAGTTCAGTCTTGCTGACACAGGTCCATGCAAGCTGAAACATTCACGCATGTCTGACATAAATATGGCAGTAGCTGTCAGACATGTTTATTCATGTTCCAAATATATCCTGTGTTTGGTAATTTGTTTTCTCCGAAGCTCCTTCTTCTTCTTCTTTCTTCTTCGCGTTCGTTCTTTACAACCAATTTTAAATTTACTCTTTGTGATATGTTTGATCTTTGCCAAGAACGTGTATACGTTGCACATTGGTTTGGTAGGCCCTAAACGCATAGACTTGTACACGTTTAGGACACATGCATCCGATTTCATCCAAACCTCCTAAGTCGCCTCTTACGAGATGCGTGGGAGGTAACAGTGATTCTATTCTTTACACCCCAAATTTGGGCCCCGGTAACCACTCGGGCGACAGTGTTACTATTCTTTGCTCCCCTTTTGAGTCCAGACAACACACGGGCACCAGAGGCTTCTATTATTTGTTCACTGTCTTTGTAATGATCCTATTCATTGAGTCCAGTATACCACCAACTAAGCAGAGAAGGGCAGGTTGTCATTTTCCCGTCTACGAACAGGGCACAATAGGCTGAGGTACCATCTGTTCAACAAGTACACTTAAGCCCCAAGTGAGTGAGTTCATTTCCGTGGTTCTCCAGGATTCGAACCACAAACCCTTACTTCTAACGGCACCAATTGCCTAGCCATACATACGAGTATTTTTTCCCGATCCAGAAGCACTTGAGCTTTTCAGCTCTTCGGCTCGGTGTTATGGACTTCATAACCCTTCGGTTCGGTGCCATGGACATCATAACCCTTAGGCTCGGTGCCATGGACATCATAACCCTTCGGTTCGGTGCCACGAACACCGTAAATCTAGGGAATCTGTGGCTTTTTCTGCCATCCCGCGGAATTGAACCCGCACACACAGAGGGATAGTCATCCGTAGTCCAATGCGCTACGAACACGCTGGGCAGACGGGCTCATACGAGTATTTGCATACCACGCAGATGCCCGTTCCGATCCACTTCCATCTTCTTCTTTAAATGATGTTCTTCAATAATGCACAGTTTGTTTGTTTTAAAACCTCTTCCTATATTGAGTGATTGATAGCACCATCATCATTCACTTCGGTGAGTAACCATGTGTGCTCCGATCTCTTTCTTAGTCAGGAAGATCTCAGCAGCAGTGCGCAAACTCCGTAGCACCGACGAGGATCCTCGATGTAATTCATATATAATAACCAACTATAAACATTATATTAAACACATTTATCTATCTAGTCCCATAAAGTTGTGTATTAGAAACTGATATTCATGATAAAATCATTATTTCCTAGAACTTCTTCGTTTCCTGTTACTTTCAATTTTGTTATTGTTATGAATAGGCGTATCCGCTGAAAATACTTGGATGCAAAATTTACAATAATTCAAATGCTTAAAAAAAAAATACAATCGAAACGAATCAGAGTTGACCTGGCTTTCTTTGTATTGTGAGAAAATATTTTATTAACCAACATTTTAAGCTCTGTTAATTCTATCATTTAAGTAGTACAGTAATTGGTTTATTTTTCCACTTCACTTTCTTTTTTATAATAATTTTTAAAATTTATATTCATGAAGCTTGTCTAATTTAATCTCTATTTTGTCTATCTTCTTTCATTGTCATCTGTCAAGTTTGTTTTTATTGTTTGTTTGTTTGGTTCGTTCTTTCTTTCCGATCAATTTGATCATTCATATTGTGATATATAATTGATCTTTGACAATAACGACTGTAACGTTGCGCCCCCGCTAGACTCATATTAGTGAAGGACAGGCGCGTTCGAAACGTTTTTATTGTATTCACATTCTGTTTTTCTAAAAGTTGTAACTTGTTCTTCTTCTTCTTCTTGCGTTCGTCCGCTATGAATTCAGGCGTAGTCAGGTGTCTGGTATGGTGATTTTGACTGATTTTTGAGTGAAAGCTTTCTTTCTTTTTTTTATCAGTGTCCCCAACCATACAGGAGTGCTTTCTCCAACTACAGAGGTCTAAAAACTTAATTTATTAAGAGTGAAGCATTGTATGTGCTTTTGAATATAAGTGTTACAGAAGAGTACTTCGTATATCTTGGACAGAGAAGAGAACAAATAGATCTATCCAGAAAGAACTCAAAATCAAAGAAAACTGGCTGATGCTACAAATACGATAGAGAAAATTGAGATATTTTGGACATATAAAAAGACACGAAGGGCGGGAGAAGACCATCATGGAAGGAGGATACCGACAAAGAAAGAAGAGGAAGACCACGGAGAAGATGGATTCAGGATGTAACTCATGGTTTGAACATGACGGCTGCCCGAGTGGTTACCGGAGCCCAAATTTGGGGTGTCAAGAATAGAACCACTGTTATCTGCCATGCATGTCGTAAGAGGCGACTAAGGAGGTTTGGCTGAAATCGGATGCATGTGTCCTAAACGTGTAGAAGTCTTCGTTTAGGGGCCTACCAAACCAATGTGCAACGTATACACGTTCTTGGCAAAGATCAAACATTCACAAAGAGTGATTAAAATTGGTCGTAAAGAACGAACGCAAGAAGAAGAAGAAGAAGATGAACATGACGGCTGCAGAGGAAGGACATCTGGCCTATGATAGAGAGAGAAATTCCGAAGTACTGTTGGGGTGGCAAAGTTCTACTCAGGACAAACTATCTGATAATGATGAAGATGAAGCATTGTAATATAATATTCTTCATTAAACTTATCAAGTTAACATAATATTTGACAATAAAGTAAGAACAACACGCACATCAACTTGCAACAAAAGGTAACTTACTTATTTCTCTTGTCTCCTTGTGGAGCATAGCGCCTTCAACAGCTGTTCTCCACTTTTCCTGGTCTCTGGTCGTTTTCTCTTTATGGTTTCGCAGGATAGTCTAGCATCCTTCAGTTCCCCAAAAGGTCGTGTCTTTTAGAACATCCCTTTTCTGTTTTACTTGCGGGTTCCACTCAAATCTATTGACACTCGGCTGTGTCTTTTGCAAGCTATGCCCGACCCAGAGACACTTTAACCGCAGAAGACCAGATATTGCCATGTGACTCTGAAATGGAATCAGGGAGGAAAGAGGGGTAGAGGAAGACCTAGAGAGACATGGAGATGAACTGTGGACATAGAAAGAGCAGAGACGGGAAAGACCTGGAGTGAACTAAACTGACTTACTCAAGACTCAAGACAATATCTGGTTTGAGAAATTTTGTCAATACGTTATGATTAAAGGTGAGTTATGAGAAGAAGAAAGAAAATAAGAAAGATGAACTGTAAAAAGTTACTTTAATAAACAAGAACACCAGTTACCTTAGATTTCCGCCACACCCCCTGATATGACTTTAAGCAAAACATAACTGTGCATACATAACCATTGCTATCCAGGTTTCTCCCGGAAAATCCAGATGTGACACGAAAAGATAATATATTCTTTAATCAAAGTTTGACTCATAACTGACCGAATTCTTGTACTAATCTTTATTTTCACGGAAAGAAAAGTTGGTGATATGGGTTATATTTGAATATGTTCGACGGAGTGTGACAGCTATCACATGTTAACTAGAACTTCATTATTCAAATTTGTTCTGTGATTTGTTCTTTTTCTTTTTCCTCATTCGTTCTTCTTCTTCTTCTTCTTCTCCGTTCACCAGCTAAGAATTCAGACGTAGTCAGTGCGCATGGTATAGCGCTTCTGACTGATTTTTGCGTGAAGGCTTGCTATCTTTATTAGCAGTGTCCTCCCGCCAATACATGAGTGCCTTCTCCGACTTTAGAGGTAATACTTGTTCGTTCTCATACTCGCTCTGGTTATAGCAGGGTACAGTCCGGAGAACATAATGCGTTCTGTTGCAGTGTTCGGCATGAGCTGTGATATCTGCACCTCACGACACATCCAACTTCAGCATAGTCTTATTTGGGTACTGGTTAGCTTCTCCTCTTCGATCTTCACAAAGCCAGATTTCTTGGTAGACTTCTGTTTCCAAGATCGAAACGGGTAGGAAGGGTAGTGTCTTGGTCAGCTTTGTTCTTACACTGATCCATAAGTTAGTAGTCAGATATGAGTCACTGACTGCTCTATACGACAAAGCATCTTCTGTGGAGTACACAATTACTTAAAATACTATAGAGCAAGGCGCCCGAGTGGTTACCGGGGTCCAAATTTGGGGTGTAAAAAATAAAACCACTGTTACCTGCCACGCATGTCGTAAGAGGCGACTAAGGAGGTTTGGCTGAAATCGGATGCACGTGTCCTAAACATGTAGAAGTCTATGCGTTTAGGGGTCTATCAAACCAATGTGCAACGTATACACTTCTTGGCAAAGATCAAACATATCACAAAGAGTGATTAAAATTGGTCGTAAAGAACGAACGCAAAGAAGAAGAAGAAGAGATAGAGCAAGGAAACCCCTTTCATACCATGACATACCTCTGAAGTCGGAGAAGGCTCGCTTGAATGGCGAGGGACACTGATGATAGGGAAAGCAAGCCTTCACGCAAAAATCAGACAGGCACCATGCCGGACGCCCTGTCTATGCCTGAATTAATAGCAGACGAACGAGAAGAAGAAGATACAATGAAGTATGTTGGGGAATACGGTGATGGACCCGTATTTTTAATGACCATCGACACACGATGGGTTATGTGGTCAGCGATTCATATTTTTGTCCATGTCAGTCAGACTTCTCAGTAGGTTATATCTTATGTTTGCTGGTCCGCCCCTGTATTGTAGGGCCTCGTAAGGGAAGCAAAGAATAGTAACACTGCGACCTACAATGCATGTCGTAAGAGGTGACTGAGGTAGGGAACCAAGGAAGCTACCTTAGTAAATAAAAAGCGTCGCAGAAATCGGATGTGCTGGCCTACTTGTATACGCATAACTGGCACAACGTACAATCGCTCTTAGGCTTGATCACATACAAATCACAAAGAGTGGTAAACAAGGGGTCGATATGTAGCGTTGGATGTAGTAGAAGACGTTTGCTTGTCAGTTCTGTTGTAACTTGTACAAAATCATGAAGTTTTTTACTTGTTCTTTTGTTTTGATTTGGTAATATCCACCTCTTGGACTCAACGCATTACATTCCTATGCTTCTTAGTACTGTCTTATCTCATGCCTTGTAATCTATATGTGTATTTGCTCCATATATATAAGCTATTTATCCACTATATTGTTTATTGTTTCTCTTCTTTTCCACTTCCGGTTTTGTGTTGCACTCATTTCGTTATTCGTTTTTATTCCCAGATTTTCATTAGATAGGTTTGAATGTTTCTGCATGTAATCGTCCATTTGTAGTGTTCCTCGAAATTCGGCATTCTTGTTGTATTGTTTGCTTGATAAAGGCCTTTTGGTCGAAACGTTGCTGTTAATCGTCACTGTTTCTGTATTTTGTAAAACTATAGTACTTTGTTTTTACGTGTTTAGCTAATATCCACCAGTGGGGCAGATTAGCGTAATGCATAAACGTACGTCTATCGACTCGGACCTAAAACAGTTGTGGGTTCAATGTAAACACTCAGCTTTACACAGATGAGGACAGGAATTGACCCTTCTATCTCATACACGCTGGGGGAAAAGGGTACGAAAAGACTAAGGAAAAAAGAGAAAGAGAATATCCACCATTTTTCTAATGGAGTCGCCTGAGTGGTTACCGGGTCTCAAATTTAGGTGTAAAGAATAGAACCACTGTTACCTGCTATGCATGTCGTAAGAGGCGACTAAGGAGGTTTGGCTAAAATCGGATGCACATGTCCTAAATGTGTAGAAGTCTATGCGTTTAGGAGCCTACTAAACCAATGTGCAACGTATACACGTTCATGGCAAAGATCAAACATATCACAAAGAGTGATTAAAATTGGTCGTAAAGAGCGAACGCAAAGAAGAAGAAGAAGATGATTTCTCTACTTGTTCACGCTTCGTTTCCTGTGATACTTATTTCACCCCCATCATATGTCATATTTGTCTTGGACTTTGATAAGTTTCCAACTTTCTTTGAATACTAATTTGAAAACTTCTGCTCCAAGAGAAAGAAATATCACAAAGAAATGTGGAAGCAAGACGCTGTCCTTTTCCATCTTCCTTTGTGTCTAGAACAAGACTGGCATACTTAAACAGTACACGTGTGTTTGTCACGTGAAGCTGTTGACTTATAATTGTTCCCGATTGACCCGACACCCGTAGCACCACATGGCATTTATGAAACCAACATTTTGGAAATCATGTTTTAAAAATAGTTGTTGCATAATTTATATTTAATAAATTAATTTCTAGAACTTCTTCTGAAACGGAAAATATCCAAAGAAATTTCTCTCAATTTAGAACACTTTACCCCGTGTGGTGCTGGGGCCCATAAGGGAAGCGAAGAATAGTACCACTGCGACCTACAAGGCATGTCGTAAGAGGCGACTGATGTAGGCCTAGGGGAGCTACCTAAATAAATGAAAAGCATCGTAGAAATCGGATGTGCAGGGCTACTTGTAGGCACATAACTGGCACAACGTACAATCGCTCTTAGGCTCAGATCACATACAAATCATACAGAGTGGTTAGCAGGTGTTCGATATAGAACGTTCGAAGAAGAAGAAGTAGAAGATGAAGATTTTATTTTTATTATTTTAGATTCCAGTGTGATATCTGCATTATTTGTCACAGTTGTCTTCATTATATTCAACGTAACATAGATTATCTGTAGTTCAACTTTGGATGTTATCGATGATAAATTGTAAGTTTTTCTTTGCACGTCCTGGTTGTTTTTAATTAACAAGGCCACCCGAGTGGTTACCGGGACCCAAATTTGGGGTGTAAAGAATAGAACCACTATTACCTGCCACGCATGTCGTAAGAGGCGACTAATGAGGTTTGGATGAAATCGGTTGCACATGTCCTAAACGTGTAGAAGTCTATGCGTTTAGGGCCTACCAAACTAACGTGCAACGTATACACGTTCTTGACAAAGATCAAACATATCACAAAGAGTGATTAAAATTGGTGGTAAAGAATGAACGCAAAGAAGAAGAAGTAACAAGAGATAATCGTTTGCAAAATTCCAATCTTTCAGTTGTCTTTCTTTTTTAACTTCTTCTCTTAGCTCCCCTTGAAGCAAATTTTTATCAACAAATTTTCTCCAACCAGATCTGTCTTGAGCAAACCAGCTTAGTTTATTCCAGGTCTTTCCCACCTCTTCTCTTTCTCTGTCTATATTTCATCTCCATGTCTCTCTAGGTCTTCCTCTACCTCTCTTACCTACCGGATTCCACTTCAAAGTCACATGTGGGTGTTTGATCTTCTGCATTTTTAATATGACCAACCACTTCATCTCTTCTTTTTCACATAGTTGATTCATTTTCAGTCTTAACATTTTCACATAGTTGATGTCATTTTCAGTCTTGAACATTTTCCATAGTTGATGTCATTTTCAGTCTTGAACATTTTCACATAGTTGATGTCATTTTCAGTCTTGCAACATTTTCACATATTTGATGTCATTTTCAGTCTTGCAACATTTTCACATAGTTGATGTCATTTTCAGTCTTGCAACATTTTCACATAGTTGATGTCATTTTCAGTCTTGCAACATTTTCACATAGTTGATGTCATTTTCAGTCTTGCAACATTTTCACATAGTTGATGTCATTTTCAGTCTTGCAACATTTTCACATAGTTGATGTCATTTTATCTTGAACATTTTCACATAGTATGTCATTTTCAGTCTTGAACATTTTCACATAGTTGATGTCATTTTCAGTCTTGAACATTTTCACATAGTTGATGTCATTTTCAGTCTTGCAACATTTTCACATAGTTGATGTCATTTTCAGTCTTGCAACATTTTCACATAGTTGATGTCATTTTCAGTCTTGCAACATTTTCACATAGTTGATGTCATTTTCAATCTTGTAACATTTTCACATATTGATGTCATTTTCATCTTGAACATTTTCACATAGTTGATGTCATTTTCAATCTTGTAACATTTTCACATAGTTGATGTCATTTTCAATCTTGCAACATTTTCACATAGTTGATGTCATTTTCAATCTTGTAACATTTTCACAAGTGATGTCATTTTCAATCTTTAACATTTTCACATAGATTCATTTTCAATTTGGTTGATGTCATTTTCAATCTTGTAACATTTTCACATAGTTGATGTCATTTTCAATCTTGTAACATTTTCACATAGTTGATGTCATTTTCAATCTTGTAACATTTTCTCATAGTTGATGTCATTTTCAATCTTGTAACATTTTCACATAGTTGATGTCATTTTCAATCTTGTAACATTTTCTCATCTCCCAGTCAATGACAATTTCAAACAATAATATATTCGTCTTCTTCTTGCGTACGCCCGCTATAGATTCAGGTGTAGTCAGTGAGTTGGGTCTGACTAATTTTTGCGTGAAGACCTGTTTTCATTTTTATCAGTGTCCCCCGCCATAAACCGACAATAATAGATAAAATTCAACCCTTGCTTTTCTCCAATTCCAATCACGAATTCGCCCGAGTGTTTACCGGTTCCCAAATTTGGGGTGTAAAGAATAGAACCACTGTTACCTGTCACGCATGTCTTAAGAGGCGAATAATGAGGTTTGGATGAAATCGGATGCACATGTCCTAAACGTGTAGAAGTCTATGCGTTTAGGGGCCTACTAAACCAATGTGCAACGTATACACGTTCTTGGCAAAGATCAAACATATTACAAAGAGTGATTAAAATTGGTTGTAAAGAACGAACGCAAAGAAGAAACACAAACTAGTCGATTTGGCCATTGTCAGTGCGAACTGCATATTGTGAGCAATCATACCAGCTTTTGAGATGTTTATTATTTTGGCTCTTATTCCAATATGGTTCATAATAAATCCAGCAATAGAACATTTATGCAGTTATCCTGCTCTCCTTTTTCCCCTGATGCCCTAAGTACGTGCTTATTTTGCTCAATAGTTAATCCAACCAGGACAACTCCCAGTCTCACGTGACATGACTGGTAGTTCAACTAGGGAACCAGGATCCCTGGATATGACACACATTTTTGTTCCTTAAGGGGTTATGGTAGAGGATTTCTCAACTTTCTTATCTCTCAATAAAATTATGTGATACATAGCAGTTACTACTAGAGTGGTCTAAAATGAAAATTTAGATATCTTTCGCATTAATAAATTATCGGGTTGCCATGGAAACTGCAACCATGTTGGATTATAAACAACGTCGTACAGTCTCCAAACAGAGTGAAATAAATAACAATTGCAATTTTTTTGACTGCACAACCTAAATATACCAATATTCTGGGCCGCTGACAACTTTAAATTGTTCTGTAACATGTAATTGATCTCTGGGGGGTGCAACGAATAAGACATACCCAATTTACGGCCCAAAATAGGACCCCTTGGTTCATAAAAAAATTCATATAAATTTATTTGTTAGAGAAAGGTGCATTTTCTGTTGTCTAAGGGCTTCAATATTAATATATATATGTCAGGGTCAAATCTCATATTGCTATCTTGAGGATTTCTTTCATGGTGGAAAATGTACATTACCACGTTAACGAAATTTATAAATGGGAGAAAACTGTGTTTTAAAAATATAATGTGAATTTAGTCTAAAGTGTCAGGGAAATCGTCCGTTACAGCATACAGTCATTGCCTAGCCTAATTAAATCTAATATATCTGTTAGTACTCAGATCAAGCTTTACAATGATACATGACTCGATTGGTTAATTGAATGCCATACACTGTATCTAGGGACAAAAGAAAGATAATTGAAGACATTTTCTATAGCAAATTTTTAGAGGGTAGGGCTGTTGAAAAATAATTTTGAAGCATTTTTCGGGATCATAAATAAAAACTCTTTGCATAATTTGATTGTAGAGATGCAATACTAACATAATATGATGAATTTGAAAAATCTATATCTATAAGCTATAATGACCCAACTGTCAGTAGTATAACCCTTAATTCAAATCAAAGTTAAGCTCTTTGACAACGCACGCATTCTCATCCACAGACGTGAGTTTTTTGTGTGTCTTTATTTTGTTTTCCTTTTCCCCATTTTTTTCTTGTATATTCTTCTTATTTTCTATTCAAGACGTATTGCAATATAAAAATGGACAGGACAAAGACCCGACAATAAAAGACAGCACCATTTTTTTACATGATTTTTGTGTGGATCCGTTGTTATTTTCTTTCTTCCTGTCCTGACAACATGGCTTCAATATTCTCAATAAAAGGAATCCTCTTCTCAACATTTGTGACTTTCTCACAGTAACCTGGGGAACAGGAGGGGAGGGGATTCTGATATAAGTAGTTTAACTGACAGTCAGGGGTTTGAACCCGGAACACGTCGTTTTGTTAGCGAGTCACCGTGTGGTGCCGGGGCCCGTAAGGAAGCAAAGAATAGTACCACTACAACCTACAATGCATGTCGTAAGAGGCGACTGATGTAGGCCCTAGGGATGAAAGAAAAAAAGAAAGGAACCCTTTAAAAGAAAGGAACCCTTTCATACCTCGTGGTATATAGGTCAATACAGTGTTAGGCCTGTATTTTTTATTGACCGTCGGCACACGATGGGTGATGTGGTCAGCATCACGCCGACCGCCTTTACTTTCCCAGAGCATGTCTGGTACCCAGTTGAGGCTGGGTCGACCTGAGAGCCGTCGTGGTCGGGAAAAAATTCCACGCACATTGCGGGAGCTGAACCCGACACCAGCCTTGCGAAGCAGAGTTCACTAACAACTCAGCGCTACGCGGCTCTCAGGCCCTAGGGATGCTACCCTAATAAATAAAAAGCGTTGCAGAAATCGGATGTGCTGGCCTGCTTGTAGGCGCATAACTGGCACAACGTACAATCGCTCTTAGGCTCAGGTCACATACAAATCAAACAGAATGGTTGACAAGTGGTCGATGTGGAGTGTTGAAAGAAGTTAGCAAGTGCATATTTTGTGGAGCCTCCTAGGAACAGGAACTACGGAGTTCATCCTTTGTGTAATACACTCTTTAATATAAGTATAACGAGTACAGAGCGAGAGGAAGACCACACAAAAGATGGAGCGACGGCATCAAGAACAGACTCAATATAATGAATAACAACTTATAAAGTATCTTAGAACAAGCACACACTAGACCGCTACATTTTATTCCCCAACACTTCTATAAAGAAGTAAATGGTAGAAGAGAAGAAGGAGACTAGGTAATCCTGAGCGAGAGAAGAAGAGCCGAGCTGTCTGGGGAAACCCGTTCCATATGAAATCAACCCTTCATCTATAAAACGTCTAGACCATAGATTCCCAAACTTTTTCGGCCCGCGCCCCCTTTGCACAACATAAACTTTGTAACGCCCCCCTCCACATTATAACAGTTTGCCAACGCCTCCTTCCATATATATACATGATCTATTTTTACTTTGACATAGAAAATTGATATATATTTCTGTCATACATGGTCAATTTTCAAATGATTATATCCATGAAATAGAAAATTGATAAAAAAGGAATCGTGTAAGACGGACATAAGATGAATTTAAATGAAGAATTCAAATTTTAAATGATTACTCAAATGCAAAATCACGAAAATAATTTATTTTAAAATACATGTAGTTATTATTAATTTCTTCTTTAAGAAAACACCGACCCTAATTACCTGAACACCCCCAAATTCTTCTGCACCGCTATCTCCCCAGAACGCTTCAGCGCCCACTGGGGGAGGGGGCGGTATCGCCCATTTTGGGAAACGCTGCTCTTGACACAGTAACCAGAATAAGCCGCCTCAGTTTACTCCGCCTACAATCCTATTACCAGTTGGACATATCGTCAGTGCAGAAAGGGAAAGATCGATAAATGCTCCAAGTCTATCTCGAAACTGTATTTACGTGTTCGTCGCAATCGGAAATGTAATTTTAGTTGTCTGTCGCCTGGTCACTTTATACCTCGTATTGTTTATATTTATGCGACTGTGACGACTCGGTTTGATCTTTGTTGGTGTTCTTTCTAACAAACCTGTCACTTCTCTTTGTCGACTTCTGACTTTGTGTTGACTTCTGACTTTGTGTCGACTTCTGACTTTGTGTTGACTTCTGACTTTGTGTTGACTTCTGACTTTGTGTTGACTTCTGACTTTGAGATAAAATGTCATTTCTGACTTGGAATCTTTGTCTTTTACTAACGTTCTATATCGACTAGTTTTTGTGATTTGTATGTGATCTGAGCATAAAAACGATTGTACGTTGTGCCAGTCTTGAGCCTACAAGTAGGTCATCCTATTTTTGCGACGCTTTTTATTTATTAGGTTAGCTTCCCTAGGTCCCTACCTCAGTCGCCTCTTACGGCATGCATTGTAGGTTGCAGTGGTACTATTCTTTGCTTCCTTGAGGACCCTCGCTGACTTAGAATAAAGACATTCCATTAAAATTGGATATAAAGAGATTAGAGCACACATGGGCATGCCCGGAGTGCTATGATGATATTTCTCATATAACTGATAACAGAGTGGAAAACCAGGCCTCACGGATCATCACTGGAGCCATGAAGTCTACCCCCATAGAAGTACTGGAAACTGTGACAGGGCTCCATCCGATGGAGGAAAGACGGGACTTAAAGGTTCTTCAACAAGGAGATAAATTCAAGAGACTGACGAACTATCCAATGCACCTCCGAATCAACAGCTACGGTAGGGGCAGATTAAAAGAAGTAACTTCGTGGCAAACTCCAAAGAACTTGATTCCAAAGATGCAATATTGGCACTGGCTCAACCAAGACACATTCAACCAGCCAGCACCTCTCCTCCCTGGGCTTGCAGTCTCCCAGAGCTCTCAGAAGAAATAAGTGGTATTGGCAAGAAAGAAACACAGACAGACCTGGAGAGAAGGCTCATCGCAGAAAAACACATAAACGAAAACTACCCAGTGGACTCATGAACACATGCATACACGGATGGCTCTGCTACAGATGCTACCCACAATGGAGGAGGGGGAGTTGTCCTCAGATTAAAAATGGAGTAGAACTAACCTTAGCTCTGGCCACCGGCAAGTTCTCAACCAATTTCAGGGTTGAGGTAGAGGCCCTCAGTGCAGCTGCAAAAAGGGCACTACAAAACATGAACCAAATACATGGAAAAATAGTGCTCTTGACTGACGCATTGTCTGCTATCTCAGCACTGAAATCTGAAAGGAACACAGAACTAAGTGATCTCAGGTCGACCTTAGCCCAGTTATCCCATGAATCTGAGAGGGTAGTAATCCAGTGGATACCCTCACACTGCAAGATCAAGGGAATGAAGATGCTGACAGACTGGCTAAAGAGGGAGCAGGAATGCTCAAAGATGACAACCTGGTTAGCTATGAAGAAGCAAAAACCATCGCCAAAGGGCTACTACAAAGCAAAATGGGATAAAGAACACCCAAAACACAACAAGAATGATGGATATTACCAACTGTCCAGAAGGGACTAGACTGTCATACTTCGCCTCCGGACGGTCACAACAGAATGAGACACCACCTGTACACTAAATTCAAGATATGCACCAACGACCTGTGCCCTGTGGCTTGGCAAGTATGACAACAGAACATATCCTACCGAACTACCCCCAGTATGCAGACCTGAGAAGAAAGAGGTGACCCACTTACACCAGCGCCCAAGACAAACTGTATGGCGTGGCTGATAATCTGAGGCAGACGTCTGCCTTTATTAGAGAATCCGAAATCCCAATCTAGTGAGAACGCAAAAGAAGATATTACTGATAACAAGAAGCGGTAGTTGACTGTATACACATTGTGTGTGTCTGATATGTAGGGGATTAAAGCCTATCTAAGCCGAGACACGCTCTTTCGATCTAAGGACCAGCCTTTTATTGGTTATATCGAATCGTGTAGGCTAACAAGCATGCAAAATAGAATGAACTCATTTAGGAGAATTCAAGATAATATAAAATAGTTTAGTATTAAAATTAGAGCGCAAAACCTTCTTATACGTATTGTCTCCAGACGTCTGTAGCTTTGTGATTGCATTTCGAGTTATCTGCCTTTGAGACATGCATAATCGTCTGACAAGAAAGCCTCATTCTGGTAATGCAAGATCTTATAATAATGGCTTCCACTATCTCCGACATTGATTTTTAAATATAAAATCTCCTGTTTCTTTTACTCTCCTTTTCATTGCCGCTATTATATCCATTCCATTTCAGTGCACTCTAAAATTGCAATGAATTCTTATGATTTGTTCTCAATTTCATAAATGTAATTCTTCTGGAATATTTCAAAAATGAGAAAATATGAAATATTTTAGATATATGAAAAAACACAATAAAACTCATAGGACACCGATTCTATATATTTTAACTTATACTATCTGCATTAGCAATGTGAGAAATGAGGCATTCATATATTATTTATGTATGCAAAACATTCAAAGAAAATTGACTGATACTACAAATAAGAATAAGAAAAGTGTTCTCTTCTTCTTTGCGTTCGTTCTTTACGACCAATTTTAATCACTGTTTTTTTTTTCGTTTGCCCTTTACGACCAATTTAATCGCTCTTTGTGATATGTTTGATCTTTGTCAAGAACGTGTATACGCTGCACATTGGTTTGGTAGGCCCCTAAACGCATAGACTTCTACACGCTTAGGACATGTGCATCCGATTTCAGCCAAACCTCCTTAGTCGCCTCTTACGACATGCATGGCAGGTAACAGTGGTTCTATTCTTTGCGTCCCAAATTTGAACCCCGGTAACCACTCGGGCGTTGATATGTTTGATCTTTGCCAAGAACGTGTATACGTTGCACATTGGTTTGGTAGACCCCTAAACGCATAGACTTCTACATGTTTAGGACACGTGTATCCGATTTCAGCCAAACCTCCTTAGTCGTCTCTTACGACATGCGTAGCAGGTAACAGTGGCTCTATTCTTTACATCCCAAATTTGGGTCTCGGTAACCACTCGGGCGAGAAAAGTATTGTATTTTGGACATATAAAAAGACAAGAAGGTTTGGATAAGACTGTTATGGAAGGAGTCTTCTCGGCAAAATAGAGAAGAGGACGACCATGGAGAAGATGGATTCCGAATGTAACTGATGAGTTAAGCATGACGACTGCAGAGGCGGAACATCTGGCCTGTGTGTGTGAGAGAGAAGATATATTCCCTATGGGAGAGAGTGAGAGAGAGAGAGAGAGAGATTCCGAAGGACCGTTAGAGTGGTAAAGTTCTGTTCAGGACAAGCTATTGGATGATGATGCCTCCAACATTTTTTTCCGATCCAGAAGCACTTGACTTTTAAAGCTCTTCGGCTCGGTGCCATGGACATCGTAACCCTTCGGTTCGGTGCCACGAACACCGTAAATCTGGGAATCTGTGGCTTTTTCTGCCATCCCGCAGAATTGAACCCGTACACACAGGGGGATAGTCACCCGTAGTCCAACGCGCTACGAACACGCTGGGCAGACGGGCGCCTCCAACATTTACAACCCTCTTCCCTGTAACATTTGTTCTCAATCCGATAAAATGCACGTACTAAAGGAATACAGATAATCTACACATCTTCTTCTTCTTTGCGTTCGTTCTTTACGACCAATTTTAATTCCCTCTTTGTGATATGTTTGATCTTTGCCAAGAACGTGCATACGTTGCACATTGGTTTGGTAGGCCCTAAACGCATAGACTGCTACATGTTTAGGACACGTGCATCCGATTTAATCCAAGCCTCCTTAGTCGCCTCTTACGACATGCGTGGCAGGTAACAGTGGTTCTATTCTTTACATCCCAAATTTGGGCCCCGGTAACCACCCGGGCGCATCTCCCTCTCTCTTCCATGATCTCTCCTCCCTGATCTAAACATCTAAAGTCTTTATCATCACACTGCTACCGGGTTGTAGCCCATTGTCGTATTGCCTTGCCCTTCTCGAGTGGCTGGAATGATATAGACACAATATAGACAAATAGTATTTGTGAATCTGTCTTTTCTTGATCACACATCAATATTTTTTGATCCACACATCAATATTTCTTGATATACACATCAATATTTCTTGATCCACGAATCAATATTTCTTGATATAATCAATATTTCTTGATCCACGCATCAATATTTCTTGATGAACACATCAATATTTCTTGATCCACACATCACTATTTCTTGATATCATCATCATCATCATTAATCCTCTCCGCTCCTCGTGGAGCATAGGGCCTCAACAGTTGTTCGCCACTCTTCTCGGTCTCTGACTGTTCTTTTTATGTTCTCCCAGGTCAATTGAGCACTCTTCAGCTCCTCAGTAAGACCTCGTCTCCAAGTCTGCTTAGGGCGTCCTCTTTTCGTTTTCCTGCGGGTTCCACTCGAGCACCTGTCTAGTGACACTCGACTGTGTCTTCCGCAAGGTATGGCCTATCCATCGCCATCTTCTCCTCTTGACCTGTGTCATCATAGGTTCCTGCCCTGTTCTTATCCACAGAACCGTGTTTGTAACTCTATCATACCATCTCAATCTGAGAATCCGCCGCAAACATCCGTTGACAAAGGTCTGGATCTTATTTGTATTTGCCCAGTGACTCGCCAAGTTTCCGAGCCATACAGCAACACCGACTTCACATTTGAGCTGAAAATCCTGAGCTTTGTTTTCGTGGAGATGGCAGCGGACTTCCACACCATGTGCAGGATCGCAAAGGCCTGTCGGGCCTTCCTAATCCTAGAATTAATGTCCTCATCTGTACCTCCTGATCTGCTGATCTTACTTCCAAGGTAGACAAATTCATCCACATCTTCTATGTCCCTTCCCTCAATCCGTATTGGATCTTGCTGTATGTTGTTGCTACGCATTACTTTAGTCTTCTCTTGACTGATTTTAAGGCCGACTCGTTGTGCCGTTTGTGCCAGAGCATCCACTTTTTCCTGCATGTCTTGTAGTCTATGCGAAAGCAAGGCGAGATCGTCCGCAAAATCCAGGTCTTCTAGCTTTGACATAAGTGTCCACTGTATGCCTTTTCCAGACCTGTCGTAGGCTGTGCGTGTGACCCAATCAAGTAGCACCAAGAAGAGGAGGGGGACAGCAGGCATCCCTGTCTAACACCAGTAGTGACCTGGAACTCATCTGACAGTCTTCCATCATGAATAACCTGGCAGGCAAACCCCTCATACAGCTGCCTGATGATGTCGACAGTCTTCTCCGGCACCCCATAGTTTCTTAGGATCCCCACATTGATTTCCTATCTATGCTGTCAAATGCCTTCTCAAAATCAACAAAACACGTAGAGCGGAGCCTGCCACTCCATTGTTTGTTCCACTATGATTCTTAAGGTGGCTATCTGGTCATTGCAAGATCTATCTTTCCGGAATCCCGCCTGTTCGTCCCTAAGCCTCTGGTCTATAGCGTCTTTCATCCTGTCCAGAATAACCCTAGTGAGGATTTTGCTGGGAATGGAGAGCAGCATGATCCCTCTCCACTTGTCACAGTTTGACAAATTGCCATTCTTTGGCAGTTTCACGAGAAGGCCTTTCTTCCAATCTGCTGGTATCTCCTCCCTGTCCCCCACCAAGTTGAACAATATGTGGAGTTGGTTTACCATCTCTTCTCCTCCCTCCCTCAGAGTGAAACATCACTATTTCTTGATTTACACATCACTATTTCTTGATTTACACATCACTATTTCTTGATTTACACATCACTATTTCTTGATATACACATCAATATTTCTTGATATAATCAATATTTCTTGATCCACGCATCAATATTTCTTGATGAACACATCAATATTTCTTGATCCACACTTCATATTTCTTGATACACATCAATATTTCTTGATCCACACATCAATATTTCTTGATCCACACATCAATATTTCTTGATCCACACATCAATATTTCTTGATCTCATCATCATCATCATCAAGTGGCATGTCCCGTGCAGAACATCGTATTCATCACAGCCTGCCTGAAAAAACCCTCTGTATCTAGCAAGTTCTCCCGCCTCTTATAACGTCATGTTCAAGGTTTCTTTGATGTCCTGCTGCCACCTTCGTCTTGGTTGTCTTCTTTGATGTCCTGCAGCCACCTTCGTCATTGTCTTCTTGATTTACACATCACTATTTCTTGATTTACAAGTCAATATGCATATTACATTTCGTACAATAAATCCCTCTCTATATATAGAAAAACAAAACAATACCATTTCTTGCAAGAATTATAATAATAAAAAGTGACGAAACACGTATAAACAACGTAGACTCTACATGTTGTGTGTTGTGCGAGATGTGAAATTCTTCACATCTCTTGTATCCTTTGCTTGATAAGGGCCTTTTGGTCGAAACGTTGCTGTGTATTGTTATTGTTTTTGTATTTTGTAAAACTACAGTAAATGGAGAAACCTAAAATGAATATAAAAATACATGGAGAATTACTACATCAAGTAAACAGTTTCTTATATCTTGGTCAGATGATAACAGATGATGGCAGATGTATAACAGAAATTAAAAAGTTAAAAAGAGAATATGAATGGCCAAGGATAATTTCAATAGTATGAGAAAGTTACTGACACCCAAACAAATCACAAACAGGCTAAAAATGAGATTGATCAAATGCTATATATATATCCTATATTAATGTATGGCTCGGAAACATGGACAATGAACAAGCAGTTAGAAGACAGAATTTATGCATTTGAGATGTGGATATATAGAAGAATAGGCAGAGTTTCATGGACAGAAAAACAGACAAATAAATAAGTTTTAGGAAAATTAGGCATGAAGAAACAATTATTAAGAGAAATAAAATTCAGACAAGTAAAGTATTTTGGGCACATAAAAGACATGACACCATGATAAAACATTTACTAGAGGGAAAGTTGAGGGATGGGGGAAGGGAGCAAGATGAAGACCGAGAGATAAGTGGAGAACTTAGAAATGGACAGGTTACAGTCTGGCAGAGTGCAATACCAAGGCGAAAAACAGAGGATGCTGGAGATTCATTGCAGCCAACCTTCGATGTGAGACGGCACCTGATGATGATGAAAACTACAGTACTCTGTTTTTATATGTTTCGCCATTACTACATAGTTTTACTGCAGTCTTTCCCTTACATTACTACATAGTTTTACTGCAGTCTTACCTTACATTACTACATAGTTTTACTGCAGTCTTCCCTTACATTACTACATAGTTTTACTGCAGTCTTCCCTTACATTACTACATAGTTTTACTGCAGTCTTCCCCTACATTACTACATAGTTTTACTGCAGTCTTCCCTTACATTACTACATAGTTTTACTGCAGTCTTTCCCTTACATTACTACATAGTTTTACTGCAGTCTTTCCTTACATTACTACATAGTTTTACTGCAGTCTTTCCCTTACATTACTACATAGTTTTACTGCAGTCTTTCCCTTACATTACTACATAGTTTTACTGCAGTCTTACCTTACATTACTACATAGTTTTACTGCAGTCTTCCCTTACATTACTACATAGTTTTACTGCAGTCTTCCCTTACATTACTACATATTTTTACTGCAGTCTTTCCCTTACATTACTACATAGTTTTACTGCAGTCTTACCTTACATTACTACATAGTTTTACTGCAGTCTTCCCTTACATTACTACATAGTTTTACTGCAGTCTTCCCTTACATTACTACATAGTTTTACTGCAGTCTTCCCTTACATTACTACATAGTTTTACTGCAGTCTTCCCTTACATTACTACATAATTTTACTGCAGTCTTCCCTTACATTACTACATAGTTTTACTGCAGTCTTCCCTACATTACTACATAGTTTTACTGCAGTCTTCCTTACATTACTACATAGTTTTACTGCAGTCTTTCCTTACATTACTACATGTTTACTGCAGTCTTTCCTTACATTACTACATAGTTTTACTGCAGTCTTTCCCTTACATTACTACATAGTTTTACTGCAGTCTTCCCTTACATTACTACATAGTTTTACTGCAGTCTTTCCCTTACATTACTACATAGTTTTACTGCAGTCTTTCCCTTACATTACTACATAGTTTTACTGCAGTCTTTCCTTACATTACTACATAGTTTTACTGCAGTCTTCCTTACATTACTACATAGTTTTACTGCAGTCTTCCTTACATTACTACATAGTTTTACTGCAGTCTTCCTACATTACATTTACCTACATACTACATAGTTTTACTGCAGTCTTCCTTACATTACTACATGTTTTACTGCAGTCTTCCTACATTACTACATGTTTTACTGCAGTCTTCCTTACATTACTACATAGTTTTACTGCAGTCTTTCCTTACATTACTACATAGTTTTACTGCAGTCTTTCCTTACATTACTACATAGTTTTACTGCAGTCTTTCCCTTACATTACTACATAGTTTTACTGCAGTCTTTCCCTTACATTACTACATAGTTTTACTGCAGTCTTTCCCTTACATTACTACATAGTTTTACTGCAGTCTTTCCCTTACATTACTACATAGTTTTACTGCAGTCTTTCCCTTACATTACTACATAGTTTTACTGCAGTCTTTCCTTACATTACTACATAGTTTTACTGCAGTCTTTCCTTACATTACTACATAGTTTTACTGCAGTCTTTCCCTTACATTACTACATAGTTTTACTGCAGTCTTCCCTTACATTACTACATAGTTTTACTGCAGTCTTCCCTTACATTACTACATAGTTTTACTGCAGTCTTCCATTACATTACTACATAGTTTTACTGCAGTCTTCCCTTACATTACTACATAGTTTTACTGCAGTCTTTCTCTCTATCTCTGTTGAAAATTCTGACTTTATCTATATTCTCCCATTTCTCAAGTTTCAAGCAGCGCGTGAGGAAAGTAGATAATAGAACAATAGTTTTCCTATTTCATATCCTTCTTTTTTTAAAAATCTTATTCTATGCACTGAACAAAGGATATTTGTTGTTATTTTGTGTCCCAGTTGCTTCAATCAGTGCTGCAGGCAGCTTTTGGATAAGCAAATTCATGTCTAGAACATATTTTGTTATTTCATTGACCAAGCCATGAATACTTATTACATTTTGTTTCGTTCAGTCGTCTTTCTTGTTTCCCTTCTTTTTCTACGTTCGTCCGTTCTGTATTCAGGTGTAGTCATGAGTATGATATAGCGCCTCAGGCTGATTTTTGCGTAAAGACTTGCTTTACTTTTCCTTATCACCAGTGTCCCTCGCCATTCAAGCTGGACTTACTTCGACTTCAGAGGTGCTGTAATCTAGATCCGAAAGTAGGGTCAAAGGCGCAAGGGAACAACGGCGCGTCAGGATTGGTGAGCTGGCACCGATCCCCCTGCCCTCACCTCCTCGTGGTGACCCTGGAAACAAACGGTAGTTCCGGTCTGGCTAAGAGGGCAGGTGCTGTGGGAGGGCTACTTTGGTGCAAGTAGAGATGCAAAGGTAGTCACTCTAGATGGGATCAGCTCGCAGCACAGACGAGCGAACTCTTAGAGTGGCTATTAATGCTCGTCTCTCCTGGCCGATTTGAGAAGCTGGAAGGATAAACGTGGAACCGTGTGAGGTGAAACTCGGAGCCCGCGCATGCTCTCTCTTGAGCCCAATGAGTATGCCGGGTTGAGTTGAACTGCACGTGGGCCCACATAGGGCGAAACTCGGGCCCCTATCACAGCGATGGGGGCACGATTTTAAGCGCCAGAGTCGAACAACCCAGGCAAATGTGAGCACGGCGAAAACAGATGGTGACCAGGCACTAGGGCAGAGCTAGCACGCACGTTGACGATGCCATAGTGGGCCCACCGATGGGCAGGCAAGCATAGCACGGCAGGCACGGAAAATGTGAGCACGGCGAAAACTGATGGTGACGATAAGGCAGGCACCAGGGCAGAGCGAGCACGCACGGGTGGGCCCACATGGGGCGAAACCGGTGCCCCTATCGCAGGGGTGGGGGACTGGGTTGAGCCCTAGGCGGGAACAGCACAGACAAATGTGAGCACGGTTGGAATTGACGGAAATGGTGAGGCTGGCACCAGGGCGGAACGAAGGACCACAAGCGGGCAAAAAAAAAGCATTGCATGCAGGCACTACAGGCACGGCAGGCGAGAGGGTGTGCGGACCACCCGAATGCGCAGAATAACTGGAAAGCCCAGCAGAGGTAAAGTGGCCAGTGCGCGTTTCCGCTTGCAGGAACTACTGCTGCCTTGTAGTGTGATTGGGGACAATCAACGGCTAGCGGAGCAAACCGTACACAAAACTGGACGGTAGGCAAACCAAGCAGTCCACAAAAAGACGGGTATAGCTGGGTAGATGACGCTCATCAGCGTGGGAGGGCAAGTATCCTGCGGGTCGCTGCACTGAAAGAAAATAGCAGCCTGCTGCCTTGTGGGTTTTGGCTGGGAACAGCAACAGACTAACGGAGAGCGAACCCAGTAAACGCTGGTTGAAATCGAACACACCGCCGAAGGATAAGCACATGAGTTCCAATAGGAACTGAAGTATGCCGCCCGAGTGGTTACCGGGGCCCAAATTTGGGGTGTAAAGAATAGAACCACTGTTACCTGCCACGCATGTCGTAAGAGGCGTCTAAGGAGGTTTGGCTGAAATCGGATGCATGTGTCCTAAATGTATAGAAGTCTTGCTTTTAGGGGCCTACCAAACCAATGTGCAACGTATACACGTTCTTGGCAAAGATCAAACATATCACAAAGAGTGATTAAAATTGGTCGTAAAGAACGAACGCAAAGAAGAAGAAGAAGAAGAATTATGTGCACGTACATCCGTTCTTGATGTTTGTCTGCTTATACAATAGAATGATAGAAGCACAATAGAATGATAGAAGCACAATATAATGATAGAAGCACAATAGAATGATAGAAGCACACAAGAATGATAAAAGCGGCCTAAGGACGATCGCAGAGAGAGAGAGAGAGAGAGAGAGAGAGAGAGAGAGAGAGATCAAAATTAAGTTTTAAGGTATGTACTCCAACAACGTACGGTGTTCCATATCAGGTGGCGGAGGGGAAGAACCAATGGATAGATCTGGCATTCTAAACGCTCTATTAGAGTGTGACAGCAAAGAGGATTTGAATTTAAATCAATCCACGTCAGTTACTAGATTGCAAGAGCTTGAATTGAAGATTAAAGTGACCAGAAAAGAACAGCACAACAGGTATACGAGTAGACTCATCAATCAACATCGAACTGGTACGGTTAGTCGCTGAACGCTGTTGGAGATATTGCGAAGGAGATCGAAGCACCTATGGACATGTCCGGACATATTCTGAACTGAACTAAATCGTGCCCACGCCGATAATTTTGGACATATGCTGACCTCGAATCCAAGAATTTCCCCGGCACGTGGTCATAAGAGTATCAACTTCTCTATCGACGATATCAAAATGTCAATTGGAACCTAACGTCCATCGTCCATTTTTTGCGTAGTCTTCGTCGTGCTATGTACTTGTTATATTTTTTCAGTGTGGCTCTCTGTAAACTTCTTCTTCTTCTTCAGCGATCTCTGGTCATGCGCTTAATTTACTGTGGACCACAAACTGGGCAGACAGCTTCAGGTCTGTCAGGTTTCCCAAAGCTTAGTTTTCAGATCGACTGGGTGTGGCCACATGTTGCTTCTCAGCTCACACAGAAGAGGACAGTCTTGCAGGATATGCTCTGGTGTCTGTTCTGCCTGCTGACACTGGCAGAGAGGTAAACGATACCAGGGAAATTCTTGCCAGGCGTCCAAACCTGTTTTTTTTAATGAATTGACTCACATCCTGGTTTCACATCCCTTCTTCTTCGAGGTCAAAGCGGAGTAACTCCATAAATTATGTAGTGTGTTTTCTAAGCGCATGCAGTTGTCTTTCGTATTATAATATGGTGTGATTCCCAAACACCAAGCCCAGCGTGTTCGTTTTTGAAGGGTTTTAAAGCCGAAGGATTGACTTCATTGCACCGGGTTTTACCCCATATGACTCGGTCCCTCTCCGCACCTGCCGAGAGTATTGCACAAAGCACGAACTCCGTAGCTCCAGCAACAATCCTAGGGGTCTCTGGAAAAACTGCACTCGTGAACAGAAGGTCGCGGTCCGGATTCGAACCCACGACCTTCGACTCGCAAGGCAAAGGGTCTAACCACTCAGCCACAGCATCGTTCCTGTATCGTTCATCATTTTTATAACAAATATAGTCAAAATTCAGTCAATCGGGCTGGGTCGAACCACAGACAACTCTAAATCTTTGGCTGAGTTTAGAGTTGGCTGTAGTCGAACCTTGACTTTTGCACATACCATCCTAATAGTATGTAGTACTAGATCGTACAGACAAGAAATGATTCAAAGGACATTACACACTGAGTGGCGCAGTTGCCAGTGAACTCACTTCTTAGACGCGTGGTTTGGGATCAATTCCAGTTAGTGTGGGAGTGGAATAGTTTCCCAACCGTAATGGCTCTCAGATCGAAATAATCTCAATTGGATTCCAGGAAAGACACTGGGAAGTAAAAGCGGCCGGCTTGATATTGACCACATTGTGCGCCGACGGTCAATGAAAATACGGGACTAACACCGTTCTCCCCATTTTACCTGGAGATGTCAGAAAGGGGTGCTTTACTTTTACATTGTACATTTTTTTTCCGATCCAGAAGCACTTGAGCTGAAAGCTTTCGGCTCGGTGTCATGGACATCGTAACCCTTCAGCTCGGTGCCACGAACACCGTAAATCTGGGGAACCTGTAGCTTTTCTGCCAGTCCGCGGAGTTGAACCCGCACTTACAGAGGACTAGTCACCCGTAGTCCAACGCGCTACGAACACGCTGTATACACCTGTGGTGTGTAAAGCCAAACAAAAATTAATTCGGCCGCATTGTGTTTTAAACTTTAAACTACACGTGCCCGCCTGCCCACCGTGTTCGTAGCACGTTGGACGACGGGTGACAAGCTCCCTGTGAGTGCGGGTTCAATTCCACGGGCTGGCAGAAAAGTCACAGGTTTTCCAGATTTACGGTGTTCGTGGCACCGAACGGTTACGATGTCTATGGCACCGAGCCGAAGAACTGAAAACTCAAATGCTTCTGGATCAGGAAAACAAAACTACACCTAGGACTGACTTCATTGCACAGGGTTTCCTATATTGCTCGGTCCTCTCCGCAAAATGTCATGTCACATGCCAAGAGTTTTGCAGACAGCACAAACTCTGAAGCTCCTGCAATAATCTTAGGCGTTCGTTAGAAAAAAAGACACTGGCGAACTGAACGGCTCTGTTCAGGTTCAAGTATACGAACTTATCTCCGTGAACCGCCCGAGTGGTTACCGGGGCCCAAATTTGGGGTGTAAAGAATAGATCCACTGTTACCTGCCATGCATGTCGTAAGAGGCGGCTAAGGAGGTTTGGCTGAAATCGAATGCATGTGTCCTAAACGTGTAGAAGTCTATGCGTTTAGGGCCTACCAAACCAATGTGCAAAGTATACACGTTCTTGGCAAAGATCAAACATATCACAAAGAGTGATTAAAATTGGTCGTAAAGAACGAACGCAAAGAAGAAGGAGATCTTGAAATGGTACTGTGTTAATTGTATGTGTAATTAAACTTTCAGGTTAGCACACTATCAGAATATGTTATGGTAAACAATGGGTGTCATGTTTAACATACATTTTGTCTCTCTTCAGTCTGGACCAAGTTCAGATGATAAATTTTGAATCCAACCTTCAGAACAAACAAATATTGTACTTCATTACTCTAACAGAACACTGAATTGCAGGTAACAGTGGTTCTATTCTTGACACCCCAAATTTGGGCCCCGGTAACTACACGGGCGTTCTGCATGTGCTATGTCTGGATCCTTATTGATTGACAAACAATATGTAGCGCTGGTTGCTTGAGGGGCAGAAATTGTAGTGTGTTTAACCAGCGAGCAACAGGATCCATCAATATACATACCCTTCGATATCTGTTGGGGAAGACTGAGCATGTATGGGTCTGCACGGAGTGCTGAGCTTAGTTCAGTAACCAATAATCCACCCGTGTGCTGACAGGGCTTGCGAGGGAGCAAAGAATAGTAACACTACAACCTACAAGGCATGCCATAAGAGATGATTGAGATAGAGGCCTAACGAAGCTATCCTAGTAAATAAAAAGCGTAGCAGAAAAAACGGATGTGCTGGCCTACTTGTAGGCTCATAACTGGCACAACGTACAATCGCTCTTAGGCTCAGATCATATACAAATCACAAAGAGTGGTTTAATACTGTGGTATACCAGGAAACGAAAATGATGACAAACTCGCAAGGGCTAGAGGGAGTCTAACACAACACCACCCAACACAAATCTTTACAGAAGCAAAGACTCTCCATATGCATTTTATGCGGTGCAGGTTGTTTTTGTGGCGGTACGCAGCTGTTTCATTCTGGAATTAGTTCACACAGGAGACATTTCACAGTTGTTAGCATTTCGTGTGATTTTCATTGGCACAGGAACGGATCAATTATGGGTGACCCGTTGCAGTGAAGTTGGAATTGTACTTATGAACTATGAACAAATGGAGGATACAACCCAGAGCATGTCAGTATAAATACACTAAACAGAAAAGCACAGACCACAGTCTTCAGACTTAGAACAGGACACTGCAGTCTCAGAGCCCACTTCCATAGAATGGGTCTCAGCTGCCTGCACCTGTGGAACACCAAAGCAGTCTTCAAAGCCAATTCTGCAAGACTGCCCCAGCCTGAGCAGTGTAAGAATGGAAATCTGGCCAACAGAAACAACCCTACAAAATAAACAATGGGGGAACCGGTGAAGACCTCAAGCTCACCGCCCTGTTTATGACACACAAACCGGAGCAGTCGCATAGCAGAAATTGATCGCAGAAGGTTTAACAAGTGGTCGATATGGAGCGTTCGCAGACGAAACCAATAACCAATCCGTATTGATTGACAAGCAGCTACACCTAATTGACCTGACAAGTAAGCTTTGGAGAAACCTGACAGACCTCAAGCTGACTGCCCAGCTTGTTGTCCACAGAGGATTAAAGGCATGATAACAGAGATAGCCGAAGATTGACAAGTCTACACTAAATGAACACAACAATCTTGGAGAAATCATTCTTGGAATGCATATGCTTTAATTTATCCAACATATTTGTACAATCATAATAACAATCTGGAAAGCAAGTAATAGAAAAATATATATATCTCTCTGAATGAAACATTTGAAAATGTTTTAATACAAGATAAGGAAGAGAGTTAGAAATAAAAAATACATAAATGGTGCATTTCTTCATTAGTGTAACAACATTTCCCGCAACCTTTTCAGACCTTGGGGTATCTCTCTCTCTCTCTCACGATCACCGCCCAGACTCTTCCCATAAATTCATGTGGAAATCTGATTCATGCAGCTTTAGAATTGGTGTGTTTTACGTCACATCTTCAGCACCATTTGGAGCTCTGGTGGTTATACTTGACGATGTGTCCGGTTTCAGCCAGCGTTTACTCGGTTCGGTCTCCGTTCTGTAGCCATCTAGTATTTTTACGGTGTGGGGTAGCTAGCTCCACGTCCAACCTCCTTAGTCGCCTCTTACGACATGCGTGACAGGTAACAGTGGTTCTATTCTTTACACCCCAATTTGGGCCCTGATAACAACTCGGGCGAGATCTTGAGGTATGAAGTGCCTGTTACTTTATATTTCTAGACATAAGTGCAGGAGGTAGGACGGCCAATTCCTTTCCTCATGTGGGAAACGCTGAATACAAGATTGAACCCACAACACTCTTGTGTCCGAGTGGACAGTCAAATGCTAATCTGTCCCATATTTTCATTAGTAGATGATTAGTAGATGGTGGAGTCTGTGGCTTAAGGGATAGTGACTCGGTCTATTAACCCCAATGTTCTGAGTTTGAATCACGCTGCGGACAGTTTGGTTGCAAATTCTTTCGCGTGGATTTTTCCAAAAGGACGATGGCACCACCCGCTCAGAAAGCAATGGCAAACTACTGAACGTAATAATGCCTAGAAAAATCACAAACAGCGTTAAAAAGCTGGGGTTGATTAGCAAAGTCCTGTAAAGGATATGCAATTAACTTTTTAGATGATTGCAGTGTTTAATTTATATTATAGGTATTTATACTAAAGATGTAAGCTTACGCAGAGAACAAGACATGATGAAAAGATGCTGACACTGAATAGAACATACCTCTGTGTGAGCTACACAAGACAGTAAAGTTTATACAAGAGACAATATTTCAAGCGAATGAAAGGAAGAACACATCTTGAGAAAACCAGAGAGGAATATAACAAGAAGGGCTCTTGACTGGAACTCGCAGGGAAAGCGAAAGAGAGGTAAAGCCTAGAAATACATGAAGAGAATAATAATATATGGAAAAGCTGCAAGAGATAGCTAAAGACAGGAAGAGTTAGCATGAGTTTATTGAGGGCCTATGCACAAATCGGGGTTAAAAAGGCACGGTAAAGACACAGAGAGAGAGAGTTGTAAGATGTACAATTTATACTAGATATATCTGAAATGTATAATTTAAACCACATTGAAAAAATTATCTTTACTGCCTGTGTTACCACTTTCTAGAGCAGTGTTAGACAGGGGGACATGATCCTGAGGAGCTTAATGGCCACAGGACTAGTGCAGTCACTGCGAAACCGTTCAGGTTATGATTTTTCTTTATTCTCCAGACAGAAAAAAACTCACTGGCCTTCAATCAATCAAGTACCATGCCTGCCGGCGATCCTGTCTCTCCACAACTCTCTTTGCTTGGTACATGTAATCAGTTCTGACGTCAAACCATGATGTCAGGCCGTCCAACATTTTCTCCGTCTTCCACGATCTCTAATTCCTTGAATTTTACCTGTAGTCACCAAATGTTCTAAGCCTTCTCTTCATTTGCCTTACCGGGGATCAAACCTGGGTCTCCCGAAAGGGAGCCTCAGCTCTTATTCATTCAGCCAGACGCTCCTCATTTAATACCCCATACATCTAAAATGTATCATTTCTGCTACATATATGTAAGATGTATGTACTTTTATAATCTTTGCTACATACTCACTCATTCATGTCAAATTTGGTCTTTTAAATATATTTTTTTATAAAACACAAAAGTCATGGGTGGGTGCTAATTTTAAAATGTTTTGTCAATTATAACAACTGGACTAGATAGATCCGTCTGAATAACAAAAAATTTAACATTACTAAGTTTGATTCTAAAAAAAGAAAAGATTGCATAGCTGAACTGATGAGCTACGGGGATGACTGCCCGGGCCATGTATGCAGAGATAAATAGACCAAACTCTAAGAACAATTTAAATCTACTGCAACGAACATATCAATGCTTTATCTTTCAGTTAAGAACAGGACATGCTGGACTGAACTATCAACTAAACCCCACTCAACTACCACACTGTAGAAAGTGCAGTCATTCATCTGAGGTGGTACATCATGTCCTGCTTCAATGCTCCGAACTACAGAAAGCTAGACAAGAACTCCTCCCACCACACCCATCTGTTCTTCTTCTTCTTTGCGTTCGTTCTTTACAACCAATTTTAATCATTCTTTGAGATATGTTTGATGTTTGCCAAGAACTTGTATACGTTGCACATTGGTTTGGTAGGTCCCTAAACGCATAGATTTCTACATGTTTAGAACATGTGCATCCGATTTCATCCAAACCTCCTTAGTTACCTCTTACAACATGCGTGGCAGGTAACAGTTGTTCTATTCTTTACACCCCAAATTTGGGCTCCTGGTAACCACTTGGTCATAATATCCTTTTGTGAGGATGCTGATAGCAAAGTCAATAACACCCTTAGCTAGTAAATACATGAAAATTCTGTGGTTCCAGGCCAACTTAGGCTAACTATTTTTGGTGTGCACACGGTACACGATTGGACTACAGGTTCCTGATCCTTTACTTGAGGATCTAAATTACAAGTACCTCTATAGTCGGAGTAAGCCTTGCCTGAATAGCAAGGGACAATGGTGATGAGGAAAGCACACCTTTCTGCAAAAATCAGTCAGAGGTGCCATATTAGACGCTGTGATGTAGATTTATGAGTAACATGCGTTGATTTGCTGATTAAAAACACTTTTAATTCAGCTTCATCGACAAGTCATACAAGCAGGAAGACTGGATTTCAAATTTCTTTAAAAACTGTATAGATGCTCGATTCAAAATGGGATAAAGAACACCCAAAACACAACAAGAACGATGGATATTACCAACTGTCGAGAAGGGACCAGACAGTCATACTTCACCTCCAGACAGATCACAACAGAATGAGACACCACCTGTACACTAAACTCAAATTAGGCACCAACGACCTGTGCCCCTGTGGCTTGGGGGGTATGACAACAGAACTGCCCCCAGTATGCAGACCTGAGAAGAAAGAGGTGGCACACCAGTATCCAAGACAAACTGTATGGCGTGGCTGATAATTTGCCTTTATTAGAGAATCCGAAATCCCAATCTAGTGAGAATGCAGAAGAAGATGCTTGATTCAAATAGAATGAAGAAACCAACGACAATTAATACAGATATAATGCTAGAATAAAACAAAATGATAAAAAAATAACAAGAAAAACTCATCTATTTAGGTAGCAATTTTGACAAATTTCGAAATACTAAAAATTAATTATGTTATGAATTGTCAAAGCAACGTCAGATTTTAAAAGCCTAAATAGAATATTGAACTCCAAACTATATGGTTTTAAAACAAAATGTTCAATTTAAATGTTGCCTCAATCCTAACATATGCCAGCGAGAGTTGGAAAATGACTAAAAATACAGAAAGTAAGTTGAACACAGTCTAAGACAACACGGTTCCAAACAATCTTATACAACAACGTTGCTTTGTTCAGATTTTATTAGAAATATGTTATATACATGTAATATAAAAAATAAATATTGTCTAATTTACACATTTTTGATGCTAACAAATCATCAGCAGAAGTCTGTACAAATTTTGACAAGAGAATGATATAGATATTTGTGACGTAAATCTTTCCATGCTGAGTTATTTCCTCAATTTTGAAGCAGTTAATTCAAGGAGGTAAAAAACGATCCCAACCACTTGTCAATAAATAAACATATATATATTATTATATGCTAAATTGAAAAATGGACAACCCAATAGCATAACAAGGTTGAAAAGTAGTAGAAGTAAAACTAGAAATACTTCTTATAAGGGAAGAAACTCTATGGCGCAGTGTGCGGCTTAAAGCGTGGAAAGAGTTAAATAACAGACATTTATGTGGAAAAGGTAAAAATGTAACATACACCAAATTAGTCTCCTTTTGATATAGAAAATGCCAGTCTGTTGTCGGGCAAGGGGAGCAACAAAAAGTAACACTGTGATCTACAAGGCATGTCGTTAGAAGAAACTGAGGTAGGGGCTTAGGCAAGCTACCATAGTAAATAAAAGCATAGCATAAATCGGATGTGCTGGCCTAATTGTAGGCGCATAACTGGCACAACATACAATCACTCTTGGGCTAAGTTCACATACAGATCACAAAGAGTGGTCGATGTGGAGCATTTGAAGATGTAGAAAATATGAGCTTATTTTCAGTAAATCTGTAAAGTTGTGATGAAACAATAAATGCAGATGTAGTAGTTATGTTTTGATGTATGATATACTTAGGAGATCATGAACTTCCTCAAGCTGTATTTCATGAGATAACTGTACCAGACATTTTATCAAAGAATACAATTCACACATTGTAGCCAGCAATCATATTCTCAATCTCATAAACGTATTCTCTCTCTGCGATCACCGCCCAGACCTATGTACCAGATCTCCCCATAAATTCTATTCAAGTGGAAATCTGATTCATGCAGCCTTAGCATTGGTGTGTTTTACGTCATATCTTCAGTACGATTTGGAGCTCTGGTGCTTATACTTCGGCGATGTGTCCGGTTTCGGCCAGCGGTTACTCAGTTCGATCTCCAGCCATCTAGTGTTTTTACGGTGTGGGGTAGCTAGCCCCACACCCAACATCCTTAGTCGCCTCTTACGACATGCGTCAGGTAACAGTGGTTCTATTCTTTATACCACAATTTGGGCCCCGGTAACCACTCAGGTGTTATAAACGTATTCAATCAAACTGTCAACCATCTAAGAATACAACATTACTTTACTGTCGTTACTGCACGTAATACCACTTTTTGGCCAGTGTACGACAGGAGAGACACAAGCCTGTGGAATTTAATGGTCACATGGCTAGCGCAGTCGCCGCAAAACTGTTTAGGTTAGGATGTTTTCTTTATGCCCTTGACAGAAAAAAACTTCTTGGTCTTACCGTGGATTGAGTCCATGTCTCTGGAATGGGAGCAGCGCTCTAATCCATTCAGCCAGACACACCACACCTTTATTTACATTAATTTAAATCTTAAAAATTGTGATTTTTCTGAAAGCCACAAGCAAAGTCAAAACAAAGTACTCTTCATCTGTCTTCAGCCTATTCTTCTTCTTCTTTACGACCAATTTTAATCACTCTTTGTTTAATCTTTGCCAAGAACGTGTATACGTTGCACATTGGTTTGGTAGGCACCTAAACGCATAGACTTCTACACGTTTGAGGCACGTGCATCCAATTTCAGCCAAACCTCCTTAGTCGCCTCTTACGACATGTGTGACAGTGGTTCTATTCTTCACACCTCAAATTTTGGCCCGGGTAACCACTCGGGCGTCTTCAGCCTATAATAAACTTACTCTTTGTTATGTGATCGAAGTCATGGCACTCTCATGAATGTTCCGTCCTCCGCTGCAGCAGCCATCCCAAAGTCCCCTTGCTGACCGTACCCATGAGAAGTTGATTAGTATATCTTCTCTCTCCTACAACAAAGATGACACTGTCTGGCATGTCCAAACTTAACTCCTAATTCTCACAATCAGTCCAGTGTTTTAGACTCGCCCGTACTGCATTGATGACATCGACTCTGTCCATACTTCTGCCTACTAGAGTTGGGGCATTGTTTGCACGTTCGTTGCCCTGCACTCCAACATGGGCAGATGTGTACAGCCAAGTCAGTGTCTTGAGATGTGACGTCCGAAGGATGTTCACCCATTCCGTGCGCATTCTTCCAGGTTCAATCTTCTTGAACGTTCCATATCGACCACTTGTTAAACCACTTTTTGTGATTTGTATGTAATCTGAGCCTATTGTACAGTGTGCCAGTTATGTGCTTACAAGTAGACAACAGCATACGATTTCTGCGACTTTTTATTCACTAGGGTAGCCCCTACAATAATAGCTTCTTATGACATACCTTGTAGGATGTAGTATTACTATTCCTTGCTCCAGGTACGGTCCCCAGCAACACACGGGCGACACAAGAACAATGTGAACATTATTATATTGATAAAAAATGTATACAAACATGTTCCCAAGTGGTCACCACCTAACAACTTCTTCTTCTTCTTTGCGTTCGTTCTTTACGACCAATTTTAATCACTCTTTGTGATATGTTTGATCTTTGCCAAGAACATGTATACGTTGCACATTGGTTTGGTAGGCCCCTAAACGCATAGACTTCTACACGCTTAGGACACATGCATCCGATTTCAGCCAAACCTCCTTAGTCGCCTCTTACGACATGCATGGCAGGTAACAGTGGTTCTATTCTTCACACCCCAAATTTGGGCCCAAGTAACCACTCGGGCGACCTAACAACTAACTGGGGTCGGCTTTGCTCAACTTCTGTTATCATATGAGAACCAGTATTTTCAGCGCAGTATGGCAGTAGACAAATTATTCATACAAAAATTAAAGCTAAAAATTCTGAATAATATATGATTGTGTGTAACTTTTTTAACACTAGAAACAAAATGCAATCACACAGTATAGCACATAGTTGTTGCTGCAATTTAACATCAACAAATGTTATAGAAGATAACATGAACAACTTCTAGAGCAGTTTTACACCAAGGACTAACACAGTAATTTTACACCAAGGATTGTTAGGAAAGTTTTACATCAAGGACTATTAGGATAGTTTTACATCAAGGACTGTTAGGATAGTTTTACATCATGGATTGTTGCAGTAGTTTTACATCAAGGATTGTTAGTGTAGTTTTACATCAAGGATTGTTAGTGTAGTTTTATACCAAGGATTGTTAGGGTAGTTTTACATCAAGGATTATTAGTGTAGTTTTATATCAAGGATTGTTAGGGTAGTTTTATACCAAGGACTGTTGCAGTAATTTTACACCAAGGATTGTTTTTAATCAAGAACTGTTATAATTTTACATCAAGAATTGTTAGTATAGTTTTACATCAAGGTCTGCTACGATAGTTTTACATCAAGGTCTGATACAGCAATCTGCAGTGAAATGTGATACATCTCTTCAAGGTCATACACAAGCTCTTAGGCTCAGATCACAAACAAATCACAAAGAGTGGTTAACAAGTGGTCAATATGGAGTGTTCGAAGAAGAAGCTGTATATTGTTTTTGTACTTTGTAAAACTGCAGTACTTTGTTTTTACATGTTTTGCCATTAAAAAACATATAATGTAAAGTACAAATGTGAAGGTTTAGTGGTACTCTAGAATTAACATCACACAATCTATCACATAGTCTCAAAACTGTGAACTCATTAGGTCGTACTCATGACAATAAAAAAAAAAAGTACGAACTTGATTCAACTAATCAATCAAATGAGCAGAACAATATCACAACAGTTGAAGTGTAACACCACCCGCCTGTGTGGTGCCGAGGTCCAGAAGGGAGCAAAGAATAGCACCCTGCAACCTACAATGCATGTTGTAAGAGAGCGACTGATGCAGTCCCTAGGATGCTACCTAGTAAATAAAAAGCAGCGCACAAATCGGATGTGCTGCCTACTTGTGAGCGCATAACTGGCACAACATACAATCGCTCTTAGGCTCAGATCACATTTACTATTCTTTGCTCCCCTTCAACATACGGGCGAAGATGTAAACTAAAGTACTTTGAATATGTTTATATACACAAGTAGTAAAGTCCCAAACGTGAGACACTGAAATAATTTGAATATTCATATACCCTGTGTATACACCAAAGTACATTGAATCTACATATAACTTGCAAGCAGCCATCAAAGTACTTTTAATGTTCATAAACCTTGTGACAAACCACCAAAGTACCTTTAATGTCCATACAGTTTGTGAGGAACCACCCAAGTACTTTTAATGTACATACAGCCTTTAACAAACCACCAAAGTACTTTTAACGTTCATATACTCAAACCCAAACAGAAATCAGCAATTATTTCATTTACAGTCCTTGTCAAACAGGATCACATTGCAATGAAAGAGCTGGCTACTAGTTATGAAAGGTTTTAAAGGGTTTATGAAAGGTAATACAGTTGTAACATTGCATAGAAATAAGAGGGACAACATGAAGTCAACCACTGACTGATGCTTGCTATATGACAGACAAACAGTCAACCTACAACTACAGCAATTTTGAGCCAAACACATAACTAGAAAATAGGTAGCATAGAGCACAACATCTCTCTCTCATACCTTTTCAAACCCAAGGGGTATCTGTGGCGTAGAGATTAAGTACTCGCCTCTCGTTCCAAAGGTACTCAGTTCACTCCCTCGTGGAGCCATCAGGATATTTTTTCAAGATCCATGATCTTAGAATAGGTGTGATCGAGTTCCTATTCCTACTGGAAATGGACGACAAAACGCAGGTCCCATTTTCAATTTCAGCACGTAAAAGACCAGTGACAGTTCAAAATCAAGAAGAACATGCTAGAAAGTCGCTGCCCTGGAAAATATCTTCGCCATCTTTAAAATTATACCGGGGACCCTTGCCAGTGCTAAGAGTTTGTGCACTACCGCTGAGATCTTCCTGTGTAAGAAAGAGATCGAGCACACATGGTTACTTACCAAGGTGTAATGATGACGGTCCAATCAATCAATCCTGTAATTTCTTCAGAGACGGATGGAATAGCCATATGGGGAAACCCGGTGAAATGAATCCTTTAAACCTTTCAGACTACTATTAAATACACATCAAACATATTTCTCAACATCTTTACATCACTTTAATCTTCACTTGAATCAATCACAGAGAGGCTTCTCACTGATACACAATATCTTAGATTTACAAACCAAGCACAAAACATGGCAATGCTACAAACATCATGAGAAAATACATCATTGTGACTGGTAACAAAATGAAAAAACATACTACAGGTGCTCTTCATACATGTATTTATATATATTTCAATTTTTTTAAAACTTGTGCACGGAACATAAAAAGAGTAAAAATGGAATCATAAATATTTTACCAAGAATGGTCAAAATTTGTAAGTAAATAAATTGATTCAGACCTGCAATTGCAGTTTTCAATTATTCCACATGCACATACAGACATACCTTCATTATATTTACATATATTTGTGTACAGTAAGCAAATAATAGGAACCATTAGCATTCATACACATCACAATTTACTGGAAGAAGCTGAGCACCAATAGGTCCTTCTAGAGTGTGGAAAGTTTGGATATATTAGTCAATTAATATATATATATATATATATGTGTGTCGTTTTTATGAGAAGATATGGAAAATTATAAACTCTGTGGTCAGAAAGAAAAATTCATACGCCCAAGATGCTGTATAACTCACTGGTAAGAAATATGAAAACTAACTACAATAAAGATTGGTAAAAATAACATCAACAACTTTTGATCAATTTTGGTTTTGAGTGTGGAGATCTGGCATGCTACATATGATGACTCGGTAGGAATCATACGTTGCAACATTCAGTCGTTGTTCATAAATTGTTCTGGGAAAGTCTGTACAATCTCTCAACTAGGAACAGCAGAGTTGAAATTTACAGCTCACTATAACGAGGCTGCGCTAAAATATCCATACCCTACTTCCACAAAAAATGGTCCCGTTATTTTAAAAAGTCATGTTCAAAATCAGCTACACTGTATCATGTATATATATATATATATATATATATATATATATATATATATTAGTCCAACAACATGCCTTTAATGGCCCGTGATGTGCTTTCATCTTGCAAATGTTTGGTAGTAAACCTGAAAATTAGACAAAAACTTCTGTGATTAAAGTTATACTTGGAAGTTTGATGCATGAAAACCTGACACAAAACAAAGCATCAATCTAAACAACCACTAGCCCGAGTGGTTACCAGGGCCCAAATTTGGGGTGTAAAGAATAGAACCACTGTTACCTGCCACGCATGTCGTAAGAGGCGACTAAGGAGGTTTGGCTGAAATCGGATGCACATGTCCTAAACGTGTAGAAATATATGTGTTTAGGGGCCTACCAAACCAATGTGCAACGTATACACGTTCTTGGCAAAGATCAAACATATCACAAATAGTGATTAAAATTGGTCGTAAAGAACGAACGCAAAGAAGAACAACCACTATCATTCTTAGGGATTCATATTTTGTCACTGCTAACATTATTAGATAACAGTGTCAAATGTTAACAGTATTAGATATTTGTTACTGAATTGGTGTCAAAGAACTCTGGACAGACACATAGGTGCTCAGTCTTCCCCAACAGATGTCGAAGGGTATGCATACTGATGGTTCTTGTGGCTCGATGGTTAAACACACTCCTCTCTTCCCCTCAAGTATCCAGCTCTATTTGTACAATGTGTAATTCCAAACTCACTAATATACTTGAGCAGAGGCAGAGGCCCTAAAAGCGGCAGCAGAAGCCATAGTGTCAGAGGAACAAGTAAGCGAAAACCTGGTATTTCTTACTGATGCTCTGTCAGTAATTACTGCTCTAAAAAATCAAGGCGATAACAACTTGAAGGAACTGCAAGCATCACTACACCAAGCATGCAACATCTTCTCTAGAGTGGTAATACAGTGGATACCATCTCACTGCGGAATACCTGGCAATGAGACTGCGGACATATTGGCAAAAGCAGGAAACCACAGACAGACACCAGTATGACATATGAGGAAGCAAAAGTACGGATAAAATGGCCTACAAGAACAAATGGCTGAGAGATCACCCAGGGCATGAAAAGGACAATGCATACCACCAACTAAGTAGAGAGGAACAGGTTGTCATTTTTCGTCTACAAACAGGGCACAATAGGCCCATCTGACATATGTACATGTGGCACCAGCAAGATGACAGAGACACACATACTGCAAGAATGTCCAACAGAGAGAAAACACATGGCCAATCCCCATATCAGTCTAAGACAAGCTATACAGAGATGTACATAGACTCTGGTTGACCACTAACTGCTTTAAAAGTATACAAATCGATGTCTGAAAATGTTGGAAGAAGACTAATATACTCATTAATCTGGCTCTGATAGCAACATAAGTCATCATCAATTTAAAGAAGAGACAACATATGACTACACTATTGAGCCTGCAACACAGCAGACGTGTGGCAAAATAAGCACTGAACAGGAATAGGGAGAAAAATGACAAGACAATGCATAAGAATGTAATGCTCATGATATATGTTAATTTAATTACTTTGAGAAAATTAAAGAAATAAAATATATGTTTCATTATCACTCATCTGCTGTGTCATCACTTTGTCTTGTGAAGAGTTTGCATGGAACAGCGAGTCCAAGAGATATACCAGCGGTAAGTAAGATCTTTTCAAGTTCTCACATGTCAAAGGATATTGATGGCATTCAGTTAATCTGTTGAGATGTAACACCCATGGGGGTATTTTATGAGTTGCTGCTTCCTTTGAGACATCAAAGAGATATCCATTTTAATCAGTTCTCAGACTAGTGTTCACAGTATGCCATCAAATCGATATGTACAGTGGCAAGTTCTTCCTAGTTTTGTGTATTTTTCTTGCTCTTCATCTTCAGTTGTTCAATATAATAACTTGTTTGACCTCTATTTGTGGTTGTATGTGATTTACATCAAAAAGTGTTAATTCATTGCGCTAGTTAGGAGCCTACAGACCCATAGGCTAGCATATCTTGTTCCTGTGTATTTTTTAATAAAGTTTGCTCCCTAGTTTTGTGCATCAACACATTCAATAACAATTTACTACATTTTTCTTGAAGATGTACTAGTAGTAAATAATACAGCATTAACTTTAGGGATCAACCAAAGTGACAATACTATTTAGAATCAAATATCCTGGACCATGGGTCTAATGAAACAGTGAAAAGTAAATTCATTTAAAGATGACAACCATCAGAAAGCTGTTACTGTCAGCCCATTTTAACCTGGACATCTTGGGTTGGGGAACCTGGACTTCTTGGGCTGGGAACCTGGACAACTTGGGCCAGGTTACTTCACCTGATGGAAAGGGCGACCACAGGTGACGAATAGTGGAACAAACTAAGGAAATGGAGTGTTAGCTGTGCTATACATCAGTTCTATACTAGACGAATAAGAAGTCGCGGACACTGTGGTGGTGTCCTTCCCATGCAGGATGGAGTCAGGTAGCAGGTGAAGCAGATACTCCTAACAAAATACCCAATATACTTTATGACGGGAGATACCAAGTGAAGTTGCTATAAACTCTTACCACAGATAAGGATAGATGTTGAAGACGGTGAAGTTGTCTTTATTTGTACACATCAGTATTATAGAGGAATGGAGTATGGCGCATTGATAAAAAGGAAAGCAGGCCTTCATGCAAAAATCAGTCAGAAGCGCCATACCAAGTGCCCCGACTACACTTGAATTCATAGTGGGTGAACGCAAGAAGAAGAGGAATGAAATAGCTACCTTAGAGTTTCACACTGAAAAAATTAAGAGGCTAAATTTTACCTATTTAAGAACTTTGGTCTCTTTTTAATTAAAAGTATAAATATCCTTGAATAAATTTCGAAAATCAGAGATCACTTTTCTGTGAGACAATCTTGATCTGATCTAAGATGAAACAGTCACAACTTGTCATTCACAAAAAAAACAACATACCTTAAAGCATTAAGTAGAGATTCAACTTTTCCTTTCCGTTGTTCTTTTAACAATTTGATTGTGCTCTTCATCTAGAAGAAATACATGTAAGGAATGACTTGATATTGTTCACAGAGAATGCGACAATCCATGTTATAATTTGTTTGTTTGTTTTTATCAGCAAAGTTAAGCACTCTGTGATTCATGTGGTTTGTGCAGTGAACATGCGTATGCTGCGTACCGTTAGGTCCCTACTGCATGTATAAGAGGTACATGTTCTTCGAACACTCCATATCGACCACTTGCCAACCACTCTGTGTGATTTGTATGTGATCTGAGTCTAAGAGCGATTGTCGTTGTGCCAGTTATGCGCCTACAAGTAGGCCAGCACATCCGATTTATGCGATGCTTTTTATTTACTAGGGTAGCATCCCTAGGGCTTACATCGATCGCCTCATACGACATGCATTGTAGGTCACAGTGGTACTATTCTGTGCTTCCCTTGCGGGTCCCGGCACCACACGGGCGGACAAGAACATCTAAATTTCTTTAAAAACGTGTTTGCATATTATCCAACAGGACACAAATT
Source organism: Arion vulgaris (assembly GCA_020796225.1). NCBI lineage: Eukaryota > Metazoa > Mollusca > Gastropoda > Stylommatophora > Arionidae > Arion > Arion vulgaris. Next base: position 7,728,506 of record CM036763.1, read on the forward strand.
TCTACAGACGGGTAACTAAAATTGTAAACGTGTTTGCATATTATCCAACAGACACAAATTTCTACAGACGGGTAACTAAAATTTTTAAAACAGAGACACCCCACTTTAAAGTACCACGTCTGGAGTTATACTGTAGCATGGTATCAGATATGATTAGTCATAGAGTTGAAGCCATCGGAGCTTACTCATGCCAATGCTATATTTAATTTAATCTGTTTACTCAGATTATGCCAAAACTCAAGATAACACTACTTTCAAATTGTGTCCAACAGGATTGGAACAGATCATCTTGTCTGTTAATAATCTTCTTATTCTTCCAACGCTCCATATCGACCACTTGTTAACCACTCTTTGTGATTTGCATGTGATCTGAGCCTAAGAGCGATTGTATGTTGTGCAGTTATGCGCCTACAAGTAGGCCAGCACATCTGATTTCTGCTACACTTTTTATTTACAATGGTAGTTTCCTAGGCCCCACCTCAGTCGTCTCTTACAACATGCCTTGTAGGTAGCAGTGTTACTATTCTTTGCTCCTTCGACGCATGGTTAATTGCTATATATTTACTATTTAATTAAAAATTTCATTATAAGATTACAACGGCAAATCTTGACAAGTTTAAGTTAAGGAAACCTTTTTCACATGTCAATGTATATTGGGTAACATGGTATTACGTTTGTATTTTTTCCTTACCGTCCGCACACGATGGGTGATGTGGTTCTTCTTCTTCTTTGCGTTAGTTCTTTACGGCCAATTTTAATCACTCTTTGTGATATGTTTGATCTTTGCCAAGAACGTGTATACGTTGCACATTGGTTTGGTAGGCCCCTAAACGCATAGACTTCTACATGTTTAGGACATGTGTATCCGATTTCAGCCAAACCTCCTTAGTCGCCTCTTACGACATGCGTGGCAGGTAACAGTGGTTCTATTCTTTACACCCCAAATTTGGGCCCGGTAACCACTCGGGTGAGGTGATGTGGTTAATATCCCACCAGATGCCTTTTCTTCCCAGTGCTTTTCCAATTGAAGGTATGAGGCTTTCCCAGTATGTCAAGTTTGGTAACATCAAATGTTTCATAGTTAAAGATAACAGAAACAATAAAACAAATAACATATGAACATAGATACAGCATTTCAATGACACTTTTTTTTCCGTCCGCTTTCAACTCAGACGAGTTCCATCTCTGAAACTGATTTTTGCGTGAAAATCTGTTTTCCAATTTCTTACAATGGCAGCAGCGTGCACATTGTAAATTACTTACACTGGCAGCTGTGTGCTCAATGTACTCGTAATTAGTATTCCCTCGCCATACAGGCAGATTTTCTCCGACTTCAGAGGTCTCACGTTATCGTCCTGAGTAAGACCAGGGGACTCGAACAAATGCCGGACAGTAGGTTCGAACCCGAGCTATAGGCGTCTCACAGCTAGTAGGCCGAGCTACTATCAACTACTCTAGGCAGTCCCCCTTCAATGACACTAACAAATACATACCTCTATCCCTGAAGTCTTGGCAAAAGCACCGGCAGGATGTACATGATCATAGAGTATAATCACACCAACCATGACTCTCAGACAGAATAATTGTGTCTCTTCTTTTATTCTTGATCTATATTGACTGAAATAGAAATTGTTGTTATCAGAGAAGCAGATCAACTAGTTTAGTATGATAGTCATCTGTGACAGGAACTGAACCTCTTGTACATAGAATGCAGTGTGTACATAGAATGCAGTGTGTCAGTGTAATGTCAATATATTGTGTGTAAGGTTAGAGACAAGGATTTAAAAACGTAAATCCTGATCTATGGACTGGTATATGAACTTTGGATATAGAGAGAACTAACGTCATTTGTTATTTTATATTTTTATAGTTAGTGGGAGCTATAGGTTATGATTTTCTGGCCAACACTATGTTGCCAGTGTCAAACATGACCAATAACAGCAGCTAATGAGCGGAAAATCATAACGACAGAGATGAGGTGTCTAAGAAGAGCTGTAGGTGTGACAATAAGAGACAAAATTAGAAATGAAGAAATCAGAAGACTGGATGTGAAACCTGTCATTGCAATTCATAAAAGAACAACAGATTGAATGGTTTGGACACCTGACAAGAATGCCCTGGTATCACCTACCACAGAGAGCCACACAGAAAAAGTATAACAAGTACAAGGCAAGAGGAAGACCACGCAAAAGATGAAGTGTCGACATCAAGAACAACCATACGAAAATGAATATCAGCTTACAAAGACACACATGAAACATGCATACACAAGGTCACTATGCCCCCATGCTTCTACAAAGAAGTAAATGGTGGAAGAGAAGAAGGGAGCTATAGGAGTTTTTAGAAGACAATAATTATTGAAAATGAAAATCGTGGCATATCCTTTACAGGACTTAGCCATCAACCACAGTAAACGAGTTGTTGATTTTCTAGGCACCACTTATACGTTCAGTAGTTTGCCATAGCTTTCTGAATGGTGAGGTCTATTTTACCGTTCTTTTCCACAGGAGCAATTTGCTTCCAAACTGCTTACAGTAGAGTTTGAACCAGGTACACTTGGATTGTGATCGCGATCACTACCGCTAAGCTACGGCAAGGATAATTATTACTTGAACATGATATCTTTATGTAGTTTGCATATTGGGCTATTTGCTTTGCTGGTCTAAGGATTGTCTTCATTGCACCGGGATTTACCGCATATGGCTTGGGCCCCTCTCCGCAGAAATGGCGTGCCATTTGCTGAGAGTATTTCACAAAGCACCAACTCTGTAGCTCCGGCAACAATCTCAGGAGTCTCTGGAAAAAATGCACTTATGAACAAAACAACACAGTTTGGATTCGAACCCATGACTTTCAGAACATAAGGGCTTAACCCCAAACTTTGCTGGTGATAGCATTTCAAAGTAAAAAATTACTACTGCCTTGTAGCTAGATTGGGGGCAATCAAAGGCTAGTGGAGTGAGCTGTACACAACACTGGACGGCAGGCAAACCAAGTAGCCCAAAAAGACCGGTAACCTGGGCAGATGACGCTCATAAACACGGGAGGGCAGGTCATCTAAGGGTAGCTACCCTAAAGAAAATAGCAACCTGCTGCCTTGCAGGTCGGCTGGGGACAGCCAAAGACTGACAGAGAGCGAACCCAGTCAATGCTGGTTGAACTCGGACACATCGCAGAAGGATAAGCACCAGAGCTCTAAATGGTACTGATTGTGAATGTATCACACCCATTCTTGGTGTTAGGCTGTTTATATATCACAATAAGAATGATAAAAATGGCTGTAAGAGACGATCACCAGAGAGAGAAAAGTAAAAAATGACTTCATTGCACAGAGTTTATCCATATGGCACAGCCACTCTCAGCAGAAATAGCACCACCCACACCTTTGAGAGCATTGTAAAAGTGCAGGACTCGGAACAATCCTGGGATCTCTAAGAAAAGTACACTTGCAAACCTAACAACGCAGTAAAGATTCGAACTCATGACCTTTGGGATGAAAGGCAAATGACTTAATCACTTTGTCACAGAGACCTCCCTCCCCAAAGGTTGCCAGTGAAAGATGACAATTGTAGGACTTAATGTTTTGATACATGCATGGAAACCCTCGAAGAGATCATAGACCAAGACTGCAGCAGTACACCACGTTTCCTTCCCAGATATGAAACCTCTAAGAGTGGGTGGGAAGGTAAATCACTAATATTTGATATTGAATGCCATCATGACCTGGAGCAGTGTTTCCCGGAAGTTTTAGTGTTGCACTGATAGTCTCAGTAGTGACACACAGTTCTTCGTCTAACACTGCAAAGCTCTGCTATGGCCCTCTGTGTCATCAGTCTTTTGGTCTCCTCATCTTGGTCTGTTTGCTGCCTAAAGCGTCTGAGAAGAGCATTTCGTTTATTATCATCTGACTTCTACCAGGTCCAGTCTGCGATCTGATATTAAAGGATGCATTACGCATGCAGTATCATTCATACGCTGACTGGAATTTTAAACGAACAGTCTACTGCAGAAAACGTCCGATGTGACGTTCTTAGCTAGACATGTCTTCACCATAATACTCAATAAGTGCAACTGCACATTTCAACATGAGAAAGTCAGGATTTTGAACTACAGAATTTTACAATTTCTTAATACACAATTCTTAAAGACGGATCTAAAGACGAAGGATTGACTTCATTGCACTGGGTTTTACCCCATATGGCCAGGACCCTCTCCGCAAAAATGACATGCCACCTGCCGAGAGTATTGCACAAAGCACAAACTTCGTAGCTCGGGTACACAATTCTTTTAATTACCATCCAGAACAATAAATGGGGACCGCTTACGGATTTTCAATCATGATCCGACAGATGTTGGCCATCATTTTTAAACAGTCTGTAGTCTGTTCAACTGGAAGATGTTTGTTCTGAAATGATAAACCAAATAAAGTCATTGATTAATGACAACAAAAACACTGAACGATCTTTAGTAACATTCTAGTTATTAAGTCATCAAAACGATAATCAATCACCGCCCGATTGGTTACGGAGCCACATTTGGGGTTTAAAGAATAGAACCACTGTTACCTGCCACGCATGTCGTAAGAGGCGACTAAGGAGGTTTGGCTGAAATCGGACGCATGTGTCCTAAACGTATATAAGTCTGCATTTAGGGCCTACCAAGCCAATATGCACGTATACACGTTCTTGGCAAAGATCAAACATATCACAAAGAGTGATTAAAATTGGTCTTAAAGAACGAACGCAAAGAAGAAGATAATCAATCACAATATATTTAACTTAATTTCTACATCTTTAGTTGTTTGCTTGCGATCATTTATATCAACCAGTTAAATCACTCCTTGTGACATGTTTGGTTTGGGCCAAGAACGACTAAACGTTGCACCTCGGTTCATAGGTTACAAAATGTGTAGGGCAGGGCAACTGAAATTTTTGACCTGTGGATATGTGTTGAACTCTTTAATTATCATTCTAGAGAGAGAGAGAACATGTCAATTTAGAGAGAATTTGACAATGAAACAAAGCACGGTGCAGCCTGCAGCATATTCTTCTTCACCTTTCAGCTTCCAACAGAGCACAGGTCCTCAACAAACTTCTTCCAGCTCTTCCTATCTCTTGCCAAGTTAGTGTGTTAAATATTTAATCATCCTGGCACTGACATGAGATCATTTTAATCCAAACATTTTAGAACCATCAAAAATTGGGATATTTCTTGTTTACTTTAGACTGATCAATGTTTACTTGGGAAGGACACCAACCAGACATAGACACCAACCACGCCCGAGTGGTTACCGAACCAAAGAATAGAGTCACTGTTACCTGCCATGCATGTCGTAAGAGGCGACTGAGGAGGTTGGATGTGGGGCTAGCTACCCCACACTGTAAAAACACTAGATGGCTACAAAACGGAGAGCGAACCTAGTAAACACTGGCTGAAACCGGACACATCGCCGAAGGATAAGCATCAGAGCTACAAATGGTGCTGAAGATGTGACGTAAAACACACCAATGCTAAGGCGGCATGAATCATATTTCCACATGAATAGAATTTATGGGGAAATCTAGTACATCGGTCTGGGCGATGATCGCGAGAGAGAGACACCAACCAGACACGAGAGAGACACCAACCAGACATAGACACAAACCTGATTGACAAACTTTGCTGTGACATCACTGAGTGACTGCAACATGGGTGTGGACTGAGCATAGAATAAAGACATCCGATTAGCTAATTCATTGGACATGTTATCTTCCCCATCTTGTATGTCCTCCTGAAAAAAAAGTAAGAATACTGTTTAAACATTTTGTCCTGTCTGATCAGAGAATACTAAATTCACTTAATTAATTAACTATCAGTAGCTGCTCATAGCATCATTGAAGTAAATGAGGGTCTGGTCAAACGGATTAGAGCGCAAGCTCTCATTCAGGAGACCGGTTGAATCCTGGTATGGCCAAGGAGTTGTTTTGTTTGTGACATAAAGAAAAACCCTAAGATGAACAGTCTCGCTGTGACTACACTAGCTACGCAACCATTATATTCCTCAGGCTCATGTCCCCCCTGTTATACACCGCCTTAAATAGTGGTAACACGGGCAGTAAAAAAAGTCATTTACTTTCTTCTCTGCGACCGCTGGTCATGTGCCCACAACAAAGTGATAAAACCGCAGCCCCAGTAATATAAGGCTGAATAGCTCAATTCTATGCGTTAATGGTTATTTATTGGTGAAAGTTGGGGACTGCCTAGAGTAGTTGATAGTAGCTCGGCCTGCTAGCTGTGAGACGCATCATAGCTCGGGTTCGAACCTACTGTCCGGCATTTGTTTGAGTCCTCTGAAGTCGGAGAAAATCTGCCTGTATGGCGAGGGATACTAATTACGAGTACATTGAGCACACGGCTGCCAGTGTAAAGTAATTTACAATGTGCACGCTGCTGCCATTGTAAGAAATTGGAAAATGGATTTTCACGCAAAAATCAGTTTCAGAGATGAAACTTCGTCTGAGTTGAAAGCGGACGGAAAAAAAAAAAAAAGAATTGGTGAAAAATGTTAATAATACTGATATTCTTTAGCTTTAAACTTAACTTGTAACATAATATAACTGTGCTTTAGCCTGATGTGTTTTTTAAATGAATTAGTCTATATACAACAACACTAGAATGCGAGGATCATGTGACAGGTAGGGGTCTTATTTCCTAGAATATTTACCCGAGTCCACCGGCTGTATGTTTATCGGAGGCCACGATAAAAACATAAGTGAATAACAACATACAGGCTACTATGACAAAATCAAAATAGTAGATTAAAATAATGCATACACTTTTACCACACAAATCGGGGACTGCCTAGAGTAGTTGATAGTAGCTCGGCCTGCTAGCTGTGAGACGCCTCATAGCTTGGGTTCGAACCTACTGTCCGGCATTTGTTCGAGTCCCTGGTCTTACTCAGGACGATAACATGAGTACCTCTGAAGTCGGAGAAAATCTGCCTGTATGGCGAGGAATACTAATTACGAGTACATTGAGCACACGGCTGCCAGTGTAAAGTAATTTACAATGTGCACGCTGCTGCCATTGTAAGAAATTGGAAAAACAGATTTTCACGCAAAAATCAGTTTCAGAGATGAAACTCGTCTGAGTTGAAAGCGGACGAAAAAAAAAAAAAAAAAAAAAAAAGAACAAAAAAAAAAAAAAAAAAAAAAAAAAAAAGAAAAAAGAAGAAAAAAAAGAAAAAAAAAAAAAAACCACACAAATGCCCGTGTGCCCAGCGTGTTCGTAGCACGTTGGACTACTGGTGACAAGTCCTCTGTATGTGTGGGTTCAACTCCGCGGACTGGCAGAAAAGCTACAGGTTCCCCAGATTTACGGTGTTCATGGCACCGAACCGAAGGGTTACGATGTCCATGACACCGAGCCAAGAGCTTTCAGCTCAAGTGCTTCTGGATCTGAAAAAAACCCCAAAACCACACAAATAAATCTCATTATAAATGAACCTGACATACCTCATTAGCCATTTTTCTCCTACTCAAAGTTCTTCTATAGTAACTGAAATCATTTTGTATAGCCGGAGTAGTCAACTGAAAAAAGAAAACAAGTGTCAAATTATGGAAGTCTTCTTCTTCAACTTATAACTCCCAACGGAGCACAGGTCTTCAACAAACTTCTTCCAGCGCTTCCTCTCTCTTGCCATCCCTTCCAATTCTTTACATGTTTTACCCATCCTTTTAATATCAGTCTCCAACTCTCTTCTCCAGGTATGTTTAGGCATTCCCCTGCGGGTTCCAAAACAGTACCTATCTTGCAATGCTTCTGGTCAGTTGTCTCAATTATGTCACTACCCATTGTCCTCCTCTCTTCCGTAGCTTTCTCCACTGATATCTGCTTAGTTCTTTCTCTGAGTTCATCGTTTGTAATCTTATCTCAGTCCCTCTTTTCAACATAAACATCCATTTATGAAGGTCTGTAGTTTTAAATTATGGAAGTATTACATAATATTGGTTTCTAGGGTAGCAAAAAATAGAACCACTGTTTTCTCACATAAAAAGTGACAAAAGAGGTGGTTGGGTGTAAAGTAGACAACCTCACACTGCAAAACAGCAAACAGCTATAGGAATAAAAAAGCATTACAATAAATGTTAAATTAAGGAACTTTTAAAGTCTCTTTCCCCTGCTTCTTCTTCTTTGCGATCGTTCTTTACGAACAATTTTAATCACTCTGTGATATGTTTGATCTTTGCCAAGAACGTGTATACGTTGCACATCGGTTTGGTAGGCCCCTAAACGCATAGACTTCTACACGTTTAGGACATGTGCATCCGATTTCAGCCACATCTCCTTAGTCGCCTCTTACGACATGCATGGCAGGTAATAGTGGTTCTATTTGGGCCCCGGTAACCACTCGGGCGACTCTTTCCCCCTGCAACTAAGTATCATGTTTCTTTTCCTATGCCTGTTATGAATTCCCCCAATATGGCACCAATGTTTATGGCGTAAAGGCTTGCTTTCCTTCTCCCCAGTATCCCTAGCCCTTTAGACTAGCCTTACACCGACTTAGAAGTACTTGTAATTTAGATCCCATAGTCAAGGATCAGGGTCTTCTGTAGCCCATCCCTGTACTGTGAGCACACCAAAAGTTGCTGGTCATGAACTCTGGAAGTTCTATGACGTGGTCACTAGAGCTGAGTATAATCAACTTCGTAATTGGCGACCACAGCACCATGTGATGTTTCAATAGTGTTCTTTGGCATCTCAAATACTTTTCAATGCAACGTGAACATGATGAGAGGGTAAAGTATGCTATAGAATGAGAACTGCCTTCAACTGGGAAGTCAGCCTGAGGTCTGTCAAGTTCATCAAAGCTTAGTTTTCAGGTCAACTGGATATGGCCACATCAGTTATATGAGAAATATCATCATGGCACTCCGGACACGTCCATACATTCTCCGATCTCCTCAAGAACAAATCCTGTAGGATCCAGCATGCCAGTTTAATGTTGGATTAATGAATCTCTTTGCATATTTGATATGTCATTCTTTTCGGGCTGTACCAATGTTGACACCCATCTCTCTCAATCTGACCAGCGACTGCGATTCACAACTGTAAAACTCCTCAGTTTGGAAAGACTTATTGCGTTAAGAATGTCATTTTGGTCCATTGCAGCTCCCTCTGATATTGTAGCCATGCCAGCCAATCTGTCAGCTCATTCATTACCCCTGCATGTCCAGGGACAAAAATGAATGACCACATATTGCTTATTAGATCACACAGGGGAGGACAGTCTTGGAGGACATGCTCTGGTGTATGTTCCATCTGTTGATATTAGCAGAGCTGTTTCACTTATTCCTTGTCTATGTAAGTGTCTGTTGAATCTGCAGTGTCCGATATGTAAACAAAATATAATGACTTGGTCTGTTCAGCTAAGATCTTTGAGGTAGTTTTTTCCATAATCATATCCAGTGTTTGTCTTCCAGTCTACTGCAGATCCTCTTTACAAGGGTTCTAATATAAATGTTAGCAACAAGCTGCAGTCCTATATTCCCTTGGGAAATAATAGATATATGTGATAGAGAGAGGGAGAATAAAAAACTGCTAACAAAATTCATACCTTTAAGTCATCAAATTTGAGCACAAAGTCCAGGATCTCTGCAAATTGCTTGAACAAGGCCTGCTGTTGTTCTAGGTGTTCTCTGGGAGTTAGATTCTCGGAACACAACACCCTCAACAACTCAGGTATGACCCTCTCTACAAACAGAAGGCAGTATTTGGTCATGTTCAGACTTATACCAGAAATGCAGCAATGATGAAACATGTAAAAACAAAGTACTGTAGTTTTACACAGTAGAAAAACAATATACAGTGATGTTTCGATCAAAAGACCTTTATCAAGCAAAGGTTTGAGACTTCTAGACATCTATGTTTCAAACTTCTTAAATGGCAGACATAACATATACTTCTTCTAACGTTCCATATTGATCACTTGTTAACCCTTCTTTGCGATTTCTATGTGATCTGAGCCTAAGAGTGATTATATGTTGTGACAGTTATACGCCTACGAGTAGGTCAGCACCTCTGGTTTCTGCAAAGTTTTTTTATTTACCAGAGTACCTTTCCTAGGCCTATACTTCAGTTGTCTCTTACAACATGACTTGTAAGTTGCAATGTTACTATTCTTTGCTCCCCTTGCAAGCCCTCGCAACACACAGACGGAACAGATATAAATATATACCTCTCATCATCCAATAGCTCATCTGCTCTAGTTCTTAACAAGAACACAAGAATAAAGATGTGACCAATAAGTAAAAGGTGAGTGCACTGGAGATTTGAATGTCATCATCATCAGGTGCCAGCTAGCGTAGGCGATCATGGATCTCCACAAATCTCTGTCATTGGTGTTTGCTATCAACTCAGATGTTGACGCTCTACTGTGCCATGAAGTCAGGCTATCCAAAATTTTCTCTCTCTGTCTTCCTCATTTGAATGTCAGAAAAATATAAAAAATACAATGGTGTCCGCAAGTAAGAGAACACTGATGTTTGTGTCAGAAAGAATATATAATTGTGATGAATTAGCATCAGATAATACAGGTCAGTGTCAGTTGGAAAATGACTAAAGATATAGTAAGTAATTTGAATGTATTTGAAAATGTCTGCGAAAGGTAATGAACATATAATGGGCCAAATTCAGAAGTGACGAAATCAGAGAAATGTCTGGCCAACCACCAGTAACAACTGTTATAAGAAGGAGAAGATGGAGATATGTTGGGCATACCTTGAGAAGAAATGATCAAAGAATACAAAAGCAGGCATTGAAGTGGGATGCAAAGGGTTCAAGAAAGAGAGAACGCCCTAGAGAACCCTGAACAAACTTTGCTGAGAGAGGAAAGAAATATCTGACTCAATTCCATGGAAGAGATTAAGCAAGTTTCCCAATATAGAAATTACTTGCAGGCCCTGTGATACGTATAGCAGTACGAGAAGAATATATATATATAAAAGGTCAGTGAATAAAGTAACTACATAAGCAAGCCGCCCGAGCGGTTACCGGGCCCAAATTTGGGGTGTAAAGAATAGAACCACTGTTACCTGCCACGCATGTTGTAAGAGGTGACTAAGGAGGTTTGGTTGAAATCGGATGCACATGTCCGCTAGGGAATGCTAACCCAAACAAATGCTTGCAGAAAACGGATGCACCAAGCCGTAAGGCGCATAACATGGTGCAACGAACCCTCACAATGAGGAATGGAATAACGGATTCTACGGTCGCCAATCTGCCTCTGAGATTTAGCCATGCAGTAAGAATGTCAGACCTACCATCACGAGGGTGGCCAAAACTTACTGATGGAAGAGGTCGGCACAAACGGGAAGCAGAAATCATAGGAATTATATCCTACAGAACTGCCTCCAGTATGCATACTTAAGAAAGAAGTGACCCACTTACACCAGCGTCCAAGACAAACTGTATGGCGTGGCTGATAATCTGAGTCATACGGCTGCCTTTATTAGAGAATCTGAAATCCCAATCTAGTGAGAATGCAGAAGAAGACATAAGCAAGTGCTGTCACAACTGCTATAATTGCTGGTAGAATTGTTAACTACTTTCCTAGCACTGTTAAAAAGGAGACAAATATATACACAGATGAGCGCCAGATAAATTTACCACGCTGAACTAAAAATTATGCCCGTGTGGTGCCGGGCCCACAAGGAAGCAAAGAAAAGTACCACTGCAACCTACAATGTATGTCGTAATAGGCGACTGATGTAGACACTAGGGATACTACCCTATTAAATAAAAAGCAATGTAGAAATCAGATGTGCTGGCCTACTTGTAGGCGCATAACAGGCACAACGTACAATCACTCTTAGGCTCAGATCACATACAAATCACACCGAGTGGTTGATATAGAGCGTTCAAAGAAGAACTAAAAACTCATTGTTAATTACCTGTCTACTACTGTTAGAAATATAGAAAATGTATATATTGATGAGTGCCAGAGCAACTTACCAAGTTGAAGTGAGAACTCAAAGAAGACTTTTAGTTTGGCTACTAGTGGTGTCACGGACTGCCATGCTTTGTCTTGATAGTCTTCTATCTTGGGATTGGAAATAGCCTTTTCAGAAAAAATAAACAAATTTGATAAAACATTGATGAAATATATATAAATATTTAGAAGTCTTAAATTGTGTAGAAATGTTGCATAACTTGAACTAATGCTAGACTATTGTATTGTCTGATACTACATGATAGTTGCCACATGCTGAGAGACATCCTGAGGACAAGATTAGAGCACTTATGGACTAATTGGTTCGATGTGCAGTGATGATGATCCAACAACGAAACTACAAAATATACAATGCAAAATATCAAATAAATCTCGTCTAGATTTGGGGTGAAATAAATTAATAGGGTACACTGCTTGTCCCTGTCAGAACTTGGCACCCATGACAAGATCTCTAAATGTCTCCCTTGCATGCGTAAGGTTTCCAGTGCCTGCGTCAACTCACATGACATCTTCTCCTTGGTCTTCCACTTCCCTGTCTGCCAGGTATCATGCACTACAGAACAATTCTCTCCAGATAACCATGTCGTTTACTATGACTAAAGCATTTCATTTCCCCCAATTTTTCTCTTCTTTATCAACCACTTTATTTCATTTCAAACTGTTGCAAAATGGACATATTTTTCTTTTTTTCTGTCCATGGTATTCATGTTAGACTGCACATGCAGGATGAAATATCAAATCTTGAAATAAGGTTGTCTGTAAAGAATAATTACAAACCAAATATTGGAAATCAGAATATATATTTCTATATAACTGTTCTTTAGACTTACACTGTGTTATCCTCTCATTTCTCATTGTCACATATTTTTGAAATTTTCATTTCTCTTGGATTTTCATTCTTTTAGTCAGATAATTTTCTGATTAGTTTTCTAAGTTGTGTTTTTCATACTAATCAGTTCATTCTATATGTATTTTCTATGAGTGTGATTATTGAATGATGGAGATTACAAAATTCAGGTTATAGTAGAACAGATGCACTATCCATTTTGCAAACCCTACAAAGTAAATTTCCATCCCTGAGAAAGGAACTCAGAAAGATTTCTGCCAACAAGGCAGTTACACTCCAGTGGGTGCCAGGTCTCCTCATGTGAAGTGCCAGGTAACGAAAAGACAGACAAAACTTGCTAATGTGAACAAGTAGAAAATGAAACCACATACTTTGAAGAGATAAAGAGCTGTCGTGGACATGAGAAAAGAACCTAAACTATCCAATGATGACTACCACACACTCAACAGACAAGGACAGGCTTTCATTTTCTGACTCAGGATAGGACATAACAGACTGAACAAACAGATACATATGATACGATAGTCCCCACTCCCTGTGTCCCTGCTGATCAAACCACAGAACATGTTCTGCAAGACTGTCCCCTGTATGTCCTCCCTAGCAAAGGAATGCTGACCCCCCCAACACTACAGTAAAAACTACATGGCTCCAGAGATGAGCTACAGACAACAGTCAACTTCATCATAAGAACAGGTCTGATGGTATAATCATCAAAATAGCGATTGCAAAGATGAAGGTTTATGGTAGGATTATTGAGAGGATAAAATTCAGGTTATGTCTGAAAATATTATCACACATTAAAATAAAATGGGCTTTAAACTATGTATTGTGACACTATTTTCACAGCGGATGTAAACGTTGCCATGCTACATTTTGAAACATGACTATGTAGACACTTGATTTATCGGACTGAAACGAAGCAACATACAAAAACTTTTCCCTGGCAAAACAATGCAAATAAAGTTAAGTAATTATAAAAGTAGAATTATATTAAATACAGACCATTCTTATATCCTCTGTAGCTCCATTGTACTGCCGTAACTCTACGAGAACTTCCTGAGCAGAGTCTAAGACAGATTTAACCTGCTTCCAAACATGTTGTTCTGCTTCAGTAGGCTGAACATCTAAAAATACACAGACAAAATGAGTTTAGTTGTAATAACTTTTTAGCAATAATTACCACTATATTCGGTGGAAAAGAAATCCTGTTTATGCCACAAGGTATATAAGGGTAATACAGTGTTAGGCCTGTATTTTTCATTGACTTTTGACATGCGATGGGCCATGTGGCAAACCTCACACTGGCCGTCTTTACCTCCCAGTATTTTTCCTGGTACCTAATAGAGGCTGGGTCAACTTGAGAGCTGTTACAGTCTAAAAGCCTAAGAAGCAAGTTCACTAACAACCACACTACTGCGGCTCTCTATATTAGGTGTAATCTAGTAAAGAATGAAATCTGAGTAAAGTGGTATATTCAGGAATAGCATCTTAATAAAGCAGTCTAAAAGCAAAGGACTGACCCAGGTTTCCATCCCACATGGCTCCGTCCTTCTTGACAGAAATGGCAAGCCATTTTCTGAGTGCTGTTTAGTTTAATTTTTGGTGTGCACACTGTGCGAGGTTGGACTACCAGTTTTCTCATCCTTTACTTTGGGGATTTCTCTCTCGCGATCACCGCCCAGGTCGATGTACCAGATTTCACCACAAATTCTATTCATGTGGAAATCCGATTCATGCAGCCCTAGCATTGGTGTGTTTTATGTCACATTTTCAGCACCTTTTGGAGCCCTGGTGCTTATCCTTTGGCAATGTGTCCGGTTTCAGCCAGCATTTACTCGGTTCGCTCTCTGTTCTGTATCCATCTAGTGTTTTTTTTACAGTGTGGGGTAGATAGCCCTACCCCCAACCTCCTTAGTCGCCTCTTACGATATGCGTAGCAGGTAACATTGGTTCTATTCTTTACACCCCAATTTGGGCCCTGGTAACCACTCGGGCGACTTTGGGGATCTAAATCACCAGCAACTCAGAAGTCGGAGTAAAGTTTGCCTGAATGGCAAGGGAAACTGATGATAAGAAAAACAAGCCTCCACGCAAAAATCAGTCAGGTGTGTCATATTAGGCATCCTGAATTCATAGCGGATAAACTAAAAAAAATAAGAGAAGAACATGTCTGAAAGTGAACAAAGAATATTAGGGTTGACTAAACATTATATCTGTACAAAAAAATCTCAGATTTGATCATGAAAATAAGAATGCATAATCTAAATGCATTCTCTCAACCTACACCATCAACAAACTGCATAAACAATAACACATGATTAAAACACAAACAAGTATCAATTTGTGGCAGCAAAACAATCTCAATGAACAAATACTGACAACAGTAGTTAAAAACACCTACTTTCAAAGTCAACAAAGATGTTCTCAGATGATTTTGTTGGTTGATCATTATTGAGCAAAATGCGTAATAAATTTCCCATCTTTGCAACTGAAAACTGTTGACATAAACAAAAGTTATAAGTAGTTTCTCAGCGGTTATGTCAAGTTACATTCCCTTACTTTCATAAACATATTGTCAGGGCATATATGCTTAATCAGAAATAAATATACTTAAAGTATGTCAAACTGGAGCGCCGCAGTAGTGTAGTTATTAGTAAACTCAGCTTTTACGCTATTTCTCCAGATTCAATTCCACAGTGAGCGTGGATATTTTTAAAATCGTAACGGCTCTCAGGTTGACCCAACCTTAAATTGGTACCCGGAAAAGCACTGGGAAGTAAAGGCGGCCGACATGATGTTGACCACATCCCCCATCATGTGCCGATGATCAATATGGGCCTAACACCGTATTAGCAAACAAACCTCGAGGTATGAAAAAAGAGTTCCTTTCCTTTTTTGTTATGTCACACTGAAAATTCACAATATATCCTGAATTTTTACAGTACTATGTATCCATCTTATTTATAACTTCTTGCACTAAAATATAGTCACACTAAGCAGCAAAATTAACAGTATTGATGGTAAGAAAATCATAATGAAAAATACTTGTTTATTTAAAAAGTGTCAATCATGATTATTCTTATCCGAGCTATAATTTCTTCAGAGTAGATATAAAAATAAAACGCAGTAATGCATTTGGCTTTCAAATAATTCTTGAATAATAGACATAGTGCAATGCATGATCCAGAGTATGTAAACTAGGTGTTACCGTACTCATTTACTGTCACAAGTCGCTCGAGTGGTTACTGGGGCCCAAATTTGGGATGTAAAGAATAGAATCACTGTTACCTGACACGCATGTCGTAAGAGGCGACTAAGGAGGGTTGGTTGAAATCGGAAGCACATGTCCTAAACGTGTAGAAGTCTATGCGTTTAGGGGCCTACAAACCAATGTGCAACATATACATGTTCTTGGCAAAGATCAAACATATCACAAGGAGTGATTAAAATTGGTCGTAAAGGAATGAACGCAAAGAAGAAGAAGACTGTCACAAGTTAAAATTTATGTCCTGGATTGTCGGTATGATCATCTTCAAAGTTCTCCACTGGTCAATCACTCATCAGAGTGTCACCACTGTCCCATATCTTTCCAATGTACTCCGTTGGTCAATCACTCACAAGTGTCATCACTGTCCATGTCTTCACAAAATTCTCCACCGGTCAATCACTCACCAGATTGTCATCACTGTCCCATGTCTTCAACAAATTCACTGGTCAATCACTCACCAGAGTGTCATCACTGTTCATGTCTTCACAAAATTCTCCATTGATTAATCACTCACCAGAGTGTCATCACTGCTCATGTCTTCACAAAGTTCTCCATCGGTCAATCACTCACTAATATCATCACTGCTCCATGTCTTCACAAAGTTCTCCACTGGTCAATCACTCACCAGAGTGTCATCACTGCTCATGTCTTCACAAAGTTCTCCATCGGTCAATCACTCACTAGAGTATCATCACTGCTCCATGTCTTCACAAAGTTCTCCATCGGTCAATCACTCACTAGAGCGTCATCACTGCTCATGTCTTCACAAAGTTCTCCATCGGTCAATCACTCACCAGAGTATCATCACTGCTCATGTCTTCACAAAGTTCTCCACTGGTCAATCACTCACAGTGTCATCCACTGTCCATGTCTTCACAAAATTCTCCACTGGTCAATCACTCACCAGATTGTCATCACTGTCCCATGTCTTCAACAAATTCACTGGTCAATCACTCACCAGAGTGTCATCACTGTTCATGTCTTCACAAAATTCTCCATTGATTAATCACTCACAGAGTGTCATCACTGCTCATGTCTTCCAAAGTTCTCCTCGGTCAATCACTCACTAGAGTATCATCACTGCTCCATGTCTTCTACAAAGTTCTCACTGGTCAATCACTCACCAATGCCATCACTGTCCCATGTCTTCACAAGTTCTCCACTGGTCAATCACTCACAAGTGTCTCACTGCTCATGTCTTCACAAAGTTCTCCATCGGTCAATCACTCACTAGAGTATCATCACTGCTCATGTCTTCACAAAGTTCTCCACTGGTCAATCACTCACCAGAGTGTCATCACTCTCATGTCTTACAAAGTTCTCCATCGGTCAATCCTCACTAGGTATCATCACAGCTCCATGTCTTCACAAAGTTCTCCACTGGTCAATCACTCACCAGTATCATCACTGCCATGTCTTCACAAAGTTCTCCATCGGTCAATCACTACTAGAGTGTCATCAGCTCAGTCTTCACAAGTTCTCCATCGGTCAATCACTCACCAGAGTATCATCACTGCTCATGTCTTCACAAAGTTCTCCATTGGTCAATCACTCAACAGAGTGTCATCACTTCCATGTCTTCACAAGTTCTCCATTGGTCAATCACCTGTCATCCCCAACCCATTTCTAAGCGGACCATATAATTTGTAATGTCAAACTTGAATCAGCTGATTTCTTCTAATATTCAAATAAACAAGACACTGTTTCGGATATATAGAAATAGAAGTTACTGACTACTGTTATAAAATATCATAAACAAATTTATACGTGCTGAACATGATAAGAAAGTTTTCTATTTCTTAATGATTTAGAATAGGAATATAAAGAAGTAATACATAGTTCAATCACTATTGACTGAATGATTGGACCGTCATCAGTGTACTTTGGTGAGTAGCCATGTGTGCTCCGATCTCTTTCTTACCCAGGAAGATCCTGCGGCAGTGCATGAACTCTGTATCACCAACGAGGGTACCGGATGTAATTTAGAAGATGTTGAAAATATTCTGTAGGAATTGTTTTATTTATTTTTCTACTCAAGTTTGCCCGGGCAGTTCTTCTAGACTTTGAACTGCAATGGGTTCTTTTACGACCTCAACATGAACAGGGACTATGTTTTATCGTCCGTATCCAATAGGACTAGGAACCCCATCTCACCTATTGAGACAGTGATGATATTACAAATATGGTCACCATAATTTTTATATTGTTGACGTATGAATGATTCCTTGTATCACGTTATTTAAACTGTTATACACCTTAGATCATAAATGATAATCGTTATCCAATCCATGTTCACTTACTGAATTTTCTGGGTGTAAAAAAACTGTAATTTATTAGTTGTCACCACTCAGTCCACTGTATAGTATTGCATATTCTTATATTATTCTACAGACATTTCCGATTTCATCTGACTTTAGTCAGCATAGCCAATTCATATTCTTACAAGTTACTTAACTACTAAACTTAAACTCATCAGCAAAAACAATCAAACTAGTACTAGTAGAGGAGAGGTTGTAGTAATATAGATAGTATAAATAAGTTAAGTATGTTAATGTAACTTTATGTACTATATTATTATTATTTATAATATTATAACTTTAACCGTAACGACGCCGTAACTTAACTGTCTTAACTAGTGCTAGTGTAACGTAACGTAAAGACTAGACTTTAGTACTTTACTGTCACTTTATACTTTACTAGACTACGGTTAACCATAATATGATATTAAATTATAAGCAAGCAGGAAGCTAAATTGCAAAAAACCCAAAAATAAAGTTATAGAACTTTGACTGCATATATGAACATATTTGTATTCCAAATCATACATTCGTCACGTGCAAACACTTCAAACAAAACATGACTATTATTACCTCAAGCACGTTGGAATCAGCCCACTGTTTTCAAGATACTTCCTACTTTCAGCTTAGTTGTCAACCATAAGTCAATTACACTTCCGGGTTATCGAGTTACAAACGACACAAATATTTATAAAAAATTAATATCTTATATATATTTTATATAAATAATAAATTATACAATGTACCTTTATTATTATTAAGTAATTTTATTCCGTTTCAAAAGCTATATTTATGTTCAACGATATATGTTATCTAAAAATAGTAGTTGCACGTGACGAAACGCCGTCTGCTAGTATTATCAGACTTGAAAGTTATATCAGACTTGATGTTTGATGCGATCGTCAACGGATTTTCATTTAGTTACTGGTGAAGAATAAGACTTGCAACATGTCGTAGGTTTAGAGTGAATATATACTTTTTTTAAACTGTTCATGTCTAAGTGCATAAATATGTAAACTATATACACGTATTTGATAATTAATAAGTGTAAATGTTATCGCACATTGAATGATAAAGGTTGACAGATAAGCCTTAGCTGGTTAGTTTGACTAGGTTATATATATATATAATTATAATATAGAGTGCCGTCTTATAAGTTACTTTAAGTCTGAAGTTATAAACGACTTCACGGCAGTTCGGACGTACCATTAGCTAAGGGCACATGCTCTTATAGTATATGATCAAGAGTATGTATGTTATTGATGCCCGATGTAATATTGTAATATCGTGTTGTTTCAGAATCATATCTGGACGGAAGATATTCACAGGAACTTCCAGTATGTATCTAGCCATGTATTTCAAACAAGTTGAGCGGTAACGTTATTGGATATACATTTAATACACCAACCAACTCGAAGTTTACATGTGTTTCGCGTAAATGTCAGGCCTAGATTTAACTAAACAGTGTATTCCGACTAGTCATGTTTTGTTTAATGGATGCACGCAATCATTGATTACCAAGAGAAGGGTTTTTATCACACCATTACAAGATCAACACACTAAATACCCGGAACACGCAACATGAAATGAGTCAGATAAGTCACGATATATCTTGTGAGCTTGTCTCATCATCATATTTGGATAGTCATCTAGACAAACTGATTAACGATATTTATGATGATGATGACAAAATTAACTGTTCCCGGATGTGCTTCAGCAATGAACCAGCTAAACGTTTGAGTCCTTTACACTTACTTTCATCAAATAATAATAGCACAAGATCAGCTTCTCTACTGAATGAAGACAAACATTTCCAAAGTTTAAGTGAAAGCAGTGATTCAACGCTATCCATAAATGTTGAAATGAAATGTGATGAATTTGCTGTAGAACATATTCCTAATCTTGGATTTAACAACAATGAAGTAATTTCAAAAATTACAACAGATGTCTCTAAGCACATCACTGATGATAATAAACCCATTCTGAACATTTCAGCTCATGTTACAGAGATACTAGAAGTTAAAAAGAGTTTAAAAAGAAAGAACTCCAACGAATTTGATAGTGACCTGGACCAGAATCTATATCCTTCCAATTCATGTACTTCAAGTAAATTAACAAAATGTAAATTTCAATCAGATTCTAAATTGGAACAGCTGGAGAAAAGATATGACAAGGAATTTGTTTATTTGAAAGTGGAAACAAGAACAGAAGTAGTTCAAGAACTAATATCAGAGGAAATGGAATCTTTGCCAGAATTATCTCGCTCCAACAAGGTAATGAATAAAGATATCGTCAGTGAGTCATTATTGAAAACTGGAACTGATAGTGAAACCTTGGCAAGTCTATCACAGGTCATACATGATACTGGTCAGCATAAGAGATATGTAGGTGATACACATGTTATATCACAGTGTGAATCTTATGAGCCATTCTCAATTCCAGAAATGATGTCTCTTTGTGCAACAAAGGTATCACCAATCTCTCTTGAAATGCCAATTTTGACTTTTAAAAATGCTGCATGTTCACAGCCTGTTATATATCCAAGAAAGTTTAGGATAGAAGAAACAGTCCTTCTTGAAAATAAGCTAGAAAAAACAGATCTTAATGAAAACAAGCCAGAAGAAACAACCATTATTAAAAATCAGCCAGAAAAACAGTCATTAAAAATCAGCCAGAAGATACATCCATTACAAAAATCACCAGAAGATACAGCCATTATTAAAAATCAACCAGAAGATACAGCCATTATTAAAAATCAACCAGAAGATACAGCCATTATTAAAAATCAGCCAGAAGAAACAGTCATTATTAAAAATCAGCCAGAAGATACAGCCATTATTAAAAATCAGCCAGAAGATACAGAAATTATTAAAAATCAGCCAGAAGATACAGAAATTATTAAAATCAGCCAGAAGATACAGAATTATTAAAAATCAGCCAGAAGATACACATTATTAAAAATCAGCCAGAAGATACAATTATTAAAAATCAGCCAGAAGATACAGAAATTATTAAAAATCAGCCAGAAGATACAAATATTATTAAAAATCAGCCAGAAGATACAGAAATTATTAAAAATCAGCCAGAAGATACAGAAATTATTAAAAATCAGCCAGAAGATACACAATTATTAAAAATCAGCCAGAAGATACAGAAATTATTAAAAATCAGCCAGAAGATACAGAAATTATTAAAAATCAGCCAGAAGATACAAATATTATTAAAAATCAGCCAGAAGATACAGAAATTATTAAAAATCAGCCAGAAGAACAGCGATTTTTAAAATAAGCCAGAAAACAGCGTTATTAAAAATCAGCCAGAACAAACGGTGATTATTGAAATTAAGCCAGAAGAAACAGCCTTTAATATAAATCTGCCAGATCAAACAGTCGTTAATGGACATGGATCAGACAACACAAGCAATGATTTAAACACTAAATTTGTCACAAATGTGTCTGATATCCCTTCATGTGAGATGGCTCATGTTGATGATGAATTACCAACACCTCCACTGTCAACAACAGCACACTTTAACAGTGAGCTTCCAGACAGATCTGAATATCTAACACAAATTGAACTACTTGCAATTCCTAACAATTTGAATACAGAAACACATTTGCAAAGTTTCAATGACATGAGTGAGGCCAAACCATCAATAAATGTTGAGAAGGAATGTGATGAAACAGAAGTAGTTCAATGTTTACTGAATCGAGGATGTAAGAACGCTGATATCATTGCAACAAATGTGTCTAAACAAACTATTGATGTTGAACCCATTTTGAATGTTGCAGGCACAAATTTTGATAGATTGGTGACAGTTACTCATGAAACTTTATCACAGCTTTCAGTTTCACATACACAAATAAATGAAATAAACGAAACATCTGTTTGTGAAATATCAACAAAGGATACTGTACAATATAAATCAACTTCCATAAGTAACATATCAGAACTATGTGGACATCAAAATAACAAATATACTATTGGCAGTATCTGTGATTGCGAGTATGAAGAAATGCCAAGATCACCACAAATGCTTATGAATATGGATGGTATTCAGTGTTTATTACCAAGTGATGATCATACGGTGCCACAGTTCAATGAAGTTTTAGTAGATAAAATTGAATGTGCTATTGGAAATGTAGAGAGTAGCCTAGCAATAAATAATATTAATCACATCTGTTGTGAGGAAACTAAGAAGATATTGTCTAATGAAGCAGGATCCCAATGTTGTCATTCTGCTGTTCTGAACAGTAATTCTCTAGAAAACTGTAAGACCAACTTGTCTTGGCCTTCACTAAAGTCAGCTTGCACATCACATTGTCCAGATAGTGTCAGAGTTAGTATTGCAATCTCATCCAAACTAGACGATGATGATTTTATTACATCTTCCACTGAACAAACTGGAAATTCACCGAATCGGGTTGCAGACAAACAAGTCCTTTCTTATCTTAGCAGTGAGATATCTACAGTTGATTTTGAAGATAACACAAGCAATGAAGTACACACAGTTCCAGAAGTAAAACTGTTGAATGAAGATGTATGTCTTAATGAGATATCTCTGTATAGTAACCTTCCTGAGAACAAGCAATGTAAGTATTATCTATTTGGATTTCTGATTTCCTTGTCAGATACAGTTTTATTTGTTTGCATCATCATCATCAAATAACTTGTCCCAAGCAGAACTTTGCCACCCTAACAGTCCTTCAGAATTTCTCTCTCTCAAGGCCTGATGTCCAGTCTCTGCAGCCATCATGCTCAAATCATCAATTACATCCTGAATCCATGTTCTACTTGTACAACGTGCAATTCCGACTCCTTAAATTGCTGGATAGGTTCAACATCTATTTATAGTATCCTCATCCAGCAGACGGTCGCTGAAAAACCAAAGGACATTCACCCCTATCTATCTTGAACTCCTCGATGACCAATGCTGCCGTTCTGCTCTCTCATTGCCATGAATACCTGCATGCCCAGGACAGTATATCCAAGTAAACATGAAGGCTGGAAGCTTCAATAGATAACATTCACTTATACCACAACCTGCCAACAGATTATTTATAGTTTACTCCTGTTTCCTCTTGATTTTTCCTGCCACTGATCATTAGATTAGTAGACCTGAGATTTCTATGAAGGTTGTAGTGTGTCTAACGTTTATATGCTTCTTAGTACTTTCTCATCTCCATTTGTAAGTGTTCTCTGAAATTCGTCACTCCTGTTGTATCGTTTGCTTGATAAAGGCCTTTTGTGATAAAGGCCTTTGGTAACGTTGCTGTTTATCGTCACTGTTTCTGTATTTTGTAAAACTATAGTACTTTGTTTGTACGTGTTTCGCTAAAGTTTATAGCAATTCTTGTTCACTTAATGTAGATGTCACTGGACATATGTGAATTTTGATGGGGATATCGGTGCCACATGTTGCAGTACTTTATCCTGCTAGGAGAGCATCACCATTTGTATATTTACTGCTTCGTTCATGTGGTGCCGGGGCCTGCAAGGAAGCAAAGAATAGTACCACTGCAACCTACAAGGCATGTCGTAAGAGGCAACTGATGTAGGACCTAGGGACGCTACCTAGTAAATAAAAGTATCGCAAAAATCGGATGTGCTGGCCTACTTGTAGGTGCATAACTGGCACAACATACAATCGCTCTTGGGCTGAGATCACATGCAAGTCACACAGAGTGGTTAATAAGTGGTCAATATTGAGCGTTCGAAGAAGACGAAGACTGCTTATTCATCCAGTATGAAATTACTCTAGATTCTAGATCATCACTGACACTCGTTCTAATGATGTCTTACTATCCATAACCAGTGGTAGTCTGTCACATCTTTAGATAGGATCATCTCTAGTCATAATTTACTCATGTATCACAGCATGTTTGAAGTTATTGATCACACTTCCAAATCACCAATTTCATATAAACTAACATTCATTGAGTAGCTGGCAACAATTTGTTACATGCAAATTATATTTAAACAGAGCATACCTGAATGTATAACAGATTCTTACTAGTTCTTACCAATATCTTCAGGTGAACTACTATGTAAACAGCAAACAAAACCAGCTTTCAAATGGAATTCAGTTTATGAGACTATACTGAACAAATCACTCACAGACCAGGCGACAGGTATGTTATTGACAATATATTGTTTCCTTTTTTTTTACCACAACTGTCTTGTTGAGATTTTCTCTTAATGATGGATGACTTTGTACAACAAGAGAGGAGTATATAACTGACAACTTACATACAATACAATTGATCTTTCTGATGTGATTGTCATATGATATATTTCATATGATACAGTACTTAACAAATGTCATCACTTAATAACTGTATTTGTTACCAGTTTGTTTTGTCCCTTGATGAGCTTAGGCTACATTGTGTGTATCACTGTCAGCATGCCTTTTTGAATCTGAGAACAACTGGTTAACTCTCTCTCTCTCTCTGATCTTTACTGTTTAGTGGAACTGGCATCACTGCATGTCCATATCCAATACCATAACTATAAACACTTTTTAAAACTAGAACATCACTACACATTTTTTGGGTCACTTTTTGTGACAGTGTGCCATGTAAATCCAGAATTTAAGGCCAGCTTAGGCCAAAAGTTCTTGGCGTGCTCATAGTACCAGTTTGTTCAAGTTTGTGTGTGTGCTTGCACAGTTTGAAGCATCTATTTGGAATCGAGATAAGCATTACAGCTACACACTGGTGTAACTAGCATTTCAATTTAATCATAAAAGCAAAGTTAATGTTAATCATACTAAGCTGAAACTGTTGTTTTCACTAATGTTTTACAAAACTATACTTTTTTGCAGAAGATTCATCATTTGAATGCCTCAGCTCAATAGTACCAATCTGTCAAAGTCAACGACCTCGTCGGTTTGGTTTGTCAAGAAAACAGAATGTTAGACATCTTCACGATAAACCATGAGAAGAACTTGTGTATTATATCAGACTCAACAGGAAATCTATACTTATCAAGGAATATTATCAATTTGTTGTTGGATCAAGAAACACATCATTTCAAGATTCATAATTCTTTATCACACAGCATTTTTTTAAAGATAAACCTCAGCTTTTTTGTTAATTCTTGGAATTTGTGAAATAGAAATACATTATATATGTATTGAAACCCTATTTGAGATTTGTTAAAATGTCATGTATATGCAAAGATATTTAAAACATATTCATCAAATTTAAATCTTAAAAAAGACTGTGATAGTTTGTAGAGACATAGGAAGATAATGTAAAATACAGTCATTTTATGCAACAAGTCCATTCAATTGATGTCAGAAAGAAAGTTCTTCAGTGCTACATAAAGCCAATACTGACATATGGATGAGAGCCATGAATAATAAATAAACAGATTGAAAAATCTCCGGAGGCCACAGAGATGTTTTGACAGGAGAATGTTAAGAATACCATGTACTGCCTAAATTACATTGAAAGAGGCAGTTATAATTTTTTGGCATGTGATAAGAAAGGGAGGTCCCAGTGCTTTTCTGGTACCCAATTGCTGCCTGGTCAATCTGAGAGCAGTTATATCTATTCCCACTATGGCACTGAACCCAGACTACACGATTAGAAGCGAGTGCACTAACCACTATGCTATTGCAGCTATCAGAACACATTGTGACAATTGATAAAATAAATGGGAGACAAGACAGAGGAAGACAGAAAATTCTGGACAGTCCTGCTTCATGGCATGGAAGAGTGTCAAGATCTCTGAACTGATAGTCTGCACCAAAGACAGACTTTTGCATAGATCCAAGGTCGTCTAAGCCAGCTCGCATGGCACACAATGATGATGATCAATAATTACATTTCTGAGTCTACTAACACCTTTTTTTTATCATTTATTTTTAAAATTATGTAATTGAACAGTTGTTGCCACGTTTGGTCTTGGTTGAGCTGGAATGTTGTGTTTAAAATGTGATAAATCTGCAATTGACACATTTTTTTTTTTGGCAATGTTGGTGATTAACAAGATCTAATTGGGCTTCACTTGTAGAAGCTATTTTCCTATTGTATCGTGATCAAGAGTTGGTCAGATTTGATAATTTATTTATTTGCATTTCACCTTATAACTGTCCCTACTCCACTTTTCCTTCAGGTATACATTTTCTTTCAAAAAGTTCAATATTGACGATTGTGATACTTTCTTTGGCATTATTAATTTATGATTCCAGTCAAATATTTTTGTTGATTGCTAAAATATGATTAATCCTTTATCCCAAAAATGTACCGGTAATGGGTGTACTGTTCAGTTCTATGTGTATAGTTGGCATGCCTTTCTTTCTATCTTTCACTGTTAGTGGGCTGCAGGCTTGAAGTGTCACCATCTTATTAGCAGTTATTTATTTACAGGAAACCATCAGTATGCTTACTCTTCAATGTCTGTTGGGGAGACTGAGCACCTATGGGTCTGCCCGGAGTACAATGACGTCAGTTTAGTAACCAATTATTTATTTACATCCTACTACAGCGTCATCACTTTATACCAACAATAATTTATAGATGTTCTACACCGAAATTGACAGAAAGTTCTTCCAGACCGTAATTGAAAGAATCCAAATTACTGTTCTATAGTACTTCTAATCCCAGTTCACTTCAAACAGTACACTTATTTTGGTTAGGGTTACTTGAGCTAATACCTCCCCACTTTATCTAAGACATTTCGAATTTGGAAACTCTTGTTAAGTTGAGCTATTTTCTCATAGCACAGCTGACATTATGTTCTGTTTACTGGGTCCTACTATGCTTTTACCCGTCCATAGGCGTAACTTGGTTTGTCAAACTACTTTGGTTCTGTTTAGTCTTGCAAGTAAGTTCTTTCCAGGTTGTAGTATACTTTTAATCCATTTTCAAAAAAACTTTCAACACATTTTATTTTGTGATGAAATCTAATGTTTTCTATTCTATATGAGAGCCTCATAGGTACTCAGTCTCCCTCAACAGATGGTGATGGATATGCATACTTATGGTTTACTTGGCTCATTGGTTAAACATACTCCTTATTTAGCCCCACTTTACTCATGAAACATTTAATTACAAATTACTTCAACCACAGTATAGATGTGTCACCAATTTCTATGTTCTCATCAAACAGGCATTCCACTAAGCAACTTCAGTATATCCTACTTATCTATCTTCAACACCCAGACTACAGGTTTTTTTTTAGTAGAGGCCTGACTGTGCTCTCATATTACAATAAACACTGGCTTGTAGAAAACAGTAGATCCATGAGATCATTTAGAAAGTATAATGTGTACTGATACCAGCCATGGACTGAGAGTTGGGCAAAGATAAGTAGCCTAGTGAAAGAAATCTCAGATAGCTACTGGATGGTTGTAATGACTTCCTCAACCTCTGTTCTCATACTTGAAGTATTATATTAAACAAAATTAAAATGTTTGTTAATATTTGTGAATTGTTAGATTTTTAGTTGACAATAATATGTTTGAATTAAAGTTATTTGTGTTAAAATTTTGTTGAATTAAGTAAAATATGAATGCCAAGTTCTAGTAGATTTAATCTATGAATGAAGCTGGCCCCAGAGCATATCTGTGATAAAATGTACATAGTACTGTTGTAATAATTATATTTATAGTTCAGAAGTTCCTGTTAGATTGACATAAGTTATTTGTAATATATGTCACTAAATGTGATTGTTTGCTACTTATCTTGGTTGTCTTTTTTGTTGCTTATTGTTGATTGTGTCTCCACAGCAGATGACACTTGCATGAAACTAGTGGTAAAGTACATCAAGTGTCTAGTAAGATCTGTAATAATAGATTTATGTGATGACAATGCTATCATCTTGCACAAACCTTCAGATTTATAATATCTTTTAACTATTGGTATGTTACAGGTTGAGATTTTAGTACATCATCATATATTCACTTCTGTAGATGTCATGGAAAACACTTGTTATCACTCTATTCCAAAATTTCCCACATCCTTTATTTTAACATCTGTTTCTGATGCTTTTCTTCATGTCCAGTACAATATTCACAACTTCTGATCTTTCTTTAGTTACTGTACAACATCCTCAACCTCCGTTGAACTTTCATCATGTACAGTACAACATCTTCAGCTGAACATAGAGCTAGTTTTCCATTACCTTGAATATTCAGCTCTGACCACAGAATTCATTAACTCTTAGTGGACCAGGGCAAAGTCACGTTTTTACAAGCGCTTTCACGTTTTGATAACCAAACCGCCACACGCTAAGTGGCGGAATGTAAAACGCGTCCACTTCAACGCCACTTAGCGTGGCGCTTGGTCCACTAAGAGTTAATATGTCCCGTCTTTCACTGTTTTATTTCTCTATTACTATAGTTTCTTTATTTGATTGCAGTCATCTAGGCATGACTAGCAAGGGGGAAAACATGAAGAGTGAAGAAACTTCAGAAAGAAAGCTTGTAATATAAAGAAAGTCCATATTTTGATGCATATTATCATACTATTGTTAGAGGCATGATCTATGAAAGAAGAGATGAACAACAAAGAATAGATAATGGATACATTTAGCATCAAACAAAATGCTAATAGCAGAATTGCTAAGCATATCTAGAAACATGAAGCTGCTGTAAGCCATGCTCACTTAGGCATGCCCACTTAGGCATGCCAATGTGGCACTTGAGGAAGAATGTTCATTTCAAGTTGTAGTTTGAACAATATCACTGTTATTATGTTCTTGAAGTGAATATAAGTTAGCAACATTCCTATTTAATTATAATTCTGTATTTTGCAATTTCCAGTTCAGAATTTAATACAAAATTTACAATTCATTTTTTGGTCACTATTTTACGTTTGTAAGACAATTCATAATCCATGATATTCTCTCATTCTATTTCTGACTCTCCCAATCCTTGTTTCTGCTTCACAACTCGACAAACCTCAAAGAATAAACAGACAATTTTGTTTATTTCCAGTATCTAAAAATACATACATGGTTATAATAATCTAACAGAGCACATGTTGTTTGTGAAACATTCATTACAAATCTAAGTTACACATTTTAAGACAGAAAAAAAACCACCCTACAAATAATGTACTCTGGTTAAAAAAAACAACAATCACATATAATAAACAATTCAAACCAAATGTGCACTTGTTGTGTACAGTAGCTGCATCTTATCAATTTACTATGAGTAATATACAATAAATAATATCAAGATCAAGTAAAACCGGTCTCACAATACTACTGTGGACTTTACTTGTAAAGACAACATGCTTTAGAAAAAGATAATTATCACACTAAGGAAGAAGAACAATGAAACCCAAGTTTTGAAGCAGAAAATAGATCTACTAAATATATATGTTATTAAAGCGCACAAAAAGTGCAATTTTGATTGTTCAGTATCAACATGTTCCGTAGGTACTTCTTGATATATTTTAGCAGATGAAGGGTATGCATGCTGATGGTTTCTCTAGCTTGCTGGTTATACACATATCCAAACTATCATCGCAGGAGACCATGCCGACTCATGCTATACCTGATTCTAAATTCTATACCTGATACTCTTCAGTTGCAGATCCCATTCTCATGAACGCTGAGTTATCACATTTTCTAGTTCTGTGCTATTTGTTCCCTACTCATTAATTTCAATGCATATGATTACGCAGACATGCAGAAACAGTAAATTCATATCATAAATGCATTCATAACTACTTTACTATATACATTCTATACTGTTGTCCACAATAACAATACATGTCACATGAATATTATAATTATTTGAACAATCAGGTCACCCTATAAACACTTCCAAAAATACAGCCATGTCAGTACAACATTTTAAAATGTATAATATATGTTTCTATAAATGTAAAAACAATGAAAATAGCTTGCAATTTCCAGTAATTCATAATTAAAGCCAGATTAAATAATTTAACAACTAAAATAGATAAGTATGTGGCTGAGAGATCACACACAATAGACAGCCTGCATGCCTCCTCCTCCTCCATAATAAAAAGGTGAAGTTTTATTTGATGCTTCAAAATATCAGTTGTGTACATAAAGGAAAATATATAACTTTGCACAAATTCTAAAGTAATGAAAGACAACTGATTTAGTTCATAATTAGTGCACTCACCCCAAGTGTATATAATTTTGACATGTGGCACATTTCAAACTTAAATATGACAGACCTTAATTTATAGTTCATGATTACCTGTGACATTCAGCTCAATAGTCTGTAAATAGCTACCTCTTATATTAATAATAATTACCAGAATGGAAAGGTTAATTGTTGCTGTTTTCTACAGACACATTAGCTATCAAAAGTCTATCAGTGACATAGGATTTAACAAATGTGTCTTGTTATAACAAGACATGTATTTATAAACTAAATTAGATATGATTCCTTAAAGTTTGTTTTTAGATTCTTAGTTACTGAAACGATGTCACAGCACTTCAGGCTGACCCATAGGTGCTCAGTCTTCCCCAACAGATGTAGAAGGATTATGTATACTGATGATTCATGTGGCTCTCTGGTTAAACCCAATCCTCACATATCCAGTTCTACTTGTACAATGTGTAATTCCAAACTCCTTAAATCGTTGGACAAGAAAATTTCCACTCAATTTCATCATGTACCTTTCTTTTTATCTCAAATCTAGTCCTATGAATGTCTTTGAGCTTTGCTTCAAAAGTTTGTCTCCATGTACCTCTAGGCCTCCATTATTTTGTTGCTGTCACTGCGGTGTTCACTGCAATGCATGTCTTGGCCCATGACTATTAGCCTCCCATAAAATTTTGAACATTATCCTGATTTATCAAACTATATGGAGAACCGCAGTAGAGTAGCTGTTAGTGAACTCGCATCTTGGGCGTGTGGTCTGGGTTCAA
This sequence comes from Arion vulgaris, assembly GCA_020796225.1. Classification (NCBI taxonomy): domain Eukaryota; kingdom Metazoa; phylum Mollusca; class Gastropoda; order Stylommatophora; family Arionidae; genus Arion; species Arion vulgaris. The sequence continues at coordinate 7,759,774 of CM036763.1, forward strand.
TTCCACAGTGAGTGTGGAATATTTTTCCCGAACGGCTCTCAGGTCGATCCAGTCTCAATTGGGTATCAGGAAAAGCACTGGGAGGCACAGGCAGCCGGCATGATGTTGACCACATCACCCATTGTGTGCAGACAGTCAATGAAAAATATTGGCCTAACATCGTATTACCCAATACATCGAGGTTTGAAAAAGGTTTCCTTTACTTTTTTTACTTCCTTATCACACTATAAAGATACTCAATACCAGAATAAGCAAAATTAAATCTTATCTTGAATATTGACTATTGAACTGAATTCACAGCACTCTGAGCAGACCCATAGGTGCTCAGTCTCCTAACAGAATAGCAATAAAAATATATGCGATAACACTTTAAATTGTGTATACTAATTTATAAAATTAGCTTACAATTATAACCAGTTGTAATTACTACTGAACAAATCATATGGCATTAAGTTTATACAGTTTTATCTAGTAAAAGTCATATTAAAATCTTCAATGATTATATTCCAGAATAAATTAAAAAAACAGGATATTGAACAATGCTTGTATATTCTTGCTATGACAAAAATGATTAAGTTTGTATAAATCTCCTACGGCTGTTATCTTTCAGGAACACACTATGAAAGTCATATAACATTTAACCAGACATACTAGAGTTTGTAATAGAAGATTCTAATATTTAAACAGGACATACACGTACAAACTGATGGAGTAATACTTGGATTTTCAAGTTATACAACTGGTGATTAATACTCGTTAGAAAATATCAGACAGAGACAATCATTATTAGTCAGACATGTCATGAGAAAATTATGTTTAGAACACAGTGTTACAACCAAGAAAATAAATGAAGAGGGAAACAAGGAAAGACAGAGAGATAATTTTAGATGGTCTGCTTCATGGCACTGAGAAATTTCAACATCAGAATTGATAGTCAGTACTAAAGTCTGACACTTGTTGAGATTCATGATAACTTTTGTTAGACTATATGACACAGAGGCGGATGGGAAGAGAAGGCGTGAGGCGAAAGGAAACATGGAGAAGAACGGTGGAGAGAGTTGAAGGAGTGTGGCCTGACATGGGAAACGGTTAGTAGAAAGGCAGCAGAACGGCAACAGTGGAGGTCTCTTGTGGAAACCTTATGTGTCAATCGTGACACGAAAGAGGATATAGATATGACATAGAGAAGTTTTACCATCAGAACTGATTCACAGGCCACACATTTTTTTTAGATTTATGGTCACATATGTCAGACTTCATGGCACAAAGAAGTTTCAACTTCAAAACTGATAGTACTAGTCAGACATTCGTGGAGATTCATGACCATATACTTCAGACTTTATGCACATGATGATGATTTTAAAACTGCTAAGTTTTATATTAAGAATTCTGTAAATGATAAATTTAAATGTTATAATGAGCACACATTTCTAATTGTCAAGAAAATAAATTACAATTGCTCTAAATCAAATTAACAATTTATATATATATATATATATATAAACTTAGCTTTCATTTCTCAATTATATGTTTTAGTTTTGGTCCAGCTAGACACTTGGTCATATTTCTGAAAGAATATCCCAAGCTCAGATCTTTCAGGAATGAGTGATGAAATATAGCTCCCCAGATAATGTCAAGATATATTTGTATTTATTTGTTACTAAACTGCACTATGGGTATACGAATAATGTAGTCTTTCAGAAGATGGTATAAAGTATACGTGCTGCGAGTTCCCATAGCACAGTTTAGACAAGTATCATATATGTACCAGTAGCATACTATTTCTTAACTGTTATATTTTATTTGAATTTATGACAGTCAAAGGATCATATCACCATGGCCAACTCATCATCAGAATCTTTGTTGTGGAGATGCTAAGAAAGGATTATCGGAGCCCTTTATCTTTTTAAATAGAAATGTCTAAGATGCATGAAATGAGGTGTCAGAAATCTGGGTCATCAAGCCAGTACTGACCTAGACTCTATTCACCCGTTAAGTGGTGACCATAGAAACATCCTACTTCACTGCAGTCTAGGAAAGTTAGTAGAGATCAAAGAAGGACGATAACCCAGTTTTAAATATACAGTGCTGAAAATGTATATTTTGGACATAAGGGCACAGATATTGCAGCCTTGTTATAAACTGTGACATAATATAACAAAACAAGCACCCATTTCAGACCAAATAAAGAAGAAATAGCACATGATTTTTGTTGTTCACCTGCTATGAATTCAGGTGTAGTCATAACCCTCTGGCTGATTTTTGTTGCATGAAGTCTAGGATTGTTGCAGGAGCAATGAAGGTTGTGCTTTGTGCAATACTCTTGGCATTTGGCATGCCATTTCTGCAAAGAGAGACCAAGCCATAAGGGGTAAAACCCGGTGCATTGAAGTCCTTCGGCTTAAAAAACCCTTTAAGAAGAGAAGAAAAAGTTGCTTTCCTTATCACAAATATCCCTCACAATTCAGGTGAGCATTAGTCCAACTTCAATGTGGAATTGAACCCAGGTCATGTACCTGAGAAGCAAATGCCTAATCCCTACACCATCACAGCTCTCTGTGGATCAAGTAGAACCATTTTATCTTCGCACAGAAGAAGCTACTGTAATAGAAAAGTCAACCAATAACTTTACATTAAGTTGCATGATAAGCTTACGTACATTACTTCCCTGGATAATTGGATTGTTAATGCTTCTATGGTTATTGTGTGAGTTTTGTGCACAATTTAATTTTCAGCAAGAACAGCCATATTGATCTACAATAGAAAAAGTAATTACAAAATTTTAATCTGTGTTGTCAATAACGTAACTCTTTCCATGCTTTTAGCTGCACATTGCGCCACAGCGGAGGTCCGTTGCACGCTATTAGCCGCACACTGCGCCATAGAGTTGCTTCCCTTATAAGAAGTCTTTCTAGTTTTACTTCTACTGTTTTACTTCTACTACTTTTCAACCTTGTTATTCTATTGGATTGTCCAGTTTTCCTCAATTTAGCATATAATAATATTAAAAAAGGGTTTTAAAGCCGAAGGATTGACTTCATTGCACCAGGTTTTACCCCATATGGTTCGTCCCTCTCCGCAGAAATGGCAAGCCACCTGCCGAGAGTATTGCACAAAGAACGAACTCCGTAGCTCCAGCAACAATCCTAGGGTCTCTGGAAAAACTACACTCGTGAACAGAACGGCGCGGTCCGGATTCGAACCCCGACCTTCGACTCACAAGGCAAAGGGCTTAACCACTCAGCCACATATATGTCTATTTATTGACGAGTAGTTAGGATTTTTTTACCTTCCTTGAATTAACTGTTTAAAAATTGAGTAAATAACTCCGCGTGGAAAGAGTTATGATAGAAACTTACTATATGCACAAATGTACACAATATGATGTAAAACTGCATGCAACAAAATCCTTCTTTATTTATGTACTGGTGAAAACTTGTTACAAAAATGAAGTGCCAAAGTTATGAGGAGACAGAGAATAATTAAGTGGTCATCGCCACGTTCATCCGTATTTATGACTTGATCTGCACTTTCTTCAATCTCTTTAATAGTAACCTCTGTTTCTTTGTCTTCACAATGATGTAGTAGAGAACAATTTGAAGGCTAGGAACAAGACCAGCAGAGACATCCAACTGCTGTTGCTTAGGCACAGACTGTGAACAGTCACAAGCTAAGGAAGGCATACCTGCTAGAAGTGTTTGCTGAAAACAGCGGCACTGAATCATAGGCAGTGGTGTAATGAGCAAGAGGCAGATTTGGCATATTACCTCTGATCGAACAAAATAAATTCACTTCAAGCTGATGGCTACTAAACTGTAAGACATGCAGCCTTTAAACATAACAATAAAACACAGTAAATAAAAAATAGGAAAGTATTTTGACACAAATAAATAAAGCACATTTTAAAAAATCATGTGGAATATCAGTTAATAGTCAGCAAGTCTGATAAATGCACTGCAGGTCAGTTTCATAAATTACAAATTTTAATACTTTACACCTGGTCTGTTCAAGTTATGACATCCTTGGACACATTTAGTTATGTATTTTGAAATTTGGTCCTACTCAGCAGTGCTGCATCAGGTGGACCCAGTACGTGAGAGCGAGTAAGCTTCAGGTGTCTTATCCTTTCGGAGAGAGCTGCTTGGAGTTTTTTTATTTGAAGGCTCCCAACTTCTGGCTGAGATCAAGTGTTGGGCACCTCATTTTGATCTTAAGCCAAAAGGCAGAGAAGCGATACATTTAACCTGAATTAGATTATAACCTAGCCCACCATATGAACACTATTGCCACCAACATGCCAGCTAGACGACTATCATATACTATTACTAAAATAAAACTATTTTTCTAATCAGTATTACCATTGCTGAGAAATTTTTCCTTTATCAGATACAGTACCTACCTTCTTCTTTGCGTTGTTCTTATGACCAATTGTAATAACTCTTTGTGATATGTTTGATCTTTGCCAAGAATGTGTATACGTTGCACATTGGTTTGGTAGGCCCCTAAATGTATAGACTTGTACATGTTTAGGATACATGCCTCCGATTTCAGCCTATCCGCCTTAGTCGCCTCTTATGACATGCGTGGCAGGTAACAGTGGTTCTATTCTTTACAGACCAAATTTGGACCCCTGTAACCACTCGGGCGAGTACCTCCCTCTGAAGTTTGATAAGGCAGACCTGTATGGCAGAGGACACTTACAATAAGGAAAGCAGGCATTCGCGCAAAAATCAATTAGAAGCGCCATACCAGGTGCCCTGACTGCGTCTTAATTCATAGCAGCAATCGCAAGAAGATATAGTACCATCTTCTCATGGAAAATTGATTGTAATAGATCTTCAACATTAGCATGTTCTTGTCACTCTGGCATATTCTAAAAGTCTGTTATATATTCCTCTCTTGATGTTTTTCTACCAATCTTACTTTCATATACAAGTCTAAAAGCGAAGGATTGACTTCATTGCACTGGGTTTCCCCATATGGCTCCGTCCAGGTAGGCAGAGATGGCATGCCATCTGCCGAGAGTGTCAAACAAAGTACAAACTTTGTAGCTCCGGCAACAATCCTAGGGTTCTCAGGAAAAAATTGTTCATGTGACTCGATCCAGATTTGAACCCACAACCTTCAGAACTACAGGCAAACATCTTAATCACTTTGTATTGAGCCCCAAATTTTCATATATAAGTAATAAATATGACTGTTTTCCCTATTACATACACATTGAACTTTTATTTATTTTAAAATAACTAGTCTTGTTTGCTACATATATATTCAATTTGTGTTAATTTAACTAATGTATCACACTGTCAGAAAAACAACGAATACAGTTCAATCATTGGGACAGCTGAGCTGTATCATATTGCCCAAGCATTGACAAGTTAATCCACATGGACAGTATCCCAGAACATGGGCATCCACAGTAATTTTTCCAGGGGGGTAACAAAATGGAAAAAAAGTGAGTTGGCCGTACTAGGTGTAAATGGAGAAGACCAGATTTACATAAAACTGTTTTATCAAAAATCCATTTTTCAGGAGGTGGTACTTGCCCCTCCTTCCATTAACATATGGATGCTCATGTCCCAGACAATTTTATTTATTTAATACAATTGATAAGTCTCCATATCAAAAGCATTGTAATTCCTACTGGCAAATGATGAGAAGTTTGTGTTGAACTAGTAACAATATGTTTCTCTGAAGATAATGAATTATATTTAGAACACAATTTCTGCTTGTTAATACAATATAAGAGAAAAAAAACAAAGACTTCCTACACGACCAGCATATTAAGGAGCATTGGCTCATAAATAATATCATGTCCTAGAAGACAAAATATTTTGGCCATGTTAAACGTCATAGAGGTTTGGAGAGAACAGTAATGGAAGGCATGGTTCCTGGAGTATGAGGCAGGGGACAACCGAGAAGAAGACGTCAGCAGGACATCAAAGAAACCTTGAACATGACACTGGAAGAGGCAGGAGAACTTGCTAGAGACAGAATTTTTCAGGCTGGCTTTGATGAAAGCGACATTCCCCTACTTAAAAAATATATGACTGCGGACTTGGCTGTTACAAGTTAGAGACTAACCTTACACGATGGGATCAACATGTTAAGCTTTACCACTAGTTATATTGCTAGGTTTCTGTGACTGACTCTTAGCTTTTCTGACATTACAAAGCCACTTGATAATCCGGGCATTTCTCTCAATAATGGATGTCTGCTGCTGGCTGCGATCCATAGATTGCGCATCATTCCATTCTGGTTCACTACGTGAATAAGTGCTGCATATGCTGATTGCATCATGTGAGTCCAATGAACTCATACTGTCAAATACTTCACCAACTTGCAATTCTCGAAGTCTGTTCATTGGCTCCAGAACTTCCTTCTCCAGACCCATCTGATTAAAAAAATTTTCCAGATCTGCTCCAACACTTGCACGAGACAGCCGGCTATGATTTGACATTAGAGAACTGTCTCGGGAATGTTGAAGTTCTAGACAGCAACCAATATCTGAATGAGACCGTGGTACCAATGAAAAATGTGGTGTTGGAGACAGGGAAAGTGGTGATGATGCATCCTGAGGTTCCATCTTGCCACTAAGAGATGAATTTGACCTGGTAACTTCTCTGGTCCATTCATCCTGTCCTCTCATGCTTTCTGCTCCCATGGATGCGGCAGGAATGGCACTAATCTCAGATACACACACTGTTTGATCAACTCGATCTATTGACATTTCTGACTTATGAGTTGATAATGAATTAATTTTCTCCAGAGGCACAAATGAATTTACAAAATCTGGCTTGGAAGTTGAATTGTCGGAACCAGTGCTCCGTCTCTCCCTCTTGACAGCTCTAGCTGAAGCGGTTATATCAGGGCATCTTTTCCTGCATCGATTAAGATGTACGCTGTCACTACTCACAAAAGATGTTTCAAGTACTTGTTTTGATGAAGGAATCAAACAACCGCTAACACAATCTTTAATAATAAACACTCGCTTGGCATGATAACTGCAGGTATCAGATTTACCTATAAAAACAGGTGTTGCAGCAAATGTACCGGTAACTTCAGGTGTAAAGTGATGTGCTCGACTGTTCTCTACTTTGGAAAAGAGGCACTGTTTCTCTGATTCCGATGGTGGAGATGTGGCACTAAGAGCTGTAAATTGTTTTGTCAGAGACTCAACAACTGAGTGTTTGACTCTGGCATCCGTCTCAGAGTATGTTGATAATTTTTGTATCTTTAACTGAGAAGTTTCTTGATAAGGAACTCTGTTGGAAGGTGAGGGATTATGTGTACAGGAAAATAAGGCAACCTTTCTGAGACAATCATTCGTCTCTTTTACAGTCGTATTAAGAGAAGTTCTGGATGAGAGCTTTCTTGGAGTAGGAACTGGTTTAATGTTTGACTTTCTGGGTAAAGGAACTGGTCTCTTTATAGCTGGGCTATTTGTCTCATTACTCACAACTAGATGATGGTACTGAGCAGTAATATTCTTATATATCGGTTCATGCTCATCTATTGTATCACTTGAAGAGCAATAATCAATTAACTTTAGCTCTGGTTGTGAACAACAATTTGCAGGTTTGCCGATCTCAAGAGAAACTGATGGTAAAACAAAGTTGAATGTATCCTCCTTGTTGAAAGAAGAACTTAAAATTGACTCTAGTTCTTTCCTTTCTTCTGAATTGTATGTTGTTATTGAACTGCCATCCCGTAGATTCAACCAAGCAGTATTGTCCAGGACACAGTTTATCGAATCATTACTGGTATCATTATTGTTCTCATCACTTTCATCATCTAGTACGACAAATTGTGAAAGAATATGCTCAGACTTTGACCTAGTTGGTGCTTTCTCTTTTCTGTTGTTGATCTTGCTGTATCTGGGAAAAACAAGATAATATCTATTAAAGTCTTATCAGGAATAAAATTAAGATAATGATATATAACTCAGGTGTCAAGGTTGTCCTTCTGTATGGAACAGAGACATGGAAAATAACTAAGAGGAACACCAAACATTTGCAGATATTCATCAATAAATGCCTGCGAAGGATACTCCATCTCCGATGGTATGACAGGACCACAAACAAGGAACTGTGGGATAGAGCGGGACAACGGCAGATGAAACAAGAGATAAGGGGCAGAAAGTGGTGATGGATAGGACACACTAAGAAGGAGACTACCTGACAGCATCACAAGACAGGCATTTCGATGGAGCCATCAGGGTAATAGAGGTATGGGAAGACCCAAGAACACCTGTGGGAGAGAGTTGGAGACGGAATGCAAGAAAATGGGTAGAGAGATCTGGAAAAGATGGCCTTGGATAGGAGGACTTGGAAAGCTTTGGTTGCAGACCAATGCCTCCCTAGGGGTAAAGAAGAAGAACATCATATAAAGATAAATGAAAAACAAGTGTTTGTGAATGAATGTAATATTATCAAGAAATCGTGAAAGAAAAAGTGTGGAATGAAAATGGAATTATTGAAGCGGATCAAACCAAAACAATATATTTGTGAGACATACAGACAATGCTGATAACTGTAATGGAGAGAAAGGGTAAGTGAATAATAGAAACACAATATAATTTATTCTTCTTCAAACGCTCCATATCGACCAATTGTTAACCACTCTTTGTGATTTGTATGTGATCTGAGCTTAAGAGCGATTGTACATTGTGCCAGTTATGCACCTACAAGTAGACCAGCACATCAGATTCTGAGACGCTTTTTATTTACTAGGGTAGCGTGCCTAGGTCTCTACCTCATTCGGCTCCTACGACATGCTTTGTAGGTCGCAGTGTAACTTATCTCTGCTCCCCGTACGAAAATTAAACATGAATTCTGGGTTTCCCATCTGAGCTAGTCGGCCTTGTGTTGCCGGGGTTCACGGAACGGATAAACTCCACTGTCTGACACATGAAACAAAAGTGTAGAAACTTGGTTCTCCGCTAGGAATCAAACAAGAGACAAAGTCGTAGAGAATGTGTTAGTTCTACATAATATATTTACAATTTATGTCTGCTCATTTAATTCACAATTCTAATTTAACCCACATTTATTTATGCATGATTATATCTAATTCTTTGTGATGGATCAGTCTCGACCCACACACTTGAAAAAATGTCCTTTCTTTCCACACATTCACCCCGCACCCTCAGACACACATATTGTGCAGCAATGTTCGTCTCTTTTAAAAACAAACACACGAACACGCACCCACAACATATACATATATATATATATATAATAGACAAACACACACACATACAGTAAGTGAGAGAAAGAGTTAGTATTTATATAGACACATACACATAATATATATATACACATACTGATGGACGAATGAATGAACAGAGAGATAGGCGGACATATCGATAAGTAATGACGTCTATTCTCGACAACGACAATTGCAACACCATTCTCAAAATTGTCCACTCAGGCCACCCCCTTAATTCTAACATATTTCAACTCTCAGCTCTGGCGCAATCACTATTAATCGAAATTCTCATCCCATTTTCTGTAAACTAACCACCCCAACACATATACACCGAGAGAGAGAGAGAGAGAGAGAGGAAAATGACATCTGCATAACGTCTATGGTTACAAACAATGCAAATATGGCTGCTTTGGATACGACAAGCACATCTTCTCTTGCTGCATCCATTCACCATATAAAACCACCATCACTTAACAAGGGCTTATTTATTCTGAATGTTTCTTCTTCTTTTCTCTCTCTCTCTCTCTCTCTGTGGGATTGTGTGCGCATATATCTCACACCCTCTCACCCCACGTATCAAACGACAACATTGGGAACATATAATTTCCGGTTGATCATTGTTCAATGTGAGCCGAGATTATTGTGGCATGGACGTATGACGTCATAGATATCTGGTCTCCCGCTGAGGATTACGATCAGATCAATTCAGTAATGACGAAAACACAAATAAATGAAAAAGGTATGAATGAAAGAAATTGTGACACTAATACAAACAGGAAGAAATGTCGTAAAAGGAAATGAAAATTGTGACATAGCCTTTACAGGACATCGACATCAAACATGGTAAACGAGTTGTTGGAAGAAATGTAGTAAAAGAAATGGGAGGTAAGTGAGAAGAATAAAGAGACAGGATAGAGTACTCTGACAGGGGCATACTGTTATTGGTCACTGAACCGAAGTCTTGGCAGTCCGGGCAGATCCATAAGTGAGCAGTCTTCCCTAACAGATGTCTAAACACGTAAACACAAAGTATTACAGTTTTACAAAATACATAAACAGTGACGATAAACAGCAACGTTTCGACCAAAAGGCCTTTATCAAGCAAATAATACAACAAGAATGACGAATTTCGAGGAACACTACAAATGGACGATTACATGTGGAAACATAAACCTATCTAATGAAAATCTGGGAATAAAAACGAACAACGAAATGAGTAGACACAAAAACCGAAGGTGGAAAAGAAGAGAAACAATAAACAATATAGTGGGTAAATGACACATATATGGAGCAAACACACATATAGATAACAAGGCACGAGATAAGACAGTACTAAGAAGCATAGGAATGTAATGCGTTGAGTCCAAGAGGTCGCAAAGTGCCATAGAATGAAATAAAACGGTTCTCCAGGGCGAATCGACTGCGATCATCGGAGGAACATGATCGGATGGCTGTGACCTGGACATCGTCAACTCCTGAATGGCCAGTATCGTTGAAATGGGTAGCCACAGGAGTCGCAGAGCATTGGCGAATATCGCGTAAGTGTTGGGCGAATCGGTCACTGAGTCTCTTACCGGTTTCGCCAATATAGGACTTGTTGCATCGTTTGCAGGTGATGGCATAGATGATATTACGGGACTCACACGTGAAACTGTCTTGAATGGCATACGTAGCTTTTGGAAAAGAGACAGTGCGGGTCTGTATTACATATGCACATGTATAACATCGTCGACGTCCGCACTGGATGGTGCCAAAGTGACTATGGATATTAGGCTTGAGGCGACTGTGTACCAACAAATCCTTGAGGCTTCTGTCCCGTCTGTAAGCCACCAAAGGATAGTGTTGGAAGACTGGACGTGTCTCAGGATCAGACTGAAGAATAGGGAGATGATGGAATAAGACCTTTTCACCAGGGAACTATGAGGGTGGAAAGTTAAGATGAGTTTAACCCTGTCAGAATTGGGGTTCTATGCATGTGAGAGAGGGCCTCCTGGCGAGCAATTAGCTGTACCCGATGCATGGCAGATGTAAGCACATTCTCCGGGTATAAGCGCTGGCGGAAGAAATCCAGCATCTCGTGAGCTTTATCAAGAAAATCGTCGTCCTCACTACAGAGGCGACGAAGGCGTAAGAGTTGGGAGAAAGGTAAAGAGTCACGACAGGCCTGTGCTAGAGCCTGGCTGTGTTAAACCACAGCCGACTCTAGATAACTAGGCCAGACAACTGGCCGGGATTCCTGACCTAGATCAGAAAAGGGGTCTGGAAATTACAGATGTTTGATAGAACACTGCACGCTTTTTGCAATTTTACTCAATTCTGTGAGTCTATAGTTATTTATCGGTGAAAAATATTCATAATATTGATATTCCTTATTGTTAAACTTAACTTGTTGCATAATATAACTTCGATTTAGAATTTTGTGTTGATTTTAAAATGAATTCATCTATATACACCAATACTAGAATGCGAGGTCACATGGTGTAGTTGTGGTCTGATTTCCCATAATTCTTACCTGAGCCCGAGGCCCCATAAGTTTATAGTTGGCTGTGGTTAAACACACTTCTCACGCTGCTCGTCCGGCATCCGGTTCTGCTTGTACAACGTGTGAATCCAAACTCCTTAAATAGCCGGATAGATTCAACATCAATTTTAATGTCTTCATCCAACAGGCAGTTGTTAGAGACCGAAGAACATCCCCCTTATCCATCCTTAACTCCCGACGACCAATGCTGTTGACGCACGCCTGTCCGCTCTCTCATTGTCGTAAACACCAGCATACCCAGGACAGTAGATCCCCGTAAGCCCATTTGAAATTGCGCCCAAGTTAGATCTTTACGGCATATAAGATCGACTAAAGTGTACGCATATTATCCAACAGGACGCCCATTTGTACAGCTTGATAAAAGCCTTTTGATCGAGACGTCACTGTATATTGTTTTTGTACTCTGTAAAATTACAGTACTCTTTTTTTACGTGTTTCACCATTGCTTGATTGATAGGACCATCATCATTGCACTTCATTTGCATGGGCAGCGGCTTTCCAAGCCTGCTCTTCTCGATTTTGAACTGCCAAGGGTTCTTTTACGTGCCCAAATTGAACATGACCTATGTTTTATCGTCCTTCTCCGATAGGACTAGGAACTCGATCTTACCTACACTGAGATCAAGGGCCTCTGGGAAAATATCCAGTTGGCTTCACGAAAGAGCGAACCTGTTACCTTTTGGACTACAAGACGCCGTATGATAACTTCCTCAGGCCACGGAAACCACTAATCGCTATTCTACATAGTGTTACTGCAGTCTTCCTATCCATTTTACAGACGAGAAACTAAGATTTTGTGAACAGAAAAGCCTCACATTAAAGTAACATTATTTGGTGTTATCATGTAGCATGGTATCAGATCTGATTTTGCCCGAGTTGTTACCGAGCGCCCAAATTGGGGTGTAAAGAATATAACCACTGTTACCTGCCATGCATGTCGTTAAGAGGCGACTAAGGAGGTTGGCCGTGGGGCTAGCTACCCCACACCGTAAAAAAACACTAGATGTCTACAGAACGGAGAGCGAACAGAGTAAACGCTGGCTGAAACCGGACACATCGCCGAAGGATAATCACCAGAGCTCCAAATGGTACTAAAGATGTGACGTAAAACACACCAATGCTAAGGCTGCATGAATCATATTTCGACATGAATAGACTTTATGGGAAGGTCTGGTACATCGGTTTGGGCGGTGATCACGAGAGAGAGAGAGAGAGAGAGATATTTGATTTGTTATATATGAAAACAGAATAGTTAAAACGATAAGTATACATTATACACTAGAAAATATATTATCTGCGTATGTCGCTAATATCATTGATATTATTAGAAGGACGAAGTCGGAAAAGGTAAGCAAGTATGGCGGGTGGACACTGCTAATAAGGAACGCAGGTCTTCACACAAAAATGATATTCAAGTGCCATACCAGGAGCCATGACTACGCGAAATTCATAGAGCTTGAATGCAAGAAAAAGAAGAATTGATGAAGACGTGTTTAAATGGGTATACAGACGAAGGTTTGACTTCATTGCATAAGGTTTTCCAATATGTCTCGGTCTCTTTCAGGGGTGATGGCACGTCACTTGCCGAGATTATTGCACAAGGTTCACTGCAGACGTCAACAATTTGTTTGCAGAATTACACTTGTCTTTGTTCCGGAGCACATGGGTGTCGTTGGCAATGAGAGAGCAGACAGACTGGCTGGGCTTCCGCCATATCAGAGGGCCAGCTAATGGACAGAGCTGACATCTTGAGCGCCCTCATAGAGCGTGGCCGCAGAGAAGATCTTCATCTAAACCAATCCACGTCAACTACTAGATTGCGAGACTGGGTTTGAAGATTGGTGTGGCAAGAAAAGAACAGTACGACAGGTATACGAGTCGGCTCATCAATCAAAATCGAACTTGTACGGTCAGTCGCCGGACGTTGTTGGAGATATTGCGAAGGAGATCGGAGCAGCTATGGACATGTCCGGAGTGCAATGAAGATATTCCAAACTGAAATTGAAACAGAGATAGCACATCACTTGCCGAGATTATTGCACATAGTTTCCAAACATCTCTCGGTCTCTTTCAGCGGAGATGGCATGTCACTTGCCGAGAGTATCGCACACGGTTTCCCAACATCTCTCGGTCCCTTTCAGTGGAGATGGCACGCCATTTGCAGAGATGGAGCTCCTTAGTTCCAGCAACTATCATAGAGATCTCCGGAAAAAAATCACCCGGGAACAGAACGGCACGGATTCGAACCCTCAATCGTCGGAACGCAAGGCTACCGGCGTAACCGTTTAGTCACAGAGACTCCCGTAAGCACGCGTGTGTGTATGGTAAAAATTGATTGACATTTCAGACTGTACAGTAGAATTGAATAACAACAGGTAAAGCGGTTCATTAGTGCAGTTAATCAGCTTGTAGATGCTTAGAGTAGATATGTCAAAGTGTGAATACATGGAAGAACCTGTCGTGATGGAAATAAAACATCTCAGCTAGAATGTTGTCAAAATAAACTAAGGTGGTGGGAGGGTTAGGGGGTTGGATTGGATAGTACTTATCAGATAAACTAAAGCACCCGTGTGTTGCCGGGGAGCAAAGAATAGTAACACTGCGAAATTACAATGCATTTCGTAAGAGGCGACTGAGGTAGGAGCATAGGGAAGCTACCCTAGTAAATCAAAAGCGTTGCAGAAATTGGATGTGCTAGCCTACTTGTTGGCGCATAACTGGCACAACGTACAATCGCTCTTAGGCTCAGATCACATACAAATCACACAGAGTGGTTGGCAAGTGGTCGATGTGGAGCGTTCGAAGAAGATGGTAATATTATAAGTAGGATTTAAAAAAACACCAGATGAGTAGATATCGCTAAAGTTGTATCGGCTCTCATACTGAATTATGTCGAAATCTAACTTGAGCGAAGTGGCTTAGATCGAGACACAAGTTGAGTCAATAGTTACAGACACTTGGGAGACATCATTGAAAGACTGGACACTGTTAACTTAGAAACACATCTGACAGTTCGGGGACTGAACTTGATCACTAAATTTCTTTATATCTCCTTCGAACGTTCCATATCGACCACTTGTTAACCACTGTGTGTGATTTATATGTGATCTGAGCCTAAGAGCGATTGTAGGTTGTGCCAGTTATACGCATAGAAGTAGGTCAGCAGAGTCGATTTCTGTAACGTTTTTTGTTTACTAGGGTAGCTTCCCTTGCCCCTACCTCAGTCACTCTTACGACATGCCTAGTAGGTCGCAGTGGTACTATTCTTTTCTCCCATTGAGGGCACCGGCACCATACCAGCGAATTTCTTGATATAGTTTTCTCGATCGTATTGATATTTATATTATGTATATATCCCTTTCATGTCTGTTTGACACATAAAGCTTCAACAAAAGATTTCAATTGCTGCCGTTCTGCGGCCTTCCTATTAATTGTTTCCCACGTCTGGCCACAATCTTTCAACTTTCCACCATTCTTCTCCGTCTTTCCTTTGGTTGCTCATGCCTTCATTTACCATTCGCTGTTCCCTGAAGAGCTGTGCTACCCAATTGTTTGATTCATTGATAAAACCATTATCGTTGCACTTCAGTGGGTAACCATCTGCGCTTCGAAATCTTTCTTACAAGGAAAGATTTCAGCGGCAGTGCACAAACTCTGTAGCACCGGCGAGGGTCCACAATGTAATTTAGAAGATAGTAAAAATATTTTGTAGGAATTTCATTTTTTTAAATTAATTTTTCCCGGGCATCAGCTTTCCGGTCTGCTCTGCTCAATTTTTAACTGTCATGGGCTCTTTTACGTGTACATTTTGAGCAAGGGATCTACGTTTTATCATCCGTCTCCGATAGACTATGAACTCGATCTCACCGACACTCAGATCAGGGATCTCTGGGAAAATACCCCGATGGCTCCCCAAGGGATCGAACCGAGTACCTTTCGGACGAGAGGAGAGCATCTAACATCTACGCCACAGAGACCCACAGCCAATGTCCTTGCTAATACCTCTACTGGACCTCTACTGGCTTGCGATATACACGCCAAATCCATCTTCGTCATTTAATGATGGTGATCTTGATAATGGAGAAATTTAACATTTAAAAAATGACATGAGTCAGCAGGGACACATGCGATGATGGATGTAACGTGTGCACAACCAAGAGTATAATATAATTCTTGAACAAAAACTTGGCAGACTCAAAACGACCTGGACGGGAACAGAAGAACTTCTTCTTCTTCTTCGTCCTTTGCGTTCTGTTCTTTAGCTGGACCAATTTTAATCACTCTTGACAGGGTAAGTATGTTTGATCTTTAAATTGCCAAGGAACAGAAGAACAGGAAATGCACATTGTTTAAATATGCTCAAACAAAAGAGAACGACGAGGGGTTTTGTTGACATATGAAACTAGATTACTAGTGCAGAACACTCCTCTTAGATAATCCCGCGGCCTTACGACATAGCGTAAGCAGAGAGTAATAGCGCAGGGGTTCTTTAATTTAATACACAGAATGGGCATCGATGATAAACTCAGATAGAACAGAAGAACATGAGACTGGAACATGGTAAGCAGCCTGCTCCAGATCGGTTCAAATGGACACGCGTTTTGTTGACAAAGCAATTTGTAAACTAGAGGGGAAAGTTAGTACTCATGTTGGAGAATTCGAGATTTGTAAACCGTCATTGCAAGGCGAATTTAAAGAAATAAAAAATGCCGAGAAAAATTATTGTTATATATGAAATCAAAAGTCGTTACAGAACTATAGAGAGTTCTAGCTAGGGACGTTGGCTAGGAGGTCCGTGAGCATTGATATTCCAGAGATGCAGTTTAGCATAGATGAGATCGAGTTTAGCTAACAGAGACAAACAGAGACCCTGTATCTTAATTGCACGTAAAGATCTTGCGGTTCGAGAAGCGGTGGGTCAAATTCATAGAAGATTATATTCACAAATATATTTTCCCCCTTAAATTAGATCGGCTCGGGGCTAAGAGTTCGTGCTGCAGTGAATCCGGCATGTTGCGATGCCATTTCTGTGAATGATGATGGTCTTATTGAGTTACAATCTCCGTGCAATAGAGTCAATCACTGGTCGTTATAAATCATGAAAAACTTTAACAAACAGCATAACAGAAACCCCAGAATAAATATCTTGAAGAATAATGTGACAAGTCTTGCCTAATGGAATCTGATGAGAGAGTTCTTAGCTTGAAGTGATCGTATCAACATAGCATAGATATCCATTCGCGCCTCTGGAGCCATTAAAATAGTTTAATTTCACGGATCCCTGATCGGTCAGGAGAAGTAGAATCGAGTCCCTGAGTCTAAGAGCGGACGATAAAACGTGAGTCCCTAGTAATTGAAAAGCGTAAAGAAATCATTGTTGCGTTTAAAACGACAAGCAGGCTGGATCACTACAAGAGAAAATTTTTCATTCGAAAAGATTCAAAACTTAAATTTGCTCCCAACATAATTTTAACCCATCTTCAACATAGTAGCATCAGGACCCTCGCGGTGCACTGAAAAGCTGATAGAACTTCAGATGAAGATCGTCTATGTAAAAAAAATCATAAACACCTCACAATGGTTTAATGATCTCACCGAAGTGTTAATGATGATTCTCCATCAATAGAATCATATCACGAATCTTCCTAGTCACACCATAGAAGTCAACACTCAGTTCTATCATGATCCATAATTCATGTCACAGAATAGATTTAATCAAACAGCATCAACCTCAGTCATGCTTCCCAGAGAATCATATACAGAATAGTATGTTCATTGATTCCCTATAGAATCTTCACAGAATCAGTAAATGCATTGATTCTCATGATAGAATTAAACTCAGTTCCTATGCATTATCACCATAGAAAGAATAATCCCGATCATTTCATGTCAGCATCTCATAGAAATGTCAAAGAACCTCCAGTTTAAATGTTCATTCGCACCCTATGTCATATCACACGAACTCAGTTCCAGGACAAAAAGAATAGTAACACCTCAGTTCTATTCATGCATTCATAAAGAGAATCGATGAGGTTGGCCTATGTCAGCATCTCCTAAAATAGAACGTGTCAAGAACTCGGATGTGTTTGCCATAAATGTCATACAACGTACTCAGTTTCATGTCTTGCACTCCAAAAATAGAACATACAAATGAGAAGAGTTAGCTTCTAACATGTCAGGTCGAACTCATTTTAGTCATAGATTCTCCATAACTTTCAGCACACGCCCACTTTTAGCTTTCCATAAGAATCATAAGACTTTTAGTTACTCCATAAATTCTTCACGAACCCCAGTCCCCTAGAGCTCTTAAAATACTGTCACAGAACCTCAGTTCCCTACTGTTCATACATTCTGATATAGAACGTATCAACGAATAGTCATGTTCATTGCATTCTCCATAAAATAGAATCATATCACACGAACCTCCAGTTTCCTATGTTCATTGTATTCTCCATAAAATAGAATCATGTCACACGAACCTCCAGTTTCTATGTTCATTGATTCTCCATAAAATAGAATCATATCACACGAACCTCCAGTTTCCTATGTTCATTGCATTCTCCATAAAATAGAATCATGTCACACGAACCTCCAGTTTCCTATGTTCATTGCATTCTCCATAAAATAGAATCATATCACACGAACCTCCAGTTTCCTATGTTCATTGCATTCTCCATAAAATAGAATCATATCACACGAACCTCCAGTTTCCTATGTTCATTGCATTCTCCATAAAATAGAATCATATCACACGAACCTCCAGTTTCCTATGTTCATTGCATTCTCCATAAAATAGAATCATATCACACGAACCTCCAGTTTCCTATGTTCATTGCATTCTCCATAAAATAGAATCATGTCACACGAACCTCCAGTTTCCTATGTTCATTGCATTCTCCATAAAATAGAATCATGTCACACGAACCTCCAGTTTCCTATGTTCATTGCATTCTCCATAAAATAGAATCATATCACACGAACCTCCAGTTTCCTATGTTCATTGCATTCTCCATAAAATAGAATCATATCACACGAACCTCCAGTTCCCTATGTTCATTGCATTCTCCATAAAATAGAATCATGTCACACGAACCTCCAGTTTCCTATGTTCATTGCATTCTCCATAAAATAGAATCATATCACACGAACCTCCAGTTCCCTTGTTCGTCCCATTGTCAATCAACGAACTTCAGTCTCTAGTACTGCATTTATAATGAATCATACACGAACCTCAGTTCTATTTCATGCATTTCATAAATAGAATCATATCACAGACTCAGCTTGTCATTGTATTTCATAAATAGAATCATATCACACGACTAGTCCTGTGTTCATTGTATCTCATAAAATAGTATTCCTCGCCTCCAGTCAGATTTTCTCCAAACTTCACAGACCTCAGTCATGTTATCGTCTAGTAAGACCAGAATCATATCACAATGAACCTCAGTTCATGATGATTCCAAATAGACATATCAAGACCTCCAGTTCCTATGCAGCTTCTCATGATGACTACACAACTCATTCCTATGTCGCATTATAAATGCTCTCACTCCAGTTCCTATGTTCATTGCATTCTCCATAAAATAGAATCATATCACACGAACCTCCAGTTCCCTATGTTCATTGTATTCTCCATAAAATAGAATCATATCACACGAACCTCCAGTTTCCTATGTTCATTGCATTCTCCATAAAATAGAATCATATCACACGAACCTCCAGTTTCCTATGTTCATTGCATTCTCCATAAAATAGAATCATATCACACGAACCTCCAGTTTCCTATGTTCATTGCATTCTCCATAAAATAGAATCATATCACACGAACCTCCAGTTTCCTATGTTCATTGTATTCTCCATAAAATAGAATCATATCACACGAACCTCCAGTTCCCTATGTTCATTGTATTCTCCATAAAATAGAATCATATCACACGAACCTCCAGGTTCTCCATGTCATCCATCAGTTCATGTATTCTTCTCCATAAAATAGAATCATATCACACGAACCTCCAGTTTCCTATGTTCATTGCATTCTCCATAAAATAGAATCATATCACACGAACCTCCAGTTTCCTATGTTCATTGCATTCTCCATAAAATAGAATCATATCACACGAACCTCCAGTTTCCTATGTTCATTGCATTCTCCATAAAATAGAATCATATCACACGAACCTCCAGTTTCGTATGTTCATTGCATTCTCCATAAAATAGAATCATATCACACGAACCTCCAGTTTCCTTTTCTTTTTTTAGTCCTATCAACATCAGTCCATGTTTCATCTCTGAAACTAGATTTTCTGAACATCGTTTCTTTTCAGCATTTCCCCTTAGCATATGCACAGCTCAGTTGTTCATTGATATAAAAAACTTCACACTGCAGCCTATGTCAATGTACTCCATAATAGTCATATCCTCGCCTCAGCAGATTCTTCTCCAAACTATCAGATAGTTCATGTTATGTCCATAAAGATAACGACCAGGGACTCCATACAAATGCCGGGAAACAGTAGTTCAGATCCCAAAAATAGAGACATCTCACAGCCTCCAGTGCCGAGCTGTTCAATTCTCCATAAGCAATCCCCCTCCAGTTCCTATGTTCATTGCATTCTCCATAAAATAGAATCATATCACACGAACCTCCAGTTTCCTATGTTCATTGTATTCTCCATAAAATAGAATCATATCACACGAACCTCCAGTTTCCTATGTTCATTGTATTCTCCATAAAATAGAATCATATCACACGAACCTCCAGTTTCCTATGTTCATTGCATTCTCCATAAAATAGAATCATATCACACGAACCTCCAGTTCCCTATGTTCATTGTATTTCTTCCTATTTCCCCGTTTCCAGAACATCATTTTTCATGTACTAACAATGTTGTGTTAATTTTAGTTTTGGGTGTTGGGTGTTAGTGAGGAGAGCTGCTTCCTCCCAGTTCGTCTGAACGTTAATTTGTGTGTGCATGTACTGTGCTATTTTTGTATTTGGGGGAGAGGGGAGAGGGGAAATGGAACATGCTCAAACTTGTTTAACTAAATTTTGTCAGCACGAGACAGAAATGTTCATTGTTTCTTAGACCGTAGGACAAGAAGTTTACAGAACGAAAAAAAAGGAATGAAACAAGCGACGCTAGAACGTGGCCTCAGTTTTATTTATATAACACATGTGTCATGTTAGGATTGTAACAGATAACACATGTGTCATGTTAGATTGTAACAGATAACACATGTGTCATGTTAGGTTGTAACAGATAACACATGTCATGTTAGATGTACAGATCACATGTTCATGTTATGTTTTAACAGATAACACACGTGTCATGTTATGATTGTAACAGATAGCACACATATGTCATGTTATGATTGTAATAGATCAAAGATTAAATTGCAAAAATCAGAAGCGCCATAACAGGTGGCATGGCTACAC
The DNA here is from genome assembly GCA_020796225.1 of Arion vulgaris. NCBI lineage: Eukaryota > Metazoa > Mollusca > Gastropoda > Stylommatophora > Arionidae > Arion > Arion vulgaris. The sequence continues at coordinate 7,780,962 of CM036763.1, forward strand.
CTGAATCCATAGCGGGCGAATGCAGAAAAGATAGAACGTGTGATGGAACCTAATACGGTGACTCTGACTGATTTTTGTTTTCCTAATCACAAGTATCCCTTGCCATCCAGGCGATCCTTACTCAGACTTCAGATGTACTAGTACTTTAGATCTGCCAAGTAAAGGATCATGGTTTCATGTAATTCAAGATTGGTAATTCAGCCATGTGTACATGTGGATAAGCACACCAGACTGCAGAGCACACACTTCAAGACTGCCTCGAATATGATACACTGAGGCAAACTCACTGGCCTAACGAAACATCACTCGACAGAAAACTACACGGACCTCTGTGTGAGCTACAAAAGACAGTGAAGTTCATACAAGAGACAACATTGAATATATATATATATATATATATATATTTAATCGAACGAAAGGAAGGAAGGAAGGATGTAATTCAACCACGTACAGTTTGTATACGAACATTTTTGGCACAAGCTAGCCTCGAACCCTAGAATGTTCACGGCAAGTAGTCACTAACGCACCGTACTCTCAATCTCGTTATGATCGACACACGTTGTAACAGAGAACACACTTGACGTGAAGCCAGCAGAAGAGATTACAAGAAATGGATGGAACTTCAATGGAGCAGAAAAGATAGAGAAAAGACAAGCAATAGGAAACAACAGAGTGAATGAAATAGAGGACAACTTTTAACATAGTTTTATTTTAATTTTGATAAGTAAGATTGTTAGATAAGTAAGATTGTTAGATAAGTAAGATTGTTAGATAAGTAGGATTGTTAGATAAAGACAAACGTGAGATACTAGAAGATATTAACAACAAAACAGACGCAATGCGTAGCGATAAACAGAAATAATCAGAGAGATATGAAGGTCTGAAATAGAGATAAGTAACAAGAATGAGTACAATAAGAGATAAACAGAAATAAGCAGAGATATGAAGGTTAGACGTAGATATAAACAGAAATAAACAGAGAGATATGAAGCTCATAAACAGAAATAAACAGAGAGATATGAAGCTCATAAACAGAAATAAACAGAGAGATATGAAGGTCTGAGGTAGAGATACACAGAAACAGAGAGATATGAAGGTCAGAATAAGAGATAAACCGAAATAAACAGAGAAATATGAAGCCTACAATCAGAAATAAACAGAGAGATATGAAGGTTAGACGTAGATATAAACAGAAATAAACAGAGAGATATGAAGGTCAGAAATGTAGATAAATAGAAATAAACAGAGAGATATAAAGGTTTGATATAGATATAAACAGAAATAAACAGAGAGATATGAAGGCCAGAAATGTAGATAAGTAGAAATAAACAGAGATATAAGGTTAGAATAGATATAAACAGAAATAAACAGAGATATGAGGCCAGAATGTAGAAAAGTAGAAATAAACAGAAATGGAAAAACCGAAGTAGAGATAAATGAAAAGAAAGTAGGACAGAGGAAGAGATAAAAGAGAGATCTGAGAGGTCAGAGGTAGCAGATATAACATAGAAAGAGAAAGAAAGAAAGATGGTGAAAAGATGAATTGATAGATTGATACTTTAATAGAAGGATAGAGAGATAGATAGGAAGGATATTAATAAAGAAATACATGAGAAGATGAAGAGAAAAAATGAAGAATAAAGAAATATATAAATGGAAGAAGTAAGCTGGAACAAATGAACGTTGAGACAAGCTTTCAAACACTACATACAACGTTCATCAAAGCTTTGACGAGATCAACTTTCAAACATACACACATTTTAACATGCCTATTATTCTGACACTTTGACGAGCTCCTACCGTCATACCATCCTTTTCATCTTGGAACAGAATACTACACACATTGTTGTAATATCCATAAACAGGAACTACACAGCAGCACAGCATCACTACTACAAGAATTCTTAAAACAGTGTTTGTGTTATAGTCGAGGCCGGTCAGAAACGTTTAGCAGGACAACACAATCGTAATTACATCTTGAACTTACCAACTGGAAACGTTTTCAGTGTTTGAACACACACACAATTCGCAGACAAGGCAATATAATTTGACCCGTGTGTAGACACATGCCACAGTTTACACAAATACACATTTTTCTCCACGACGATTTTCTCCTCCTTTCCAATTGCCGTATTTATCTGAATCCTTCTTGCCTGCAGCGGGAAGTGTTTCCGCTTGCCCGATGTTAGTTGAAGGGATGAGAGGGTAAGAGAAAAATCAATCCTCATCGCCTGCTTAGTCTGCAGATACACTGCACAACTTGCATCATATATCTCAGCGCTGAACCACAAATCTAACAAATTAGGGTTGCCATATTTTAATCTGACGAAATGAGGACATTTTTCCTAACATTAAATTCATTTAAATTGTGTTAGGAGTTGCCATATTTCAATCTTCCAAAATGAGGACATTTTTGAAAGGTTGCCATTTTTGAAATGAGAACATTTCTACCAACATTTAACATTAAATGGCTTAGGTTGCATATTGAAATGAGAACATTTCTACAACATTAATTCATTTAAATTGTGTTCCGTGTTAGGGTTGCCATATTTTGAAATGAGAACATTTCTACCAACATTAAATTCATTTAAATTGTGTTCCGTGTATATTTTAATGATGACTTATCTTTTTTCGAATGTTTTTCTTTCGCATCAAATTTTTATAAAATTGTCTGCATGTGAAATGTTTGAAATTAAATTATACAAGTGAAATTGACTTGACTGAATCCACACTAAGACGATTTCTCTCAATGGTACATTTGGGCATGGATTAAAGAAATTAGTCTTTCTACCGAAGCATTGTGTACTGGAATAGCAAAGATGAACTGTGATATCTTTACGATTTCAGAGTACATTTTCAATAAACCCTACAGTTTTCAATAAACCCCTACAGTTTTCAATAAACCCCTACAGTTTTCAATAAACCCCTACAGTTTTCAATAAACCCCTACAGTTTTCAATAAACCCCTACAGTTTTCAATAAAGTCACACCACTTTTTTTGCAATGGCACTTGATTTTTTAAGCCTAGGGACACTACCTAGTAAATAAAAAGCATCGCAGAAATCGAATGTGCTGGTTTACCTGTAGTAGCTAGGCGCATAACTGGCACAGTGTACACTCTCGCTTAGGCTCAGATCACATACAAGTCACAAAGAGTGATTTAGCAAGTGCTCGATATGGAGCGTTCGAAGAAGATGGTGGAAATGTAAAAATTTTATTTTAATCTTTTTTGTCAAATGAATTTTGCCTCGGCGACGTCTTTGCAGCACACCTTATCGATTTTCAACTGCCATAGTTTTTCTTTTTACGAGCATACTAAACAGTTTCTATTTGTTAACTTGTTTGTGTTTGTTATTATCAAACGAGTTAATTCACTCTTTGTGATATGTGTCGTTTGTGCCGAGTACGTTATGCCGCATTAGTCTCATACAGCAAGAAGGACAGGCATATCCGAATTTCGGCCAAATTGTATGCATATTACCAAACGGAACACACATTTGTACAGACTGGTAACTAAGAATTAAAAGAAAGAAAAATCGAACATTAAAGTACCACATCTGGAGTTATACTGTAGCATGGTATTAGATCGCCCGAGTGGTTACCGGAGCTCAAATTGGGGGTGTAAAGAATACAACCACTGTTACCTGCCACGCCTGTCGTAAGAGGCGGCTAAGAGGGTTGGATGTGGAGCTAGCTACCCCACCCCGTAAAAAAGCACTAGATAGTTGCAGAAATCACGACCAAGAAAAAAGAAACATCCCGAGACAGACTCTCTGATGGAACTCCCAAGGCAATATAGGTAAGGGAGGACCCAGGAACACATGGAGACGGAATTCAAGGTAATGGGGAGAGAGTGGAAAGATCTGGAAAAGATGGCATTGAAATGCCTTGGTTGTGGACATATACCTATCTAGGAGCGACGGGTGAAGAAGAATGGTTTCTGATGTGATTGGTCATAGGGAGGCCCCCTCCAAGCTCACGCAAGCCAACAATTTCTGTTGAAGAATTGAATAGAAAGGTGACGTGTAGCAGCAGTGGAAACCGAGTCGAAGAATGGAAGCAAACTGTCGAACCTGGAAAGGCTGTTACAAATTGATTAAAAAAAAAGGTTGAACGAGGAAAGAGTTGAAAGTCATGCTAGGTACGTATACAGATTGTTCTTTGCTCATATCTTAATGTTTCCTTCCCAGATATAGCGTTGGCCTCTTGTTTGCCTAGAAGTGTGGGTAAGAAAATGTGGAGACATAGGTCCAATTGAATCTTCTTCATCGACCACTTGTTAACCACTCTTTGTGATTTGAATGTGATCCGAGCCTAGGTTCGATTGTACGTTGTGCCAGTTATGCACATAAAAGTAGGCCAGCACGTCCAATTTCTGCGACGCTTTTTATTTACTAGGGTAGCTTCCCTAGGTCCTATATCAGTCGCATATTACGACATTCCTTGTAGGCCGCAGTGGTGCTATTCTTTGCTTCCCAGTCGAAATATGGACCAGTAAAAAGGCCCCTTTATACTCTTCGTAACAATGTTGATGGGAGTAGTGATGTCCTTAACAGCTGGTCAGTTATAAAATCTGTGCCATGCAATTAAGTGCACGAGCACACGACACCGTCAAAGTTCATTTATAGCAATTTCAGAAACAATAGCAAGCCCAGACAGGTTTTATTTACCCGCACAATGAAAGAAAACAAAGCAGAGAATGACAGTCAAACAATTCTAGAGAAGGCTGCAAATGCTACATGTTGATAGTATCCCTCAAAGGAAATCACTGCAATGTTTCAACCAGAATGAACTTACCATTCACGGAGTAATGACAACCAGCGTTCTACTCACTCTTAGCCACTGTCTCTCCCCAACAGAGGACGAGTGTTTTTCTGAGCGATTTTACAAATGCAAAAAAATGTCAGCTACTAACAGAATACACACACTCCTAACGAACACGGAATCACATAAAATGTGCAATTATTCAACTAAAGTTTGCAGAATATAATATAGAAAAAAAAATCCTACTCAAATGAGAAAGGACATTTCCGTCAGGATACAACTAGGCGTAATTCGGTTGTTAAAAGGATTGTTTGATTTGTCCCGGTCTGCGCTGTTATTAAAAGACTGTTTGATTTGTCCCGGTCTGCGCTGTTAAGTCAACTAGTCCTTGAGTTAGCTACAGTAGTTGGGGATAATCAATACATTACTGATAACAGCACTAACAGAAACTATAACCAAAGCCAAAACTAGACTTTTAGTAGGACCACCATAAACGAGGACGATCTGATTAGATTTGTCAAGTGGTTACAGCGCTGGCTTCACAATCGGTAGAGACCGAAATCACTTCTAGATCTGGTTGACCCAGTGTAGCTGGGTACATGATTTGCAATGCTAATGTAAGTGAGTAACACGTTTAAACACCTTATCTTTAAATGCTAAGGTCATGCATGTACTGTCAAGTTTGAACAGATCACATTCATTTAACGGAGTGTACGGATTGCTAAATTTGTCATTTTAGAACATATTTAAATCGAGAATAGGTCAAATCAAGAGTAGGCGAGACAGAGGTAGACAGAGAGAGCAAATTTTGGATAGCATGACTTTATGGCACGGTAGAGCGTCAATATCTGAGTTGATAGCAAACACCAGAGACTGAGATTTGTGGAGATCCATGATCGCCTACGCCAGTCGGCACGGCACCTGATGATGAATGTGGAATAGAAAAGCAAGGAGTACTAACTGGGGGAAAGTTAAGAAATGTGAACTAACTAAACTAAAATTGGAATGTTAACAAGAACACGTCTCGCATATGACGCACGCACAACTAAATATTAAACCAATTACAAAAAATGGTTAGGGGAATATTTAATACCTTCGCAATATGGATGGATGGGTCAGAAAGTGGAGATGGATAGGACACACACTGAGGAAAACCCCTAACAGCATCACAAGACAGACTCTCCGATGGAACCCCCATGGCAATAGATGTAGTGGAAGACCCAGGAACACCTGGAGACAGGAGTTGGAGACGGAATGCAAGAAAATAAGGAGAGATAATTTTTGTGAGATCTTCCTATGTAAGAAATAGATCGAATCACACATGGCTACTCAAAGAAGTGCAATGATGATGGTCCTATTAATCAATCAATTAACCCCATCCACACCCCTTCCATTTCTAAAAGTTCAATCAATCCACGTTCAATCACGGCCAACTATATTTAACAATATATATATAGAGAGCTATATATTATAGAGAAGGTCGTGGTTCAATCCATCAATCCATTCTCAGTCCACTTTGTAAGTTCAAAGTTCAGTACTCGTAGTTAGCTACATTGACCGTCAACCTCAAGGGAGAAATAGTTATTCCACTGTAATACTGAAAAGATCACAGACGTTTCACAATCTTGTCTCACAAAAATAGACAAAATATTTTAAAATAACGTGAAACTTATTTTCAATCAATAAATCATGGAAAGGAATGACATATGTCGGCTGTCACGTGTATGGCGGTGTACACAATCGATACCACAATTTCCACGCTATTTTTGGGTAGTCGAGAGGTATCATTTAAACTAGTATCGATTAATGTCTGTCAGCGTGACCCTCGCTGAGCCTGCTATGTCGAGTACTTCTTGACCTCATTTAGACGGTTTTAATACGTGGTAAATAGATTGATTGATTGGACTATCATTATTGCACTTCGGTGAGTAACCATGTGTGCTCCGATCTCTTTCTTACACATAAAGATCGCAGCTGTGCATGAACTCCGTAGCACCGGCGAGGATCCCCGATATAATTTTGAAGATATTTTTGTGGGTATTTATTTCTATATGTATACTTAATGTATAAGTTTGACGTGCCTCCCGCCCCGTGTGTTGCTGGGGCTTGCAAGAGGAGCAAAGAATAGTAACACTGCGATCTACAAGGTATGTTGTAAGAGGTGACTGAGGTAGGGGCCTAGGGAAGCTACCTAGTAAATAAAAAGCATAGCAGAAATCGGATGTGCTGGCCTACTTGTAGGCGCATAACTAGCACACACGTACAATCGCTCTTAGGCTACGATCACGTACAAATCACAAAGAGTGGTTGAACAAGTTGTCAATATGGAGCGTTCGAAGAAGCTTAATTGATATGACTATCATTATTGCACTTCAGTGAGTTACCATGTGTGCTCCGATATCTTTCTTACACAGGAAGATCGCAGCTGCAGTGCACGAACTCCATAGCATCGGCGAGGTTCCCCGATATAATTTCGAATATGGTGAAGATATTTTTAAAAAATGTTTTTTTATACTTAATGTATAAGTTTGACGTACCTCTCTACCCGTGTAGTGTCGGGCCCCGCAAGGGGAGAAAATAATAGTACTACTGCGACCTACAAGGCATGTCGTAAGAGGCGACTGATGTAGGACCTAGGCAAGCTACCCTAGTAAATAAAAATCATCGCAGAAATCGGATGTGCTAGCCTACTTGTAGGCGCATAACTGGCACAACGTACAATCGCTCTTAGACTCGGATCACACACACACTACACAGAGTGGTTAACTCGTGGTCGATATGGAGCGTTCAAACAAAAAGAAGAAGCACTTTTATTGAGTAACCATGTTTGCTCCGATCTCTTTCTTGCACACGAAGATCGCAGAGCACGAACTCCGTAGCACTGGCGAGGGTCCCGATGTAATTTTGAAGATGGTGAAGATAATTTGTTATTATTTATTGTTATATTTATACTTAATGTATAAGTTTGACCTACCTCTCGTGCTGTCCGGCTGAGACAGCCAAGTCCTGCTGTTTATCAAGCGGTACAGGTGATACTGTACTGTTGTAGAACTGGGCTTTGCTTGCAGCCAAGAGTTCTACTGCACTCTTACGGTGTTGCCCTGGGAATGAGAGATTACTATGCAAGTTAAATAGTCAACTTATGTTACAAATAGAAATCTCAAAAAGAAAACAATAAACATCTCTTCTTCTCTTCCACCATTTCTCTCTCGATTTTCTCTCTCTCGATCTTCCACCATTTACTTCTTTATAGAAGTGTTGGGGAGAGGAGGAGAGATCATGTGTACTTGTTTTAAGGCACTTTGTAAGCTGATATTCATTTTTGTAAGGCTGTTCTCGATGCCGTCGCTCCATCTTTTGTGTAGTCTTCCTCTTGCTTTGTACTCGTTATACTTTTTCTGTGTGGCTCTCTGTGGTAGGCGATACCAATGCATTCTTGTCAGGTGTCTCCAAACTATTTATTCTGTTGATCTAAACATGTAGTTACATAAAAATAGGAAAAATAATACTGGACAAACAAGAGGACAAGTGTATAAAACCTAAACATCGACAAACATTTGACACATAAACAATATCATGTTATGTTATGCGATCGACATCATAGCACATTGGGCAATCCCATGCGTGCTCTGTCCTCCGCTGCAGCAGCCATCATCAAGTTCATTTGAAAGTAAGAGAAAGCCCACGCAAAAGATGGAGCGACGGCATCAAGAACAGTCTTACGAAAATGAATATCAGCTTATATATAAATGTCTTACAAAAGCACACACAAGATCCCTACGCCCCCAACACTTCTATAAAGAAGGAAGTAAATGGTGGAAGAGAAGAAGAGACCCATGAGAAGATGATTAGTATACCGTCTCTCTCTACCACGAAGACGACACTGTCTGGCATGTCCAAACTTTACTCATAAACAATATCATATCTCTAGTGGGTTTCTGTGACGTAGAGTATCCACTATAGCCAACCTTCGACGCGAAAACGGCACTTGATGATGATGACATGATGTAAAATAACGACACAACGTATTTACATTCTTTGACTCAAACTAAATACATATCACAAATAGTGATCAACTAGTGGTTATTCTAGAACAGGGCTGTTCAACGTTTTTATACATTGGGGCGCATCTGACCGACGGTTGTGGAGGCGCGGGCGCCATGGTGATGACTGCAACACTACTACGGCTACTACTACTAGTAACAATAGTAAGAGATGTCGACGCTTTTTCTATTAAACAAGAACAGAGTTAGGGTTAATAGCATGGTTGCAAAATAAAACAAGATTGCAAAAACAGAAAGATCGTGTTCATGGGGAAGTGGCTGCGGAAAAAAAGTAACGTATAGTGTTTCTTGTTCAAGCCGACAGAGCCAAATAGGACGCCATGTCGCCCACCGCGCTGGATAGCGTTGTTCTAGAGCAAACTCAGATTAAGAAGACACACGTTCTCAGTCTCATTAAGCATATGGCGAAGTGTATTCATTCTTTTGTATATGTGGCTCCCTTGACGGTTATGACAGCAAGAAATATCCGCCATTCTTCTCTGTTCTTGATTGTTCTATATATATTGTGTTCCAGTTGTGATTTATTTCTTTCAGTTTCTGTTAGACTGTTCTCCTTACAGGTCGTTTTGGGACATCCATTTCTTCGTTTACCCTCTGGTGTCAATCTCAGTGCAGTTTTCTGAGAGTACAACATATGTACCCTTCAGTCCGACACATTCGTTTTCAACACGCCCTTTATGTAACCTAATTTGACCTCCATCTTCAAAGCTTTGGCTCAATGATTCTTTCTTCTGTTATCTTCATAAATGTGATGCCAGACTCGAGCGGGAAAACATGATGAACATTATAACAATAGTTTAATCACAAGTGGATACAAGAATATGGGGAACTTCCAAACAAAAACACGCGATACAACAGAAGACAACAGATATGTGATGAGCACTGAACAAAAGGCAGAAAACAATACAAAGTGATTTTCTAATGGAAAGAATGTTAATGGTTCCATTGTATAAAATGACAGAGAAAAATAGACAGGACATGAAAGAGAAATGAACTTGCATTGTTAATGATTCAAAAGAATGTTGGTAAATAGAAATAGTTTGTTTGAAGTTTCAAAATAAATGTTGCACTATAATCATGGATGCATAAAAATTATTACTTCTAAAAGTAACACGTCCCTTGCGGAACGTCACTTTCATTACAGCCTGCCTGAAAAACTCTGTCTCTAGCAAGTTGTCCCGCCTCTTCCAGTGTCATGTTCAAGGTTTCCTTGATGTCCTGCTGCCATCTTCGTCTTGGTCGTCCCATGTCTAGTACTCCAGGAACCATGCCTTTCATCACCGTTTTCTCTCCAAACCACTGTAACGTTTAACGTGGTCAAAATATTTCATCTTCCGGGACATGATGTTATTTATGAGCCAATGCTCCTCGATATGCAGATCTTGTAGGATGACTTTGTTTTTTCTCTTCTCTGTCTAGGATGTTCTAAGAAATGTTCTGTAACACCTCAGCTACAACGGTTTATAAACAAAGTGTTTTTTTAAACGAAGTCTGTCGAAGACGGAGTGTATCAACTACAGCAAAGAAATCGTGATAGAGCACACACACACACACACACACACACGTATATACGACAATTAGGTTTTATCAACAATAGAGCACACACACACGTATATACGACAATTGGGTTTTATCAACAATAGAGACACACAACGTATATACGACAATTGGGTTTTATCAACAATAGAGCACACACACACGTATATACGACAATTAGGTTTTATCAACAATAGCGCACACACACACGTATATACGACAATTGGGTTTTATCAACAATAGAGCACACACACACGTATATACGACAATTGGGTTTTATCAACAATAGAGCACACACACACGTATATACGACAATTGGGTTTTATCAACAATAGAGCACACACACACGTATATACGACAATTGGGTTTTATCAACAATAGAGCACACACACACGTATATACGACAATTGGGTTTTATCAACAATAGAGCACACACACACGTATATACGACAATTAGGTTTTATCAACAATAGAGGCCCGCGTGCCCAGCGTGTTCGTAGCGCGTTGGACTGTGGGTGACTAGCCCTCTGTGTGTACGGGTTCAATTCCGTGGGCAGGCAGAAAAGCCACAGATTCCCCAGATCACGGTTTATCGTGTTGAACGAAGCCGAAGGACGATGTTCCTATGGCACGAGCGAAGAGCGAAAACCAAGTTGCTTGGATCGGAAAAAAAAAAATCAACAATAGAGCACACACGCATGGATAAGCGGCAATTAGGTTTTATCAACAATAGAGCACGCACACACGTACATGCGACAATTGGGTTTTATCAGCAAAACGCTCTTGCTATCAGACACAACCGATGAAGCAGCGATGGCACAGGCTTCAACAGACAAACGAATGAACATCGAGAAAAATTGAGGTTGTTGTCCTGACGACAAGTTTGATATGATCTAGTATGGTATTGGTAATGACGTGAACGTAAATGAATAGGGTGGAACAGTTGGCAGTTCTATTCTTATCTAGACACTTTCATAACTCAGCGAATCAGGTACTCTTGTTCCAGTTGTGTCGACTGAAGGGAAGAGCAAACCCAATATATTTTCATTTTGAAGGAAGCACTTGAAACATTTTGACTAAGCAAACACTCTAGGCTCTTGACTATGACATTGCTCTAACCACTCAACTACACCAACATCTAAGCACTCTGACTAGACCAGCACTCTAACCACACCAACATCTAAGCACTCTGACTAGACCAGCACTCTAATCACTCTGACTAGACCAGCACTCTAACCACTCGACTACACCAAGATCTAAGCACTCTGACTAAACCAGCACTCTAACCACTCGACTACGCCAATATCTAAGCACTCTGACTAGACCAGCACTCTAACCACTCGACTACACCAACATCTAAGCACTCTGACTAGACCAGCACTCTAACCACTCTGACTAGACCAGCACTCTAACCACTCTGACTAGACCAGCACTCTAACCACTCTGACTAGACCAGCACTCTAACCACTCTGACTAGACCAGCACTCTAAGCACTCTGACTAGACCAGCACTCTAACCACTCAACTACATCAACATCTAACCACTCTGACTAGACCAGCACTCTAACCACTCTGTCTAGACCAGCACTCTAAATACGAATGATTGACTTTATTGAACCAGGTGTCTCCATATGGCTTGGTCTGTCTCCGCAGAAACGGCATGCCATCTGTTGAGAGTATTGACCAAACCACGAACTCGTGCCCCCGGCTACAATCCTAGGGATTTCTGGACAAATACACTCATGAACAGAACGGCGAGTTCGGATTCGAACCAGCGTCCGTCGGAACGCAAGACAAACTGATTAACCTCTTAGCCACCGAAAACCCCAAACTATAACTCCGTCAGCAATCCAACCCCTTGACTGCACTAGCACTTCAGTCACATGACTAAGCCAACACTTTAATCATTCTAACCACTTGACTATACCAACCCTCTAAACACTTGAATATGCCAACACTCTAACGAATTTACTATACCGACACTCTAATTGCATAAGAGTTTACTGAGTGTAGTTGGATGTAAATACTGAAACGATAAAAGAAAGTACTCGATCACATAGTGCAAAACTCTTGGCAGCTGGCGTGCCATTTCTCTGGAGAGGGACCGAGCAATATTGGGTAAAACCCGGTGCAATAAAGTCAAACCTTCGACTGAAGACCCTAACAATAATTCTACTAAGGTTTTTTCAATAGTGCATACGAAGTGGACACATCCATAAAGCTACATGAAACATCACTACGAGCACACATCCATATCTATTGAAACAGACTGAGCACCTATGAGTCGCGATAGTGAGCTCGATCACCACCCAAGCGTACCAGGTTCAAACTTCGCAGCGGGTAGTTTGGAAGCAAATTTGTTCGGTATGGAATTTTATGAACGGTAAAACTAGACCCCCACCGTTCAGAAAGTAATGGTAAACTACTGAACGTATAAGTGGTGCTTAGTAAATCTACGACTACTTTACTTCTTCTTTGCGTTCGTTCTTTACGACAATTTTAATCACTCTTTGTGATATGTTTGATCTTTCCAAGAACGTGTATACGTTGCACATTGGTTTGGTAGGCCCCTAAACGCAAGACTTCTACACGTTTAGGACACATGCATCCGATTTCAACTAAACCTCCTTAGTCGCCTCTTACGACATGCGAGGCAGGTAACAGTGGTTCTATTATGTACACCCCAAATTTGGGCCATGGTAAGCACTCGGGCGTCTAGTTTACTGTAGTTGATGGCGAAGGATATGCCACGATTTTCATTTGATTTTTCACATGGGAGAAAACCTAACACCAAGTTGTACATTACATATTCATGACTGCTTTCCCTTTAATTGCCATTCCGATAATATTCCGGTCTTCAAATAGGTCAGAGACAAAGCGGCTAAAAACGTGCTGACAAGGGATGCATATTGGATGAAAGACGGATATATTTTGCAGACGATCTGGATCTTCTTTACCATAACCGTTCATGCACTCAGATGCAACATTTTCACACCAAAAAAACACATTTTGAGGTGTGTTTTTTGTTCTATTGCACAGCGAACAATAAAGACAATAACAGTTAACCTTCTATTGTGATGAATCATGTATTCTCAACCCCAGATGAAACAAGTTTTTGTTAATATCATGTCTTTTGGTAATTAATTTTTTAACAAACGGGATGTATACACATACTCTTGTCGGGTAATTAACATACAGTTTGTTCTGGGAATACCGCACAAGCAAATCTCTGTTCGCGTATCGTGTACTTGCAGAACATTGATATCATCACAGAAGACAGAATTTATGCATTTGAGATGTGGATATATAGAAGAATAGGCAGAGTTTCATGGACAGAAAAACAAACAAGTTTTAGGAAAACTAGGCATGAAGAAACAATTATTAAGAGAAATAAAATTCAGACAAGTAAAGTATTTTAGGCACATAAAAAGACGTGACACCATGATAAAATCTTTACTAAAGGGGAAAGTTGAGAGGGGAAGAGCAAGAGGAAGACCAAGAGATAAGTGGGAGGAAACTTTAAGAAATGGACAGGTTACAGTCTGGCAGTGTGCAACACCAAGGTGAAAGACAGAGGATGCTGGAGATTCATTGCAGCCAACCTTCGATGTGGAGACGGCACCTGATGATGATGTTATCATCACAGTTTGTCTGAAAGATGCAAAACTCTGTGCAGTTCTCTCACCTTCATCAATTTGTTCAAGGTTTACTTAATGTCATGTTGCCACTATCGTCTTGGTCGTCCCCTGCATCACATTCCAGAAACAATAAAGGCGAGCCTTACTCCGATTTTAGATGTACTTGTAATTTAGATCTCCAAGTAAAGGATCAGGGTTTCATAAAGTCCAACAGGACATCGTGTTCACGTGTTATTTCTTGCCCAAAACACCATAATTTCCAGGCAAGTAGTCACTAGAGCAGGGCACTGTCAACTTCGAAATCGGCGACCCCGATAGATAGTTAGACAGACAGATAATAGATAGTGATAGATAGAAGATAGATAGATAGATAGATAGATAGATAGATAGATAGATAGTTAGACAGACAGATAGAGATAGATAGATAGATAGATAGATAGATAGATAGATAGTTAGACAGACAGATAGATAGATAGTTAGACAGATAGAGATAGATAGATAGCGGAAAACTTAAACGGTCTCGATTCCCACCTATGCATGAAAGAATGTATAAATTCGAAAGGAGCAGAATACAGAGACAAAGCTTGCAAAGATCGCAAAAGCATTGACTGCAGACCATCCGGTCCTAGCACAATGCAAAACCAAACCAATCCCGGCAACTGATAAGTGCCGGCCGTGGAAAACCATAATGCCAGAACTAAGGAAAAAACTCCCAGGCATACTTAAAAACGGTCATCAAGAAAACTTCGAAAGAAGAGCGGCCACAGAACAATATATATATCAACCGAATACCCCGAAAATAAGTGGACACACGTGTACACTGACGGGTCGGCCAGGAACGCAATCAGCGATGGTGGAGGAGGAATAGTGCTTAAACTACCAAAGAAAGTGACGGTCACAAAATCGATTGCCACAGGCAAATACTCGACTAACTACCGAACAGAAGCGGAGGCAATAAGATCAGCGGCCGAAATGATCCTAGACAGAAGAGGCACCTCTCGCAACAAGGTCGTGATATTCACCGATGCTCTATCGGTCATCACGGCACTCAAAAGTGGGGCAAAACAGAGCTGAATGAGCTCAAAGCGATCCTCGATGAACTAACGCGCTCACTCAAACGCACCGTCCGTCATTTAGTGGATTCCATCACACTGTAATATAAGGGGAAACGAACGTGCCGACAAACTAGTTAAAGAAGGCGGGCGACTACCTCAGACTGATCATGAGATCAGTTGATGAGAAGCCCGAACAACTATTGGTTCGCACTACATAAACAAATGGACAAAAGACCATCCCCAGCACTCCAACAGTGACGGGTACTATGGTCTGTCCGTAGCGAACAAGTTGCCATACTTCGCCTCCGTACCGGCCACAAGAAGCTACGCGTCCACGTGTACAAGTTCACAATAGGCACAACTAGCCTGTGCCCATGCAAAAAGGCGGACATGACGGCAGAACACGTTCTGTAGGATTTTCAACGGATAGCAGGTTTAAGAAACGAAACCTGGCCACAAAACACAGAGCTTCGCGAAAAGCTGTACGGAGGAACGGAGTCCCTTAAAACCACGGTAAAATTCATGATAAAAGTTGGTTCATCAGTCTAGGCCGGGATCGCGAGAGAGATAGATAGACAGACAGACATACAGATAGATAGGTATGTAGATGGATGGATGGATGGATGGATAGAGATAGATAGATATAGATAGATAGATAGATAGATAGATAGATAGATAGATAGATAGATAGATAGATAGATAGATAGATAGATAGATAGATAGATAGATAGATAGATAGATAGATAGATAGATAGATAGATAGATAGATAGATGATAGATAGATAGATAGATAGATAGATAGATAGATGATAGATAGATAGATAGATAGATAGATGATAGATAGATAGATAGATAGATAGATAGATAGATAGATAGATAGATAGATAGATAGATAGATAGATAGATAGATAGGATAGATAGATAGATAGATAGATAGATAGACAGATGAATACATAGATCGGCAGAAAGAAAGACAGACATACAGATGGAAGAATGGACATTCAGATAATCAAACAACCGTCAACGATATGCAAATCAAAACAATATCACTGTAACTCGAAGATTAATAAAAAGAAGGAGGATAAATATGATTGTAATCTGAACAAGTTTAAAATTTGGAACTTAAGAAATATGCCAAATCTACAAAGAATTTTTACTCGAGCGCGCATTGGCTGTGTCAGCAGTTTGTGTTGTAAGCGCATGGAAGGAGATAACTAGAGAGGAAGTGTGTGTATATATATGTATATATGTACTGTAGGAAGAAAATATATTTATATATAATTTTAGAGCGTTGGCTAGCACCTGCCCCAGCTGCCAGTTTGGCAGGTTGCTGTATTAAATAGAAAGAACAGTAGTTAGGATCAGCATGTGTTGTGTGTACACGAAGAAGCAGATGTCATATTTCCTGTCTACTGTTAACCATACAACACACGTATTCTGTGTAAAGTTTTTAACACAGTCAGGGCCGGCTCGATGCTGGCCAAATGCCGCTATTTATCTCAGGCTCAACAGGGACTACTCTGATGATACTATAGTGCTGCAGTTTTTGTAAAGAACGGAGCTCTAAGTGCTACTTTTTGTCGTTTGTCCGCTATGATTTCATGCGTAGTCATGATGGCTAATATGGCGTCTCTGATTTTTGCGTGAAGGCTTAGATGGACAAGTAAATCTGAAAGTGAATCATACATCAACAGAACTAGGATACATAAGTAACACTAGTGAACACTTACCAAAAAGACTTGCGTTTGTGCGCGTACGAAGATACTCTGGTCCTTTGTTCAACAGCCTATCTGGTTGTTTTCCCATGGTGCAGGAAGTTACCAATAACGACATTGTTTGTGTCAGAGAATATTCTAGATGACACACTGAACACTCTATGAGTTTGTCTTGGTAGTATTGAGGTTATTACCATAGCAGGAGTCTATACTTTCATAAATCGCTGGTAAGTATCATGGAGTTTCAGACGTTACGTTATAATGAAGAACTTGAGTTGCAGACGTTACGTTGTTATGAAGAACTAGAGTTTCAGACGTTGAGTTGTTATGAAGAACTTGAGTTGCAGACAATGAGATTTTCTGAAGCACTGTTTAATATGATTCATGTTAATAAGATTAAGCTGTTCTGTACCGCTGGTTAGTTTAGAAACTATTTTGAATTATGCTATATAGTACTTCTGGCAACTTGGGCTACATTTCAAAATTAATTGCTCTATACTGTTGGCTAATTGGGCTATATTTTAAGGCTACTTGCCATAGATTGTTGGGCTATATTTCAAAGCATGTATCACTAGCACAAACTGAGAGAGAATGAATAAGAAAACACCCCTGGATCTGATTTAAAATTATAAACATAATATTTTACACAATGAATCTCCATATTTAGAGTATTTGTTATGATACACCATCTACTCATGTTTAAAAAAATATTCACACATTTTGATTGTATTAGTTTCAGTTTGGAATATATTCATTACACTCTGAACATATTCATATGTGCTCCGATCTCTTTGCAATATCTCCAACAGCGTCCTTCGACTGACCGTACCAGTTCGATTTTGATTGATGAGCCTACTCATACACCTGTTGTGCTGTTCTTTACTGACCACTCCAACTTCAATCCCAGCTCTTGCAATCTAGTAGTTGACGTGGATTTGATTCTATTACAGATGTTCCTTCTACCACGCACATATGAGGACGCACCATATAAGCACCAAATTCTACCACGCACATATGAGGACGCACCATATAAGCACCAAAGTGACGTCAAACCATTTACGCATCATACTAAGTTTGACATATTGTTATTTCCCTTTGTTCTGAGTTTGTATCGACAGTGAATGGTGGAAGCTCCTTTATTATATGTAGCAGTTATCGTTTCTTGTTTTTCTCTCTTTATACCTGAAGAAGAAAGAAATGAAACATTGGATGATAAAGGGAAGAAACATCAACATATGAAGACAATAACAGAAATAAAAGGGTTCAGTAATGAGTTTGCATAAAATCACAAATAAAAGCTAGAACACATGATATGTAGAGAGTGGTTACTGAGGCAATCTCATAACAGCGAAACACGTACAAACAAAGTACTATAGTTTTACAAAATACAGAAACAGTGACGATAAACAGCAACGTTTCGACCAACAAGGCCTTTATCAAGCAAACGAACAAACAGGAGTGACAATTAAAATGAAACACAAATGGACGACCAAATACAAACGTATCTAAGGAAAATCTGGAATAAAAACGAATAACGAAATAAATGTAACACACAAAAACACACATAAAAACTAGAAATAGAACGGAAAAGAAACAATGAAACATCTAGTAAATATATAACTTGAATACATGCAACATATACCCATATAGATTACAAAGCATGGGAGAGAAAGTTTGACGTGTTTCGCTATTTACCAAGTTTTACTGCAGTCTTCCCCCTATTTCAATCTCATAACACTTTATCACCATCAAATAGCTTGTCTTGAGCAGAACTTTGTCACTATAACAGTTGTTCAGAATTTCTCTATCTCATAGGTCAGATGTCCAGCCTCTGCAGCCGTCATGCTAAAATCATCAGTTACATCCTGAATCCATGACCACCCGTGTTGCCAGGACTTGTAATGGGAGCAAAGAATAGTAACACTGCGACCTACAAGGCGCGTCGTAAGAGGCAACTGAAGTAGGGGTATATGGAAGCTACCCTAGTAACTAAAAATCATCGCAAAAATAGGAAGTGCTAGCCTACTTGTATGCGTATAACTGGCACAACGTACAATCGTCTTAGGCTCAGATCACATACAAATCACAAAGAGTGGTTAACAAGTGGTCGATATGGAGCGTTCGAAGAAGAAGAATCCATGACACAACAAAGAGAAGAAGAAGAAGAAGACCACGGAGAATATATGAATTCTGGATGTGATAGATGATATGACGGCAGCAGAGAATATCTGACCTATGAGAGAGATGCATTTCAAAGAATATTATGGTGATAAAGGTCTGCTCAGGAGAAGCTATTGGATAACGATAAAAGCCTTTTTGAAAACGAGGCACATCTTTTTAAATCTAAGAACGTGTCATCATCATCATCATCATCATCATCATCATCATCATCAAATAGCCTGTCCTGATCAGAACTTTCCACCTTTTCCTCCTTCTTCTTCTTTGCGTTCGTTCTTTACCACCAATTTTAATCACTCTTTGTGATATGTTTGATCTTTGTCAAGAACGTGTATACGTTGCACATTGGTTTGGTAGGCCCCTAAACGTATAGACTTTACACGTTTAGGACACGTGAATCCGATTTCAGCCAAACCTCCTTAGTCGCCTCCTACGACATGCGTGGCAGGTAACAGTGGTTCTATTCTTTACGCCCCAAATTTGGGCCTGGGTAACCACTCGGGCGATTTGCCACCCTAACAGTTCGGGATTTCTCTTCCTCATAGGCAAGATGTCCCGTCCCGCCTCTGGAGCCGTCATGCGGAAATCATCAGTTACATCATGAATCCATCTTCTCCGTGGTCTTCCTCTTCTCTTCTTTGCCGGGATGCCTCCTTCAATCCATGATGGTCTTTTCCGACCATTCGTGTCTCTTTATATGCCCCAAATACTTCAATTGTCTCATTCTTTTTGTAGCATCAGCCAGTTTTCTTTGATTTTTGAGTTCTCACTGGAAATATCTATTTATTATATTTTGGCTATATCATTACAGACTGGTCCGGTAATATAAACATAATAATAATAATAATAATAATAAATTCCTCTCGTACCGTTATACGTTACATAGGGCCTGCAAGTAATTTCTCCATACCGTTCTATCCTGGGCAACTCGCTCAATCTCCTCCATGGAACTGAGACCGATATTTCCTGCCTCTCTCAGCAAAGTTCGTTTCAGGGTTTCCTTAGGTCGACCTCTCTTTCTTGAACCCTTTGCATCCCACTTCAATGCCTGCTTTGATATTCTTGATCATTTCTCCTCAAGGTGTGCCCAACATATCTCCATCTTCTCTTTCTTATAACAGTTGTCACTAGTGGTTGACCAGACATGTCTCTGATTTCATCACTTCTCCTGAATTCGTTCCATTTTATATTCATAATTTTTCGCAGACATCTATTTTCAAATGCATTCAACTTGCTTTCTATATCTTTAGTCATTTTCCAACTCTCGCTGGCATATGTTAGGATTGATACAACATTTGAATTGAAAATTCGTAATTTAGTTTTAATACTATATAACTTGCAGTTCCATATTTTATTTAGACTTTTAAAAGCTGATGTTGCTTGCCAATTCGTATCATAATTTCTTTTTAACATTTCCTGTGCAATCAAAATTGCTACCCAAATAGGTGAACTGCTCTGTTATTTTTATCATTTTAGATTCCAGTGTGATATCTGCATTACTTGCCATAGGTGTCTTCATTATATTTGTTTTTCATAGCTTATCTGCAGTCCAACTTTTGATGCTATAGATGACAAGTTGTCTGTTTTTCTTTGCATATCTTGGTTGTTTCTACTTAACAAGGCAATATCATCTGCAAACTCCAAATCTTCTAGTTGACTATTTTCTACCCAATCGATGCCAGTTTCGCCCTGCAACATTTTCGCATCACCCAGTCAATGGCCACTCCAAACAATAGCGGAGATAGAATACAGCCTTGCTTTACTCCGGTTTCAACTATAAAACAGTCGCTGTGTCCATAATATAAACATGACAGATAACAATTAACTCTTGTAGAGTACGTAGTGATTAATTGTCTGGAAATATGTTTTCGGGTGTTTTTTTAAGGCTAAACATGTGAAGTGACAAGCACATCTAGTGTTAATGGAACATTGATAAAGCGGCAGAGAAGATCATTAATGTCGTTGAATGCAAATGCTACAGAAGAGTACTTAGAATATCATGGACAGAGAAAAGAACAAACGCTTCTGTTCTGCAACAGCTTGATATTAAACAGAGTTGGCTATTACAAAGCATAAAAACAAGGACAATTAAATATTTCGGACACATCAAACGACATGAGTGCCTGGAAAAATTAAATTTAGAAGGAATGGTGCTTGGAAGAAGAACGAGAGGAAGACCTAGAAGACGATGGGTTCAGGGCGTCATTGACGATCTGAGAATGACTGCTGATGACGCTGGCCAACTTGCACAGAACAGAGAGTTTTTCATGAATGCTCTCATGGGAGCGAAGTTCCGGAAGTGACAAGCTACTTGATGATGATGATGAATGCATCTAGATATAACTGTTGTAAAAATAGTTCCGGTTTATGATTAAAGACTGCGTTCATTGATACAAGAAGTTGTAAAAATTATCCGTAAATCAACAACACCTGGGAATGCGTAAAAATAACCCCTAAATCAACAACACCTGACACCGTTCTAATTAGAAAGGTAAATATCACTGCTATATAGTCTTCCTTTTGATATGCTGATCACGACTCTAAGATGATTTAACTCACTCTCCAACCTAGTGTCTTTTAAAACCTGGTTGAGGCATAGACCCTCCTTAACCAACTCATGCCATCTCTTCTTATCTTTAGCTATTTATATCCACGTGACTGAAAACAAGATAATAAATACACCCCTTACCTTTATAAAATAATGAACTGCACATACATCAATGTCATTCTCCGTCCGTTTTAGCAAAGTTGCAATCCTATCTCCAAGAGATTTTGTGGTACGGATTTACAACGTTTCGACCAAAAGGCCTTTATCAAACAAACGCTACAACAGGAGTGACGAATTTCACAGCACACTACATTTAGACGCATTGTGTTTGTATTTTGTAAAACTACAGTACTTTGTTATTACGTGTTTTGCCAGTTTGTATAGTTTTACTGCAGTCTCCCCCTTTATTGGAACGGATTTGAGTAATGCATAAGCGTTTGTTTATCGACTAGGACATAACGGGAACGCAAGAGAGAGACTAGGACATAAGAGGGGTGTGCATTCAATCCCACACTCGACATTCCACACATGATGAAAGCAATTGGCCCTCCTATCTCCTGCAAACTAGGAGCTAAACATGTGAAGTGACAAGCACCTTCATACTCTAAGATCTGAAAAGGTTATGGAAATTATTATTCAAAGACAATGTGATAACATGTACACGTCTTCTCTGTCTCTTTCTCCCCCCTTATTCCTTTCTGCTCACAAAAGAACGTAGAACACTGAAACTTAGTATCAACATATCTTTAGTTTTACAATTCAGCGTTTCTAATCTAAGACAGTGCTGAAATTGTTCCAAACACTAGGCCAGGTGCTTCCTCTTCTTCTTGTGATTGCTATTTGGATGATTATACCGTCAGATATGTTCTTATGATGAAGTCAACTGTTGTCTGGAGCTCATCTCTTATGCAATGTAGATTTGAATATAGTGACTGACTACGCAAGGCTTGGTAGGTTAATCAGGCCATGTACGGAAACCTACCAATCTGAGGTTGTCAGACCGGACCAGATCAGGAGAAAACCGTGGGGAGGCTGCGGCAATACTGAGAAAATGGGCGTATGCACAAATACAGTTACATACAGTATTACATAAGTTAGAAAAACAAATGTTTAAGTAATAAAATGGACAACACACAACATTTCGACCATAGGTTTTTACATCACGTATATTGACCACATCTGTAAAATAGCTAACACCAGCGAAGGAAACAACCTCGGAGAGCTCTTAAATGAATTTCTTTTGCAGACGATCAGGCAATCATATCAACAACAGAAGAATAGCTACACCAACACATCAACAGACTCCAGTTAGCATGTAACGAATACAACATGAGAATAAACATCGACAAAACAGAAGTAATGACATTCGCCAGAGGGGAAAGCACTACCAATATCTCCATCGATAATCGCCCACTAAATCAAGTAAAAGACTTCACATACCTTGGGAGCATTTTTCAGCAAACGAAAGAATAACTAATGAAATTCAACACAGATGCAACAAAGCAAATCAAATGATAGGGCAAATGGCGCCAATTTTAAGATGCATACACGTCACCATGAACACAAAAAGAGCAATGTTCAACACAATCTTTCTCCCACATTATGTTACCAGTACCAAACCTGGACACTGACAACAAACGATAGAAGAAAACTGGTCACGACAGAGATGAAGTGTCTACGCAGAATGCTGGGTGTAACAAGAAGAGACCGGTTGAGAAATGAAGACATCAGGAAAAAAGTGGGTACAACATCAGTACTAGACTTCATCAAGAAACAACAAATTAAATGGTTCGGCCACGTAAGCAGATTACCAACAGACAGTGCACCTCAAAGAGCAACGCTGCTCCAATATAATGGGTACAACGCAAAAGGTCGGCCACGCAAAAGATGAACCTCAGAGATAACAGAGGCGGCGAAAGAGACTATCTACGAAGCGCATACAAGGGCCCGTTTTAGAAATCTCTTCTTGACCTGACGCTGTGAGGCAAACAGGATTCGAGAAAGAAAGAAAGAAAGAAAGAAGAAAGGTATTTATCAAGTCAAGATAAAATACTAAATTAACTAAACATAATAATGAAAAATCTGACCTGGTTATGAGAGTTATCGAACAGTATAATCACCATATATACGCGTTAGATGCGTGATACTATAATTTCTGGTGCGCCTTCTGGGGTCTAGTATGAAGCCGACTTCGGAAACCAAGACCAGATACTAAAAACAAGGAAGAAAACAAATCTAAAAGACGATTCTGTGCCACGTACGATGATAACGTTACACGTGTAATAACTGTTCTGTGCTGGCAGAGTCTGTTTCTATTTACGTTATTCAGCTATGCACTTAAATGAAAGGTACACTTGGGGAAATGAATTGGGCGAGGAAAGGGGAATACTCAAATATTTTTGGAACAAAATTATATAGAATTACAATTTTGGGTTTAGAGTGTGGTTAAAACTGGCGGTTTACTGTAATAATATAATATATGAAATACTTGCAACTAATTTGCTATACAATAGCAACAGTAAACAACAGCAATACGCTTAATATCAACCAACACGTTTATCTTCTTTCTTTTATAAAGTATAAAGATAAAGGATTGACTTCACTGTACCGAGTTTTATTCCATGTAGTTTGATCCCTCTCTGTAGAAATGACACGCCCTCTGCCGATAGTATTACACAAAGCATGAAATCAGTAACTCTCGCAACAATTTTATGGTTTCTGAAAAAAAAATGCACTCATGAACAGAACCGCGCGGTGCGGATTCAAAACACAACCTTCGGAACGGAAGGCGAAACCCATTATCCAGAGATAGTCCCTTGTTCTCCACAACAATCTCCTTCTTCTTTATCTCCTTCAATAAATCAACAGTTTTGAGTTCTCGCACATCGGTACAATGTTTTATAGAATGTATGTCCTATATATAGCATTGAAGAAATCAGGTATCTGTAATTCTTAACCACCCCAGACATGAGACAGAACTTTTCTAGCACTAAGAGACGAGGAGGATCTCTATAGACAGAATAGAACTTTTCTAGCACTAAGAGACGAGGAGGATCTCTATAGACAGAATAGAACTTTTCTAGCACTAAGAGACGAGGAGAATCTCTATAGACAGAATATAACTTTTCTAGCACTAAGAGACGAGGAGGATCTCTATAGACAGAACAGAACTTTTCTAGCACTAAGAGACGAGGAGGATCTCTATAGACAGAACATAACTTTTCTAGCACTAAGAGACGAGGAGGATCTCTATAGACAGAACAGAACTTTTCTAGCACTAAGAGACGAGGAGGATCTCTATAGACAGAACATAACTTTTCTAGCACTAAGAGACGAGGAGAATCTCTATGCGGATCAATGACACAGCATTCAATGTAGGGTTCTCTGTTCTAATTCCCCGCCACCAGATAACCTGGTTTTTATTTAGATTTGGAGGCATAGATTAACAATATACACAAGGTCTACAAGGTGTGTCCTGAGCCTAGCTCTGCGTTCAGCAGGGTTGGGATCGGCTAGTCTCTCTTAGGAGGGGCGAAAAGTGAAAATAAGTAGCCTGCTGATGACCATCAGAACAAGCGTCAACCCCCACCTCGTAGCGGTGTATACCGGGAAAAATTTGACCGTGAGGTCAAAGGCTAACGGGGCAACGGCTCGCCTAGGGAGATGGACTCCCGAGATCAGGATTTTTTTAAATGTCCTTGGGAGTTAATCCGACAAAAAATCTCGGTGGAGGTCTGCCCCCTCCCGACTTGTAATATGAGTGGCTTTACCATGACATCCAAGATCCAAACCCCAGCTATGGGCAAATAGCCCCACTGCCTTGTGGGAGCCTCGGGAGAGGCAAAGACTATAGGAGTAAACCCAAACAGAAAATCAACCTGCTGCCTTGCAGGTGGGCTGGGACAGCCGAAGGCTGACGGAGAGCGAACCCAGTAAACGTTGGCTAAAGCCGGACACATCGTCGAAGGATAAGCACCAGAGCCCCAAATGGCGCTAAAGATGTGGCGTAAACACACCAATGCTAGAGCTACATGAATCAGATTTCCGCATGAACAGAATTTATGGAAAATCTGGTACATTGGTCTGGGCGTTGGGAGATATATATAAAATAGCAGTGGGGAGGGGAGAGAAGAGATGGAGTCGACAAAGGAGTTGACAGATAGTTAAAAATAGGAAGACTTGGCATACGCCCCAATCTGGTTTTTTAAAAAAGCATGACATCATGCATCCAACATATTAGAAGACAACAAACAAAAGTGTTCTATCATCTAGTGAGAATGAAACCAGATCTACTACTTATACCATCTCGCGTCTATAACAACCAGCAGCAACCCGGACGCAGAGCCCGAGGAAGACGCAGAGCCCGAGGAAGACGCAGAGCCCGAGGAAGACCAAGAGACCCAATGGATAGATAATATCACATATATCCTGCGACATCAAAGACTAACAACTACAGATGCAACACACCTGGCACAGGATAGAAAACTGAAACTCCCAACGACTCTTCACGTACATGTCGATAAGACAAGACGTAGATACGTCTCGATTGGGCACAGCAGAACACACATTTGCGTGAACAAGGTTAGTAGCACCGTTTATGAACGTAGAAAATCAGTTTAAAAATCAAATCTTGCAAATCTAACATTAACATGTAGCTTACCAATACACACAGTATTATTTACTTGACAAGTACTACTACTATACTAACAAGCAATACTTCACACGAAATTACTACTAAAAAAAAAGAACGGTTGTTTCATTCAATGCAAACTACTAACACAAATATTGATGATCTGTTCCGCCCAACCTGGCTCAACCTAGGACTACAAGTTATAGCAGATGTTTAGGCATGGTATTCAAACTGGCGGTACATGGAATAATTATATTGCGTGACGCATGCCATATTCTTCGATGCAGCATGCATTTTCTTCTTCTAGACAAGTGGCGTGTAGTTTTTCCAGTCTTGCTGTTGAGTACATTCAGTTCTGTTCTCACCATCGACATTCTCAAAGAAGTTCCGTGCAATATCCGTTTCCCAAGGGGGAGGAGGGGAGGGGGGCAGGCCAAAAGAGTAAAATCTTGGATGGGTCAGGACGAGGACTGCATTCAACAGGTGTGTTCACTGGAGGACATAGAACCTTGTGAAGAATGGATACAAGTGACTGCAGAAAGCAACATATTCTTTTCAGTATGTTTCAGACGTGACAGAGAATGTAGATAAGAAAACCCTGTGGTTGTGGAGGCAGAAGTTCAAGAGTTAATTTCTGAGAATGTAACATCTGGGGATGTGGCCATTTACACAGATGGGTCTGTGGTTCAGCACATGCAGAGCTCATGGGCTTCCACTGCTAAGATTGGAGAGGATATTGTGAAGAAAGACAGTGATGGTTTTACTGTGACTATAAGTAGACTGACTATGGAGATCGTGGCAGTGAGTAAAGCAATGACCTGAAAGAAGTCACAGACTTTTACCTATGCATGTTTCCTCAGTGACGCATGTTTCCTCAGTGACGCATGTTTCCTCAGTGACGCATGTTTCCTCAGTGACGCATGTTTCCTCAGTGACGCATGTTTCTCAGTGACTAAATAAGTATGATCAGAAACTTCGAAGACGGACTAGAATCGAAGGTAATGGCTGACAAAAATCAGTTTTATTTTTGTGCCAGGGCACACACACACACATATATATATATATATATATACACACACACACACACATATATATATATATAGGGGAACGAACGAATCGACAGTCTTGCTGGCATGGCTACTGTAGAAAGCAGACGAGCAATGGATCATGGTAATATTCTAAATGCTTTAAGTGAGAAAGGTCGCGTAAACAATTCAAGGAATGAGTGTAAATCGCAAATACGTGAAGTCTATCACTTGCCTTAGCTGTTGGTTTACAGTAACAATACAGATATTTGTTTTCATTTCTTTTCTTGCTATCGTCGTTGGTAAAATAAAAGTACGGATCAAACACCGTAGCGTATCCCAAATACACCACACTATACCATATATATATATATATTATAATATGTGGATAGTATACAAATCTACAATGAAATCATAT
Source organism: Arion vulgaris (assembly GCA_020796225.1). Classification (NCBI taxonomy): domain Eukaryota; kingdom Metazoa; phylum Mollusca; class Gastropoda; order Stylommatophora; family Arionidae; genus Arion; species Arion vulgaris. The sequence goes on from CM036763.1 coordinate 7,808,532, forward strand.
CTAAACAGGACAGTTCATATCTACCTGAAAGCAAGCTTAGATATAGCCCACATCTGGATTATGGTTCATGTTTGTTAAATTATTATTTCATGAGCAATACTCCAGGATATATTAAAAAATAATCCATGCTAGGTTAATTGTTTCATAATACTTTACAAGAATTGTTAATTTGTATTCCAGTAACAACAAAACGCGGAATCTGTGAAACGTCAGGTGCTGCTCACTCACCGTTCTCAGTTATTCTATGAATTGTGTGTAACTAAAAGCGAACATGTACATTTTACTCGGTATCACATTCCGTGTCTCTCTGGTTGCTCTGTGGTAGAGTTCTGACTCTTGTTTGAGTTACGTGATTGGGCCAACCAGCTAGTTTCTCCTCAATTTCACTTTTGAAGAAAAGAAAAATCCGATGTTTGAATGGCTGGTCTTACTCTCCTGGCGTAGTCATTGGTTGGGTGTGTGTTTCAAACCACCAATCGTTTTCCAGTACGTCCAGCAGAAAGTTACTATCGAACTTTCAGAGATGGGGAGAAAAAATATGTGTGATCATTGCCGCAGCTAATGTGAAAGTGTTCCAACACCCCGACACTTTAATTACAATTGCTGCAATTAAAAAGTACTTTTGGGACACCCTGAGTGCAAAGCGATCGATTCTATTCACTTGTTCATTTATTGTTGTTCGCTCAATGGTTTCGCACTAAGATATTGAAAATGAAAATCGTGGCATATTCTTTACATTTACAGGACGTAACCATCAACGTAAACGAGTCGTTGATTTTCTAGGCACCACTTATACGTTCAGTAGTTTGCCATCGCTTTCTGAACGGTGAGGTCTATTTTTACCTTTGTAAAACCCAGCGGAAACGAATTTTCTTCCAAACTTGCCCACCTTGCAGAGGCGCCGCAGAAAATTTTCGGGGGCGCAAAATATTTTTAGTAATGTTTTAATGTAATTTTAATTTACTGTTGCTGAACGATCGCTCCACCGTACATGTTGTTGCTGGTAATGTTAGCAAAACTAGTAAGGCATACCTGACACTCGGATAAAACTTTGTAAAAGGTAACAAGTCGATGAAATTTTGGCTACTTTTGTATTCTCGCGTTTTCCGAAAATCAAACCAACTCAAGGCTTCAGTTTCAAAATTATCAATGTGGTATACCTGATTAATAGTAGACATTATATCCTTAAACTGTTGACGATTCAGTTTGCACAATTTCGAAGGATGTAGCAACGCTAAGTTAAATTGTGCACTGTTGGCTTTACAAAATCGACTCTCCATTGAGTTAATTAGAGAATCTAAATATGGAATGTAAACTGTTTGTCTGAAGTACTCTTCAACACTTATGGTTCCCGGATTACTTCGATGCTTTTGTCTTCCACAATGTCTTGGATAATCAGTTCAATATCCACTTTCTGTGAGTTGTACTGTTTTCTCAAAAATATCCTGAAATAGTTATCGAATCACCTCGGTGAGTTTTACCTACACTGAGCAGGTTTTGAACTTGCAGTTGGACTTCTGGAAGATCAACTTGAACAGCTTGAAGAGCCTGAGTAACTGGTTCCAGTATGGTAGAGTATGCGAATAATATGAGAAAAAATAAAAACGTGCTGGACTTTGATGAACAATATAACTGATGTGCAGCCTGTCGTGTATTTCCACTTGCATGCAATGAAAATTCTTCCAGTTGACAATAAATATCTTCAAATTTACTAGAAAAATCGAATACTTTATACTTGCTTGTCCATCTTGTCTCACACAGAAGAGGAATATTTGGGACAGAGGACCTCCTTTTTGGCTTCACGAAAAAATGTAATAATTGCTTTGATAGTACCAAGTAGTTTTGTATCACTGCAACATTATTAAGATCATTTACTACGAGATTCAGTCTATGCGAGGACAGTGAACAAAGGCAGCCTTGGGTAAATACTTGAATTTTTGCCTGAACACCATTTTCTTTTCCGGCCATTATCGAGCACCCATCATAACCTTGACCCAGCAGATTATTAAGGAGAAGACCAAATGTTTTGCAATGTTGAATAATACAATCAGATATCGTGGCGGTTTCCATACCTTTCAGCGGAGAAAATCCAAGGAATTCCTCACGAATCATAGCCTTCTCACTAGACGTATCTACAAACCGGACTCCCAGTGATAACTGTTCTGTTCCTAAGATATCTGCTGTTTCATCGGCTATGATCGAGAATCCAACAGCATTGTTAGCAGCTTTCACAATGTCTTCTCGCAGATTTACAAAGTGATTTAAAATAAAAGTAACATTATTTGACTATTTCAAGCAACTCAGGAAATTGCCCCCTTATCTGTATAATTGAAAACTTCAGACCAAAATGTCTCAGTGGTTGCAATATCAGTCCATGTAACTAAATGTATGATGTACTGAATCTCAATTGATGATTTCATTTCTTCATTTAAGTTAAATAATTCCAGAAGGGGAATAATATTTTTCTTAAAATGTGTCAATGTATTTTGCACTGAGAATAAGCTTTATATTCTTCAAAATATCAATGTTTTCTGGCAGACGATTATGCAGCTCTTTGTACAGGCTAATCAAAAAGTTGTGTGCCCTTTTGCGGATGTGAGTTACTTGAGAAGATTGAATTTGTCTACATTATAAATTTCCCCCAAGTCTTTTCTCAAATCTAGAACCCAGCTGTGGATTTGGATCCAGAAATTCTTCAATGTTAGTGTTAGGATCAAGAGGATCAATGTTGCTTGTTGGCAGTACTAACATGTTAGCAATAGATGGTTTTTTTTTTTTCTTGTCCGCTTTCAACTCAGATGAAGTTTCATCTCTGAAACTGATTTTTGCGTGAAAATCCGTTTTCCAATTTCTTACAATGGCAGCAGCGTGCACATTGTAAATTACTTACACTGGCAGCCGTGTGCTCAATGTACTCGTAATTAGTATTCCTCGCCATACAGGCAGATTTTCTCCGACTTCAGACTCACGTTATCGTCCTGAGTAAGACCAGGGACTCGAACAAATGCCGACAGTAGGTCGAACCGAGCTATGAGGCGTCTCACAGCTAGCAGGCCGAGCTACTATCAACTACTCTAAGCAGTCCCCCAGCAATAGATGTAATAAGAAGAGATAGATCAGAAAACAATTTTGTTTTATCAGCAGTATTTGATTCAAAAGTTTGTTCACTTTTGAACATGTTTTAGAATTGATGCAAAATAATATAAATAACTCATTCTGAGGGTCACAATACATTTCATACAGTAAAGTGGTGATGTAACATTTTTCATTAGAACTTGCTAATTGAAAATGAGTCTGCAATTCATTCCATTGGCTTAAAATTCTGCTGATTGCTGGTTAAATTGCTAACCACCTGGTTGCACAAGAATTTAAGATCTTCAGTGGTTCCTTATCATTAATGCTCTGTAAAGTTGACTGTAAGAAATTTGTCTCAGTGAACTCTTAGAAAATCATTTATAAGTCTCACTTACTAAAAATCATTACCAAAAACAAGTTTATTGGCAATGATGCAGCACAAGCATGGGACACTGATAATTGTATGGAGGCATACACATTTAAATAAGATTAATCCAGGAATTCTTCCTTCAACTATGACACTGGCGTTGTGTGCCTAGCCAGAAGATTACAACTATACTCTAAGTCAAACGCGTGAGGACCTCTCAGAGAGTTGTTCTCACACTGAGAAATTCATTACCCGGATATCGTTGTAATAAATTTTCTGTGCTTGTTCGTCTTTTTTTTTTGTTGAGATTTTCTGATTCATATACCAAACTAAAAGAAGTGCTAAAAGTGCTAACTAATTTTTTTTCAGTGTTAGATTTGGTGCTAGATCTAAATTTGTAGTGCTAGATCACAAAAATAGTACTAGATCTAGCACTAAAGTGCTAAATTGGCAACACTGTGTGCATGTTCTTCTTCTGCATTCTCACTAGATTTGGATTTCGGATTCTCTAATAAAGGCAGCTGTCTGCCTCAGATTATCAGCCACGCTACAGTTTGTCTTGGACACTGTGTAAGTGGCCACCCTTTCTTTCAAGTCTGCATACTGGGGGCAGTTCTGTAGGATATAATTCCCATGATTTCTGCTTCCCGTTTGTGCCGACCTCTTCCCGCAGTAAGTTTTGGCCACCCTCGTGATGGTAGGTCTGACATTCTTACTACATGGCTAAATTTCCGAGGCAGATTGGCGATCGTAGAATCCGTTATCCCATTCCTCATTGTGAGGAGTCATTGCACCATGTTATGCGCCTTACGGCCTGTTGCATCCATTTTCTGCAAGCATTTGTTTCGGGTTAGCATTCCCTAGGACACATGCATCCATTTCAGCCAAACCTCCTTAGTCGCCTCTTACTACATGCGTGGCAGGTAACAGTGGTTCTATTCTTCACCCCAAATTTGGGCCCCGGTAACCACTCGGTAATTTAGCATGTGAAATATAGTAAAACTGGCACAGATATGTAAGATACGGTGCTTTTAGCTCGTTGAATGGCACGCAACGTAATTTAGAAATCATCTAAAAATCACAAATAATGTGGGGTTTTTTTTAAAACTAAACAAATCTGTATACACAGGTATATTCGTTTTTGATTTACTTGAATTCATTTGTACAGGCTTTCAACCAACCCCCTCCCCGAATTTCTATTTCTCAGATCACTGCTTAGACTGGTGTACCAGATCTCATAAATTCTGCTGTTGTTGAATTCTGCCCTCCTACAGCTTCTCATTTAACCCGATATTTTCCGGCCAGTTTTGTTTCAGGCCTGCTAGCAGTGGGCAGTCTTGCAGTAGGTGCTCTGCCGTAATGTCCGCCTGCCCGCAGGGGCACAGGCTAGTTGTGCCAATTTTAAATTTGCTGTGCATGTCCATTGAATTTATATCTACAGCCCTGCATCTTTAATTAAATATATCAAATATAGGAGCTAGTGAACATCAAGTGAGGTGTGCCAATAAACTTCTTCTTCCAACATTTACTTTATATCAGTGTTGGAGGCAGTGGGGCCTGTCATTAGGCCCACGAAAATAATGTATAACATGTATTTATTATTTTATAAATTAAAATATAGCAACCAAAAACCATGATTTATCCGGAGGAAAATGTCTGGCCCCACCAACAAAAATGATCACGAGCCGCCACTGGTTGGAGGGATGAAGGGTTGGGAGGGGGGTGTAGTGATCTTGTGTGTGCTTGTTCTAATGCACTTTGTAAGCTATCATTTATTTTCTTAAGGCTGTTCTTGAGATGCAGTCACTCCATCTTTTGCATGGTCTTCCTCTTGCTCTGTACTCATACGTTGTATGCGTGGCCAATAAACTAATATGTTTTATCTTATACCTGAAATTAATAACAAAAGTAAACTAGAACTACTTTATCTTCATATGAGAACCATTCTGTGTTGGCTCTTCTTGAATACTACATTTTAGCTTCTCTCTGTGACCATTATGTGGTTGGAGTTAAAGAGCAAGAATTCAATAAACCTTCCTTTATAATAAAGTACACAAGGGGACACAATAAACCTTCTTTCATAATAAAGTACACAAGGGGACACAATAAACCTTCTTTCATAATAAAGTACACACTGGGACATAATAAACCTTCTTTCATAATAAAGTACACACTGGGACATAATAAACATCCTTTCATAATAAAGTACACAAGGGGACACAATAAACATTCTTTCATAATAAAGTACACAAGGGGACACAATAAACATTCTTTCATAATAAAGTACACACTGGGACATAATAAACATTCTTTCATAATAAAGTACACAAGGGGGCACAATAAACATTCTTTCATAATAAAGTCACACTGGACATAATAAAATTCTTTCATAATAAAGTACACAAGGGGACACAATAAACATTCTTTCATAATAAAGTACACACTGGGACATAATAAACCTTCTTTCATAATAAAGTACACACTGGGACATAATAAACCTTCTTTCATAATAAAGTACACAAGGGGACACAATAAACCTTCTTTCATAATAAAGTACACACTGGGACATAATAAACCTTCTTTCATAATAAAGTACACAAGGGGACACAATAAACCTCCTTTCATAATAAAGTACACAAGGACACAATAAACATTCTTTCATAATAAAGTACAAAGGGACACAATAAACATTCTTTCATAATAAAGTACACACTGGGACATAATAAACATTCTTTCATAATAAAGTACACAAGGGGACACAATAAACATTCTTTCATAATAAAGTACACACTGGGACATAATAAACATTCTTTCATAATAAAGTACACAAGGGGACACAATAAACATTCTTTCATAATAAAGTACACACTGGGACATAATAAACCTTCTTTCATAATAAAGTACACACTGGGACATAATAAACCTTCTTTCATAATAAAGTACACAAGGGGACACAATAAACATTCTTTCATAATAAAGTACACACTGGGACATAATAAACCTTCTTTCATAATAAAGTACACAAGGGGACACAATAAACCTTCTTTCATAATAAAGTACAGAAGGGACACAATAAACTTTCTCTCATAATAAAGTACAGAAGGGGACACAGTAAACTTTCTCTCATAATAAAGAACAGAAGGGGACACAATAAACTTTCTCTCATAATGTACATGTGACTCCATCAGGATTCGTTTTCTTCTTCTTCTGCATTCTCACTAGATTGAGATTTCATATTCTCTAATAAAGGCGGCTGTCTGCCTCAGATTCAGTTGCTTTCCCGTTGCTTTCCTGCAGCACCGTGGCAAGTCAGGCAGCTGTTACATTGTCAAGCATAGAACTAAGAATGTTGTTATGTTATTTATTGATGTCATTGCCTCACAACGAAGACTTACAGTAAGAATGATCACACCATAAACACACAAATACCTTTGTCTTCAATACACCTTCTTACAGTAATTCCATTTCAACAGCAACTATGAGTGAAATCTATTATTATTCAATCTGCAGGTCATAGCTTTGTTATGTTTCACTCTACAAGAATGTTACACTAAGTACAATTTTCCTCACTTGTTTAAATATAACTTGTCGATGTTACGATGTCATCATAGTAATTAGTTACATCCACAGATTGCATTCCGATTCATGTACTTAGTGAACCTTACAGTAAGTTAAACAAACATATTACAACATCAACACTGCAGAAGGTGAAGAAAATCTAGATTTAATTAAACAAATTAACACAATGTTTAGAAGGAAAAAGAAGGTACATTAAATATATATCGTCATGATACACTTAAAAATGTACAAAATGTTTTACAATTCTGAGTAAATAGGATTTCTGTCATATAGGATGAAAGACTTGTCGCAGAGAATGAAAGACTTGTTACATAGAATGAAAGACTTGTTACATAGAATGGAAGACCTGTCACTTACGATGGAAGACATGCCACATAGGATGGAAGACACTAAACATCAAAATCTTCTTCTTCTTTCTTCTTCTTTGCGTCTGGCTTTCGTATGCTCGCTAAATCATGAGATGGGTTGCCTCTATGAAGCTGCATGTCAGTTGGAGTTCTTCGAGAGTTCCCATAGCTTGGTCTGTATGCTTTGTTCATGAGGCCATGTTTCATTTCGTTGGTGTATGTATGATGGACATGACTGCAGGATGTGCTCTGGAGTCTGTGTTTCTGTCTGGCATGCACACTGTGCAGTCTGAGCAGGCTTTATTCTGTGCATGTGGCGGTTGAGCCTGCAGTGACCTGTTCTTAGGCGAAAGATTGTTGTGTGCTGTTTTCTGTTTAGTCTGCTAATGGGATCTTGTGGGTGTTTGCTGTGGGTTTGTTGCCTCCATACCTCTTTGTACTTTCTTTTGATATGTGTCTTGATTTCTGGTAGTGATACTGGGTGTTTCTGTTGTGTAAGTTTTGTTTCCTCCTTAGCCAGCATGTCTGCTCTCTCATTTCCTGGAACGCCACAGTGGGCTGGTATCCACTGGAGAATAATTTTGTTGTGTTCTGAGAGCTTGTTTAGCTGTAGTGTTAGCTCTCTTTCCATGTTATATTGTGGTTCCCTTTGTGTGGCCTGCAGGACTGACAAGCAGTCGCAAAGGAAGACAAGTTTGTTGTTTTGGATGTTTCTTTGCTGCAGTATTTTTGAGGCATCCACAATTGCCTGTTGTTCGGCTCTAAAATTTGTTGATAGTTCTCCAGTGGCACTTGAATTTGTTAGTGTAGTGCCATCTTGGAGTATGATGATGGTTCCGGCCCTCCTTTCCTGCTGTCGTGTCTGATGATCCGTCTGTGTATATATGGGTCCACTCGGGATGGGGATGAGGTGTCAATGTGTTCTAGTGTCTTTGCTCTCAAGATGGGACCTGTTTCTTCACCCTTTTGTCTACATTTGGAATTGTTGTTATCACTGTGAAGTTGGGCTGTAGGTCTGTGTTGTTGAATGGTACTATCATTTCCCAGGTTGCTGGGTCTTTTGAGAGGATGTCCATGTTTTTGCAGAGAGTGATTTTGACAAGTGATGGAAGCTGTGTCTTTTATGCGGTTTTTGGTTGGTTCGTTGATTGTTTGGTGCATGGGGTTATTTTCTGTGCGTTTGAACTTTTCTGATAGTGTGAGTATTTTTGTTCCCTGCGTCGTCCCAGGCTCTCAATGCCAGCAGTTGCTTCTAGATCTTTGATTTGTGTACTTCTTAGACCTCCGGTGATGATTCTGAGGCCTGTGTTCTGTATTTTATCTAGCTTGTGTAGATTTGCTTGTGCTGTGTTGTAGGCTCCTGTGCCATACTCCAGTTTTGGACGTACATATCCTGTGTATATTTGACGTGTAGTGTTTGCATCTGCGCCCCAGTGGGTTCCTGCTAGTTTTTCATGAGTCTTAATCTTATTGTGGCTTTCCTTTGTGTTTCTTCTATGTGGGGACCCCATGTGAGTCTTTTTGTCAATTTTATTCCTAGATAGGTAGGATTGTCCTCCTTTGGTAGTGGTTTATTGTCCAGGTATAAGTCGACTTGTTCAGGTTTTGTAGAGAGTGAGAACAGTGTTGACACTGTCTTGTTTTGGTTTATTGTGACTCCCCAAGTGTCTGCCCATTTCTTTACTGCATTTATGGCTCCTTGCATTCTGATCTTGGCAGTTCCTATGTATTCTGTTTGGGTCCATATGGCCAAGTCATCTGCATGGAGTGCCTTGTGAATGTTAGATGTAAATTGTTTGGGGAGATCATTGATAAAGAGGATGAAGAGTGTAGGGGATATTGCACTTCCTGTGGAACCCCATCTTCTAGTCTGACCAGCTTGCTTCTGTGTCCTTCCAGTTTGACTCTTGCACATCGTCTGTGTAGGAAATCTCTGATCCATGTGTACATGTGACCTTTGATCCCGCTTTGTGCTAGTTTTAGCAGGAGTCCTTTTTCCAGACTTTGTCGAAGGCTTTAGTCAGGTCGAAGAAGGTGGCCAGCAGCTTGTGTTTGTTCTGGAAGGCATCTTCAATTTCTTGGGCAAGATAGGTGGTTTGGTCATCTGTGCTTCTGTGTTTTCTGAAACCTGATTGGCAGTCATCAGCATTTTCTTTTCCTCTAGAAATTTAAGCAGCCTGTTGTTTACGAGCCGCTCCATTGTTTTCCCAAGGCAGCTGAGGAGGCTTATGGGACGGTAGCTTTTTGTTTTCCTTGGCTTGCCTTTTTTGCTATAGGATTATTTCCGCCTCCTTCCATTCCTTTGGATATACTCCTTGCATCCAAGATTGGTTTAACAGGTCCAGGAGGTGTTGTCTGCCACCTGTTCCTAGGTTTATTATCATTTCGTTTGTCACCCCATCTGGTCCTGGTGCCTTTTTTTTCTTTAGTTTTTTATTGCGCTGTCCAGTTCTTTGAGAGAAAAAGGTTTGTTCATTGTGTCTTGTTTGTCTGCAAGTTGTTTGTTTATTTTTTTAGTTCTTTTTTGTTTCCCTGACTTTGATTTTGGACATGTGTATGTTGCTTTCTTTTGCAAAGCCATCCGCAAGAATGTTTGCAGCTATTTTGCCGGTAGGTTTTCCTCCATCTTCTATGACTGTGCAGGCATGGCTGGTGGTATTTTCTTCATTTAGGCTCTTTACAAGCTGCCATAGTTTTGTGCTGTCTTTTTCCATGTTTAGTGTTGCTGTTTTTCCCTGCCAACTTTTCCTAATGCATGTGAGTTTTTCTTTTCTGTATATGGCTTGGTGTTTGTTGTGTTCTGTGACATTTGTGTCAGATGGGTCTTGTTCCATTTTTGTTCGTGCTGCTATGGCTTTTTCATGTGATTGTTGTAGTTCGTTGGTCCAGAAGGGTTCGTAGTGTTTTCTTCTTCCTCTGGGGATTGATTTTTGTGCTGCTTTTAGTATGATGCTTGTGAGAGTTGTAATGCTTTTCTTGATGTAGTTTGTTGTGTGGGTTTCTGTCAGTTTACCTTCAGTTAGGTTTCTGTACAGGTTCCAGTTTGCCCTTTTGTAGTTCCAGCTGGCTATTTTTTTCCTGTTTTCTGGTGACTTGAGCTTTCCTACAGTAATAATGATTGGTTTGTGGTCGCTTCCTCCTAGTTGTTTCATCACCTCTCTTTCTGCACATCTCTGGATGTCTTCTGTGGCTATTGCCAGATCGGGTGTGCTTTGTGTTCTCCATACTCTTGAGTAGAAAGTTGGCTCTGAATCAGGTTTGTTTATGAGTATGAGTAGGTTTTCCATCATCCATTCCTCTACTTCATCTCCTCTTGAGTCCATAGTAGCATATCCCCCAGCTGGGGAGTGGCTGTTAAAGTCGCCTAGGATTATTTGGTTCTTCTCAGCTGTATGTATGCTCTCTAGTTCTAGTTTCTTATTGTTTGGGCAGTAGTAGTTTGTAACATGTATTGGTTCTGGGAGGACATGTATTTTGACTGTTAGGTGTTCGGCTTCACCTGTACTTCTGGAGGTTTCTGAGGCTGCGATGTTGTTTTTGACTAGTGTGATGATGCCTCCCTTGTGTCCGTCTCTATCCAGTCTGTATGTCTCATAGCCTCTGATGTAGAAGCGGCAGTTTTTATTTAGATGTGTTTCCTGTATGCATATGATGTCGATCTGTTGTTCATGTAGGAATTTTTGCAGTTCAAGTTTCTTTCTGGCAACGCCTTCTGCATTCCATTGCATGATCTTTAGTGTGTTGTTTTTGTTTTGACCAGTGGCATTACTCTGCTTAATCCTGGTTCTTCGATGCGCAGAGCTACTGTCAGTAGCTTGGGGTGGATCCCTTCGAGGCTTGGGATCCGGCGCTGCTCCCGCCTGGCAGCAGTCCACAGGAGCAACCCCATATCTAAGTAAATATCTGAGCATACTCACTAACCGTATTGTGCGTTGATGTCTTTTTCCATTTCTGGGTGCCCACGCCATTCTGGCTGACATGTCCGTCTTCAGTGGGGGAAGTTATGGAGTCTTCCTATCCATGTCCTGGCTCTTCCCAACACTGCCTGCCAGGCATCAGAGGTTTTAGGAGTTACCTTCTCCGCTTTTTTTCAACCAAGGTGAGCTTCCTGGGTGTGATCTTGGTGGGGATCTGGACTTGTCCACACACAGGTGGGCCTTGCATCCGCTTCACCTATCGGGGATCACACTCCCCAGGGGTTTTTGTCTGGCTTACCCCAGCCATAGCCTGGTATTTTACCCCTTCCGGCATTGGGGGGCCCAGTTATAGCGCCGGGGACTCGCTTTTGTCAGAGCCGTGTTAGTTTAAACGGGGAGCACCACGTGAAGGTACGGTTGACTTGACTGCAGGCATTTCTCATTATTTAGATGAGGCCTATAACAGTCCTTGCTCCCCAAACATCAAAATAATAATAACACAAATTAAGAGAGCCAGACAATAATCTCTTCCTTCTTTTCCTTGAACAAGAATAGACAAAGTAGTCAGTGATGATCATGCTTTGTAGGGCAGCAACAAAATCTTTCCATAGTGCTTGGTCAGTAGTCATCTTTCACAGGGCGAGCCATGTAAGATCTACACTATACATCTTCTAAACTGTTCTCTTCCGGCTTTCACCGCTTAGTCATACAAGCTGTAAGATCCAATTGTTCACACTTCCCAATAAAATGTGATGATATCCAGATGCTGTTTCGGTAACATTTGACAGGGTTTGTTAACTCTGTACTTTAACCCATAACCAGGAGTACCTGGGTGCTAATTTAGTCTATCCGCTCTCCTCAAGACCTGCTTGGCTTGGTTAAACCTGCCAGGAGCACAATGCTCCTGCCAGCATAGCTCTTAATGGCATTGGAATACCCATACCCTCCTTCGATAACATGACACTAGCACTGTGGGAGGGCAGACAATAAAAAAACCTTTAAAGGGTTTCACAGCAAAGGATTGTCGTCATTGCACAGGGTTTCACCATATTGCTCTGCTCTCTCTGCAGAAATAAAAAGCCCCCTGACAAGAGTGTTGCACAAAGCATGAGCTTTGTAACACCAGCAACAATTCAAGGCATCTCTTGAAAAAATGCACATGTGAACTGAACAATGGGATCCGAACCCACAACCCTCTAAATGCAAGGTTAACATCTTAAAGGCTACGTCAAAGACCCTCGCCGTGGCTACGGAGTTCGTGCACTGTCGTTGAGACCGTTATGTGTAAGAAAGATATTTGAGCACACACATGGTTACTCACTGAAGTGCAATGATGATGGCCTATCAATATCGGAATATTATTACAGCAATATCCACTGACATAGCCCACTACCACCAGCACAAATTTGACAAAAAATACTGTAGTACTGAAGACTAATTGGCCACACACTTGTACTGATTACATTCCGAAAGAAAGGTGCGAAAATCCTATGAATTAAATAGAAGTTGAGTTTTCTAAAACTATTGATAGATGAAACTAGATACATGAAAGGCAATGAAAACGGTTAGCATATCATAATCATGACTATCAATGAGGCGGTAAGACAATAATATCAATATAACGTAGCGGGTAAACACAACATACTGAGATTAACTTTAGTGCATAAAACGTTGAAAGCTTTGAATAAGTATTGTAGTATAAGTATAGTATTTAAGTATTTAAGTATTCTATACACTACAGGTATACGGACTATACGACACAGGGAACTGATCCAAACTCCACAACTTGGTGTGTCAGATTGCTTTTATTCTGATCGTCAGTATTGAGTATTGGAAAGAGATATTGGTTGCTACTTTTGATACCACTTTCTGGGCCTTTCTACTTTCTTTATCACAATGACTGAATGACGAGTGGAGTAAATATCGACGCATGACACAACACTGAACCTCCTACTCTGAACCTATGTCAGAATGTCATGTCAGTGTGAATCAATGATTCGAATTTACACCTTGGGGTCAGTTGTTTTTTTATATACTTTTTTTTTTCCTTGTGTTAATCAAAACTACCAGTATAAGTGATAAAGACTTGTTCCTATATGCACAGCAAACACATTTGCTATGGGAACAAATAACTCTTACCTTTTACATCTTTGTTGACATCTGAAAAGTTCCTTATTTGTGTATGTATTGCTTTATTGAGGTTTTAAAAGTCGGGTGTTCCCGGTAGAACTGTGCGAATAGTAACTATTCGTTAATCACTATTCGTTACTCTAATATCTCTTTTTGTCTAGATACGATGGTATCGAATAACACTAAGACATTTGCTATGGGAACAAATAACTCTTACCTTTTACATCTTTGTTGACATCTGAAAAGTTCCTTATTTGTGTATGTATTGCTTTATTGAGGTTTTAAAAGTCGGGTGTTCCCGGTAGAACTGTGCGAATAGTAACTATTCGTTAATCACTATTCGTTACTCTAATATCTCTTATTGTCTAGATACGATGGTATCGAATAACACTAAGATAAAGGTAATGCGATTTTGTGGGTACTTGCTGTTGGTTTGCTGTCTCACAGCCAACTCTAATATTGGGCCGCATAACCACAGCCAACTCTAGATAACCAGGCCAGACAACTGACCGGGAATCCTGACCTAGACCAGATAAGGGGGCTGGAAATTATAGATATTTGATAGAAGACTGCAAGCTTATTTTGCTCAATTACATGACATCTTGAACAAAAATTGTATAAATCATGACATTAAAATCAACAACACTAAAACAGACATAATGAATATCGGAAGAAAACATAATAAACTAGACATACATGTCAATGGCACTAAAATAAACCAAGTGAAATAATTCAAATACTTAGGAAGCATATTCACAGAAGACGGAAGACTAGATAGAGGTTAGAGTGCAAAAAGCAAATGCTATAACATACCAGCTAGCCCCATTGTTAAGGCACCCAAAATTTCACAGGCAGCTAAGCAACAGATGATCAACAGCATTTTTATACCTACTTTGTGTTACCAGAGCCAAACATGGACAATGAGCAAAGCGCAGTCACAAAAAATAAATACATATGAAATGCGTTGCCTGCGAAAAGTCACCAACATCAGCATAAGAAAGAAAGTTGGCACAGAACCTTGCTTGAATTACATTGAGAAACAAAGAATGAAGTGGTTTGGCAACTTAATAAGAATGCATCCAAACTCCACAGTATGCAGAGTCTTCTACAACAGAACATCGGGAAAGAAGGCAAGAGGAAGACCACGGAAAAGATGGTTAGTTGGCTTAGCAAAATCCTGTGAAAGAGCAAAAATAACAATCACACAAGCCACCAGAACAGCGCAAGACAAAAACAGAAAACCACGACACTGGGCAACAACCCGGTAGCAGTGTGACGACAAAAGAAGAAGAAAGAAGAACTCAATTCTGTGAGTTTATGGTTATTTATTGAAAAATATTCACAATATTCCTTATTGTTAAACTGAACTTGTTGCATAATATAACCTTAATTTAGCATGTTGTGTTGATTTTAAAATGAATTCGTCTATATACAACTATACTGGAATGCGAGGTCACGTGACGGTTGTGGTCTTATGTCCTAGAATTTTTACCTTAGTCCGATAGCCGTATGAGTTTATAGTTGGCTTTGGTTGCATCTACGGTAGTTTTTCTTTTTCTTTGATATGTATCTTTATTTCTAGTAGTGGCTACTGTTGCTTTGTTTGTTCTTATCAACCAACATGGCCACTTTTTGTTATCTGTGTTTATTGCGCCGAGAAATTGAGTGTGTTGCGCACCCGTTAGGTCCTACGCATGTAGAACAGAAACATTCGAATTTTTGACAAAGTATATGCATATTATCCGTCAGGACACATATTTGTACAGACGGTTAACTGTAAGGTTTTACAAACAGAATATTCCCACTTTTAAAGGTACCACATTTGGGTGTTTGAGCAGTATCTTCTTTGCTCTCTCATTTCCTGATATGCAAAGTGAGTAGACAGTGGCGACTCGTCCTTAAGGGCCAGTGGGGCCTGGCCCCTCTAAAAATAATGTATAACGTGTTTTTATTATTTTATAAATTAAAATATAGCAACCAAAAACCATGATTTATCCGGAAAAATGTCTGGCCCCACCAACAAAAATGATCACGAGCCGCCACTGAGAGTAGGTATTCACTGGAGAACGATTTGGACGTTTTCTGAGAGCATGTTTACTTGGAATTTCAGCGCTCTTTCTCTTTCCGCATATTATTTCGTGGTTCACTGTGTGTGATCTTCAGAACGACATGTAGCCGCACAGGAAATTTGCTATTTTGTATATTTCTTTCTGTAGTATTTTCGTGCCTTCGACAATTGTCTGTTGCCTAGCTCTGAGATGTGTTCAGAGTTATCCAGTGGCAAATGATTTTGTTTTATTGTGGTGCTATCTTGAAAATTGATGGTGGTATCGATCCCGCCTTTCCACTTGTAGTGCCTGATTATCCATCGGTGTATACATAGGTCCACTCAGAGCGGAAGTTTTTTTTTTTCTTTCGTCCGCTTTCAACTCAGACGAAGTTTCATCTCTGAAACTGATTTTTGCGTGAAAATCCGTTTTTCCAATTTCTTACAATGGCAGCAGCGTGCACATTGTAAATTACTTTACACTGGCAGCCGTGTGCTCAATGTACTCGTAATTAGTATTCCTCGCCATACAGGCAGATTTTCTCCGACTTCAGAGGTACTCACGTTATCGTCCTGAGTAAGACCAGGGACTCGAACAAATGCCGGACAGTAGGTTCGAACCCGAGCTACAGCTAGCAGGCCGAGCTACTATCAACTATTTCTAGGCAGTCCCCAGAGCGGGAGTATAGATCTGCTCAAGTGTCTTTGCTCTCAGGATTGTTTCTATTTCTTCCGTCTTTTGGTCTGTATCATGGTGTAAGTGGGCCACCTCTTTCTTCTCAGGTCTGTGCATACTGGGGGCAGTTCTGTAGAAGTTTCAGAGTTGTGAATCCCAGTCGCTGACCAAATTGAGAGAGATGGACTCGACAGAAAACTACACGGACCTCTGTGTGAGCTACAAAAGACAGTGAAGTTCATACAAGAGACAACATTGAATATATAGACATATTTCAAGCGAACGAAAGGAAGGAAGGAGAGAGATGGGTGTCGATATTGGTATCATCATCAGGTGCCGGCTAGCGTAGACGACCATGGATCTCCACAAATCTCTGTTTCTGGTGTTTGCTATCATCTCAAATGTTGACGCTCGTCCGTGCCATGAAGTCAGGCTATCCAAAATGTTTTCTCTGCCTCGTCTCCCTCGATTTTACCGGTTGTTACAATGTGTTCTAAACCTCCCCTCCTCATCTCATGTTCGAAAAATGATGACTGCCTCTTATATTGATGACAAGCTTACTCTGTGTCTTGACCTCATTCAGCACCTACACATTAGTCATTTTAGCAATCTATGGAATGCTCATCATTCGTCTGTAAAACCACATCTCTGTAGCGCTCAGAGATTTTTCGATCTGGTTCTTCTTCGAACACTCCATATCGACTACTTGTAAATCACTGTCTGATTTGTATGTGATCTGAGCCTAAGAGTGATTGTACGTTGTTCCAATTATGCTCCTACAAGTAGACCAGCACATCCGATTTCTGCATGCCTTTTATTTATTAGGGTAGCTTCCCCAAGTCCTACATAAGTCATCTCTTATGGCATGCCTTGTAGGTCGCAGTGGTACTATTTGTGGTCCCCTGGAACTATATATGCGTTTCATTCTGTTTGAGATATTGGTATAGTCCGAAGAAAATGAACGACATACCAAATATGCAAACAGATTAATTAGTTTCAGTTTGGAATATCTTTATTGTGCTCCAGACATGTCCATAGGTGCTCCCATCTCCTTCGCAATATTTCCACCATCCAGCCCTATGTTGATTGATGAGACTACTCATATACCTGTTGTGTTTTTCTTTTCTGACCACCCTAATCTTCTTGAACGCTACATATCGCCACTTGTTAACCACTCTTTGTGATTTGTATGTGATCCGAGCCTAAGAGCAATTGTATGTTGCGCCAGTTAACGCCTACAAGTAGGCCAGCACATCTGATTTGGGACCCTCGCCGATCGTGCACTGCCGCTGAGATCTTCCTGTGCAAGAAAGGGATCGGAGCACACATGGTTACTCACCGAAGTGCAATGATGACGGTCTAATCAATAAATCAATCAACATCTGATTTATGCGACACTTTCTATTTACTATGGTAGCTTCCCTAGGCCCCTACCTCAGTCGCCTCTTATATGCCTTGTAGGTTGCAGTGTTGCTATTCTTTGCTCCACTTGCAAGTCCCGGCAACACATGAGCGACTCCAATCTTCAAACCAAGCTCTTGCAATCTAGCAGTTGACGTGGATTGGTTTAGATGAAAATCCTCTTTGAGGCCACACTCTATGAGGGCGTTCAGGATATCAGCTCTACCCATTGGTTGACTTCCTGATATAGTAGCACCAAACTGTCTGCTCTCTCTCTCCTGTCATTGCAATCAACACGCATTAAATAAAAAGTTTAATTTATCAACATCAAACTGGCATTTTAAGGGAATAACTATGTGTGGTACACAGTACACGAACTCCGTTGCACTAGCAAGGGCCACAAGTGTAAGTTTTAAAATGGTGAAATTTTTCATTAGAAATTTATACTTTTAATATTTTTAATTACTTTTGCTCAATCAGTGCCTTTTCAACCTACTCTTTTATTGATATTCAACTGTCAAAGGTTCTTTTTTGTGCTTAACTTGAACACAGATCCTACATGTTATCATTCATCTGTGAGAGGACTAGGAACTTGATCTCACCTACATTGAGATCAAAGATCTCTGTAAAAGTATCCTGATTGCTCCATGCAGGGAATGAATAAAATACCTTGGTAATGAGGGTCGATCACCTAGCCTTCATGTCACAGAGACTTCCAATATCTTTGAAGCAAATCACTACAGACAGACATGATTCATATTACTATCATGTTTATTTACAAAAATTCAAACATAAATTATGCACAATACTGCAAGTTCCTATATACACAACTTCAGTATAAGCATTTAAGAATATAAAATAAAGGATAATATGTTTGTATAGTAGGTTTCTCTCTGAGAATGAAGGTTTAACACAAATGTAAAATCTGTTCTGATCCAAGTAATGGCATATGTCCAAGAATATTACATCCTGTCTGCAGACGTTTACCAACAGATGTCACTGCTGTATACTCTGTAACGGATGACCAGAAGTGATAACAAATATAGTGGAGGAGTGAAGTGATAAATATATAATTGTGGAGACGTTATGTTACAGTATTAACGAGAAAGTAAAAATGTAATAACATTATATTTAATCTTTCATTTCTCATGTAATACTGTATCATTCATATCCATATCACTAGTATTTCTAGGTCTACTACAATTTTTTCTCTCCATGGTTTTGCTTGGTCTACCTCATGGTTGCCTTCCTTTCAGCAAAGGTATATGCACATTTTATACTATCTGTCATCCGCCTGCCCAGTGTGTTCGTAGCGCGTTGGGCGGCGAGCGATAAGCCCTCTGTGAGTGCGGGTTCAATTCAGCGGACTGACAGAAAAACCACAGGTTCTCTAGATTTACGGTGTTCGTGGCACCGAACGGTTACAATGTCTATGGTACCAAGCCGAAGAGCTGAAAGCTCAAGTGCTTCTGGATCGGTTAAAAAAAAATACTATCTGTTCTGTCATTCTTTCAATATAAATTTGTATTCTCACATTAATTTGTATTTAATGATAACAAACCATTTGTGCTGTAGCACATTCTAAAATCAGTAGGATGTTCACCACATCACCCAACATGTGAAGACAGTCAATGAAAAATAAGGGCCTAACACCATTTTATTCAATATACCTTGAGGTATGAAAAAGGGTTCCTTTCCATTACATTATAAAATAATGAACACAAGATAGTTGGTTTTCAAATGGAAAGAAATCATATCCACAAAACAGATACATGAAAGGGATGTAACTCTGGGATCTTGTAACAGGTAGAACTAAGAACAGATGAATAAGCAGTTTTTTAAACCATTAAGTTATGTACAACCTACATCAAAACTGCATTCTGCCCTATGACCTACTGTATCATACTATAACCTTTCTTTATGTATTGCACCCTTTCCAGAATGTTGCTCTCATCACAGCCATACTCACTTTTGTTTCTTTAAGTTTTCCCAACAAAGATTGAAATATGTCATACAATTTGTGTCGACACTATGCTGACGATACAATCTGATTGATTGATTGGACCATCATAATTGCACTTCGATGAGTAATCATGTGTGCCCCGATCTCTTTCTTACACAAGATCTCAGCTGCAGTGCACAGGGTCACCAGTTTAATTACGAAGGTGGTAACAATATTTTTGTCTGAATTTTATTTTAAATATTTTGGAGAATTTTATTTTAATCTTTCTGATGAATTTCATTAGACAATAATGAATTTCAAAATTCATTAGACAATACAATCTAAAGGCAAAAGATTGAATTAATTGCACTGGATTTCTCCATATGGCTCCGCTCCCTTTAAACAACAGAATAATATATTATCTGCTTATCCAAGAGCCAATCCTCTCACAGCCAATCATAAAGCTATACTCGCACAGCCAATCATAAAAGTATCCTCCTACAGTTTAGCATATATCTGTAAATCATATAACTACTGGAAAATTTAGAAAGCAGCAGCAAAAATAGTTCATTTGCATAATAAACAATTAGGTGTAGATCGATAGACAGGATGGATTTCTTTGACCACCAAAAAAAACCACTCCCAGTTTGTCCTAAACTCAATTGGGCACCAGTGAAACATGGGTAGTAAGAGCAGTTGGTATGATGTTTATCAAGTAAACCACTGTGGGTTATTGCTCAAAGAAAAATATGGACTTAACCTCAGTATTAGTTAATATGTGACGTGGTGTGAAGATGTGTGTTCTGTTTACTTTCCATTGAAAAATTGAAAGCTATTTAATGACTCAATTGTAATGAAATTCTTCTTCTTCAGTGATCTCTGATCATGCGTTTAATTTACTGTGGACTACAAACTGGGCAGTCAGCTTCAGGTCTGTCAGGTTTCCCAAAGCTTAGTTTTCGGTCGACTGGGTGTGGCCACATGTTGCTTCTCAGCTCACACAGGAGAGGACAGTCTTGCAGGATATGCTCTGGTGTCTGTTCCGCCTGCTGACACTGGCAGAGAGCTGTTTGACTTATTCCTAGTCTATATAAGTGTTTGTTGTGTCTGCAGTGTCCTGTGCGTAGTCGAAATATAATGACCTGGTCTGTTCTGCTTAGGTCTTTGAGGGAGTCCTTTCCATAATCATATCCAGTGTTTGTCTTCCAGTCTACTGCAGATTTTCTCTGTATGAGGGTTTTAACCTCTTGAAAAGACAAGGGTTGGTAAATTTTCTCTTTGGCACTGTCCTCCTTAGCTAAGACATCGGCACTCTCATTGCCTGCAATGACACAGTGAGATGGAATCCACTAATTGTAATGAAACAAAACTTGTGGCATATCCTTTACAGGACGGTGCCATCAACCACAGTAAACGAATCGTTGATTTTTGTCTAGACACCACTTATACATTCAGTAGTTTATTATTGCTTTCTGAACAGTGAGGTCTATTTTACCGCTCATAAAAATCCATGGGAACAAATTTGCTTCCAAACTGATCAACGTAGAGTTTGAGCCATGTACTCTTGGGTTGTGATCAAGCTCACTACTGCTAAGCCACAGATGCCAAATTGTAATAACTTATTCATATAATGTTCTTACCTCTATAGTAGCATGAACACTATAAAAACTGAACCAAAAATTGACATTACATAAATAAAACTAAGAAAATGAATACAATCAACTCAGTGATATATAATGAACTAGAACAATGCTGTAGAGTAATAAAGACAGTATGGTTAGAAACAAGTGTATATAACGAGCCAATCAGGAAAGTATTATGTTTTTGTACAATGTTCAGAGAATGGGTTGGCAACCTTATCACAGGAAACTGAATTTGTTAAAATAACTGGTTAAATTTGACATCTTTGTACTAGGATGACCCAATAAGAGCAGAGTCCCTTTCAGCAGCAGAGCACTTAAACAATAGCTCCAGCAACAATGACTAATTTTCTCCCACCTCATAAAGTTTGGGTACCCATTTTCAGCTGAATAGACAAGGAAATCCACCATACAGGGAATTAAACAACACACTTTTAAAATAAACATGCTTTGATGCAGTTATCATGTAAGGATGTTCCATACTTGTTTTAGAATGAAATGATGACAATATTGCCAATAATATATAAACACAATGTAAGGAAAGACAAGTGGCAGATAGATAATACAATTGCAAGCTAGAACAATGTAACTCAGTTACCAGTTTTTAAACGTTATTTAAAGTATATTAAACTGTAAATCTATTTCTCAGACATTAGGACAAATCATGGACAATTTATTTTATAATTCTCAGAAAAGTACAGTGTAAAATAATTTTGGAAACATAGACTAAGAGATGTTAGATTGCAACATAAAGATTAATCACCTCCACTTCTTCTGCGATCAACTTTTGCTATGCAACTACTCCGGTATGTGTCATAAACAGGGCGGTGCGCTTGAGGTCTTCACCGGTTCCCCGTAGTTTGTCTTGTAGGGTTGTTTCTGTTGGCCAGATCTCAATCTCTCACTACTCAGACTAGGGCAGTCTTGCAGGATGTGCTCTGGGGACTGCTTTGGTGCTCCACAGGTGCAGGCTGCCGAGTCCCTGAGATCCATTCTGTGGAGGTGTGCTCTGAGACTGCAGTGTCCCGTTCTAAGATTAATCACCAATGTGTTGTTTCTTATTTCAATGAAGAGAGAAATCGTACAAGCAATTCTTCTTCTTTCTGTGTGTGCCCACTATGAATTCAGGCGTAGTTAGGGCGGCTTGTATGCGATTCTGACTCATTTTTGCATGAAGGCCTGCTTTCCTTATTATTAGTGTCTCCCACCATACAGGCATTCCTTCTCCGACTTCAGAGGTGAGAATGCAAGCAATTGATGCAAACAGACCAGTGTCGGACTTGGATGTCAAGTTGACTACATTCTGAAACTTCAGACACTAAACAAATTACAAATACTAAAATGATGATAAATATAAGTTCAATATAAAGGAAGGCTGCAGTAAAACTATATAGCAATGGTGAAACTCGTAAAAATTAAGTACAGTAGTTTTACAAAGTACAAAAACAATATACAGCAATGTTTTAGACCAAAAGACCTTTATCAAGCAGAGGATACAACAAAAGTGAAGAAATTCAGACTTCTTTTATGGCAGACATAACATATACAACCATACAGTAAATTCTTAAAATGTTTTGCAATTCTGAAACTGATGCTGAGATGGTCTTACCATTTTGATAAAGTGACATGCTAAGAGATTTCAAAATTACAAGAAGTCAGTTGAATCTTTGAAGTATGTGTATGTAACAATTGAGTCTTTGAAGTATGTGTGTGTGTAATACAATTGAATCTTTGAAGGATGTTTGTGTATAGTTGAATCTTGGAAAAATGTGTGTGCTAAGGATGTACAGCTGAGGTGGATCTACTGTCCTGGACATGTTGGTGTTTGTGGCCATGAGACAGCAGGACAAACAGCACAGAGCATCAGGGTGCTGAAGCTGTTGCTCAGCGATCACGTTAGATGAGAACACTGAAAGTAACGTTGAATCTAACCAGCGATTTAAGGATGTTAAGGGCACGAGAATCAAGCGTGGCATGTCGTGGATGGCCCAGGCTGAGAGAACAATTGGCCAGGTGACTACGGTTGCAACTCTACCAAAAGGGGAAGAATGGATCCCAACAGATGGTAGCATGATGAACTATCTCAACGTTATCATTACTCTTGGAAGAGAATGTAGAGATTGGGGCAACATGAAGGCTGATCTCGCAGTTAAGCAGCTGATAGAAGATAATGCAAGGGATGATGATGTTGTTGTATATACCGATGGGTCGGTTCAACGTGGTGAGAAATCCGCTGGGGTTTCTTGGCTAATGCGCATGGTAGGGTTGTTGCAGAGTGCAGTGGGGCATACAGGACAACTACTTCTAGTATGAGGATGGAGGTTGAGGCCGTTACTGCTGCTCTCCATTGGATTTCTGGGACTTCATTTACTGGGGCAGTTGTTGTATCTGACTCTCAGTCGATGCTTCACAAGATCCAGAAGGGTAGGTTTCGGTATGAGTGGATGTCGGCTATAGAAGTTTCTAACCTCCAGCGGCTTACGTGGATATACTGTCCTGGGCATGCGGGTGTTTACGGTAATGAGAGAGCGGACAGGCTTGCATCAACAGCATCGATTGTTGGGGAGTTGAAGATGGATAAGGGGATATTCTTCGGTCTCTTCGAGACTTTCTGTTGGATGAGGACACTAAAATCGATGTTGAATCGATCAAGCGATTTAAGCAGTTTGGAGTTACCCGTTGTTCAAGTCGAACTGGATGCCTGAGAGGCAGAGTGAGAGGTGTGTTAAATCAGCGAGCCACAGGAACCATCAGTATGCATACTCTTCGATATCTGTTGGGGAGACTGAGCACCTATGGGTCTGCCCAGAGTGCAATGACGTCAGTTTAGTAACCAATAACCAATAGCGATTTAAGGAGTTTAGGCAGAATTGGATGTCTTCGGGCAAAATAAGGTGCTGTTTAACCAGAAAGCCACAGGAACCATCAATATACCCTTCGACATCTGTTGGGAATAATTGAACAAATAAGGATTGGTGAAGAGCGGTTACTGATTCTACATTATCTCTCTCTCTTTGCCTTTTTACCCCGGATTGGGGCATAGGCCAACTCATACCAAGTCTTCCTATCTCTAGCTATCTCCTGCAGTTCCCTCCAGCTCTTCTTTATACTGTTGATCTCCGCCTCCAAGTATTTCTCGGCCTCCCTTCTTTCGCTGTCCCTGCGGGTTCCAGGCAAGGACCCTTCTTGTTATATTCCCTCCGGTTTTTGCAAAGTGTGTCCTATCCAGCACCAGCGTATTTTTTTAACATGTTCGTTCCCTGGAATCTGTCTTGTTCTTTCCATAAGTTCCTCATTTGTGACCCTATCATACCATCTTATTCCCTCTATTCTGCGCAGACACCAGTTGATGAATGTTTGCAATTTATGTGCTATTGTTTTAGTTGCTTCTCCGTGTTTCTGACCCATACAGTAGAACTGCTTTAACATTAGAGTTAAATATCCGAATTTTTGTTCTAGATTTGATTTCTTTAGACTTCCAAATGTTTCCCAGCGCAATGAAAGCTCCTCTTGCCTTCTGTATTCTTATTTTAACATCTCTATCTGTTCCACCCTCTTTGTCTACGTTGCTGCCCAAAAATGTGTAGGATTCTACCTCTTGAAGTGGGATTTCACTCAGGAGATCGAGTTGTCGTTTGCTTGGTTAATTCTCAATATCTTTGTCTTTCCTTATGAATGTTCAGCCCTAGTTGCTGGGACCTTAGATTCAATGTGTTTAGCTTATCCTGCATCTGATTTCGTGTATGTGACAGAAGGGCTATATCATCAGCGAAGTCCAGATCATCTAGTTGCTCTGTCAGAGTCAATTGGATTCCATTTCTGGTGTTAGTTACTGTGGTCTTCATAATCCAGTCTATTGTAAGTAAGAACAACAAAGGTGATAGAAGACTTCCCTGACGCACTCCTGTTTCTATTCCAAAAGTGTCTGTTAGTTTACGAAAACTTACATTTCATATCTGTATATGTTGCTTTATTAGGTTAATAATTTTCTGTGGGATTCCATAATGCCTCATTAATTCCAAAGGGTTTCCTATCAATACTGTCAAAAGCCTTCTCATAATCCACAAATCTGATATAAAGTGGGGATTTCCATTCAATACTTTGCTCTATTATTATGCGTAATGTGACTATCTGGTCAGCACAGGATCTATTTGGTGGGAAGCCTGCCTGTTCATCTCTTAGCTTTGTATCGATGGCATCTCTCAGTCTCTCCAGGATGACTCTGCTTAGTATTTTCCCAGGTACTGACAACAGAATTATTCCCCTATAGTTTTCACACTTCTGAAGGTCCCTTTCTTTGGTAGCTTCACCAGCTATCCTTCTCTCCAGTTTGCTGGTATTGATTCTACATTATAGTCAACACTATAATGTTGACTCAGTAACCGAAACCATTAGCTAAACAAATTGAGCTTTGAAGGATGAGCGTGCAAGAACTGAAGCTTCTGGGGGTAGCTACACACTTGTCAATCAGCATTTACTAAATGATGACGATGCATTATCAGTAAAGGTTTCTATTTGTGGGAGAAGAAATATTCACTTTGTACATGTGTTACATCAGCAACAGGTGGATACATAAAAGGATCTGATGGCTATCTGTATGGGTTGAAGCTAGTGAATGTTGCTGCTTTTGTTTATGAACTGGATATTTCTGCTGCTAAAGTAAATGAGATTCACTTTTCCGTCTTGTTGATTTTGAATTTCAATGTTCCTGTGTTATGATCAAAGAAACACTGACTCTTTCCATGTAACAACTGATTGATCTCACAGAGCTTCTGGAAGATGGCAGCATTCAATTCAGATGATGCACCAAATTCAAACACTATCTGAGCTTGATTTACAGCGATGGCAAGTGGTTGATTTACTGAATAATGATGATCTTCAAGAAATCGACCTGTATCCTTAGAATTACATTGGCTACATGCATGTCCACATGTTAAAACAGACACAGGAAGTGCTCCATTTTTTAATTTACCTCGAAATTTACTTTTAACTGACATATCAATTTTAACTGATTTCCTGATTTTCTTTTGTGTTCTTTTGTTTTTACCTGAAGATTTTTTGCAAATTCCAATCTCACTAGAAACATAATTATTAACTTTTCTTTTAAGTTTAACACTTTCACGAAGTACTTTTTTTCTGAATGCTTTGACATTTTGTATAGATAAATCTTTGTCGTTAAGTAATGGAGCTGTGGGTTGCTTCAAGACATCAGTATGTCCCAGAAGTCCACATAAAACAGGAGATTTTGTTGTGTATTCGCTCACACTTACATTTGTCATTTTATCCAGATCGTTGATGTTATGATTATCAGTTTTTGTTCCAACAACACTCCATGAATCTCTAGCAGCCTTTGCTAATGTCACTTTTTGTTTTTCTGTCAAGTCTGTCCTAACAAGTTTTAGTTTATTAGAACGCACTACAGCACGTGTACAACTAGCCCCTCCTACCAGACTACTCGCTGCACTAGCATCCACCAAACTACTGGACCTACAAGCACCTTCCACACTACTGGTGTTACCAGCTCCTGATTTTTTAGTCAACAACTGTTTTCTAGAAACTGGCTTTCGTTCGCTTTTCTTTCCAACATTTTTCTTTGAACATGCTTTATTTTCTAAAGTTGGTACTTTGGGCAATTTACACTTAGGACCAATCCTCTGTCTCTTGTAACTATTATTAAGACTTTTATTCAAATGTGATAGATTATGAAAGGAGTCATCTGGTAGCTCGTTTGTGATCAGGAATTTACCGCTCTTTCCTGCTACTATTATATCCTGTGGTTGCAAAGAGTTCAGCATATATGAATCTGTTGAATTAGGTGGCTCTTCTTTGATAGTGTTCTGCAAAAAATATAACAAAAACAAATGTAAGACTAAGAAATACCTGTTTATAATCTTCATGGGTACATAATCAACATGGGTACAAAATAAAGGTAGTTATACAGCATCTAGAGGTGAGGTGGTAAGATTTCTTCCATGCTAACTTTTTCCTTTCCTACCCCAGCAAGCTTGAGCAGTGGTAGCACAGTGCTTAGTGAATTGGCTTTCTAGAAGTGTGATCTTGGTTCAATCCTAAGCGGATGTAGGATTTTTAGACTAAAATTTGTTTTTACATCAATCCAATCTCAATTAGATATTAGAATTATTCTTGGAGGTAAAAGTGGCAAGTGTGACGTTCACCACATCACCCATATTGTGTCGCTGGTCAAGAAATTTACGCATGGTGTGAAAACAATTATGTTATTTTAGTTTTTTTTAACCTTAGTGATCTAGGTCTATATTAACTGTGAAGCATGTGCACTAACCAACAGAGTATGTCAGTTAAGACTTATTCCAAACCAAGTTATCGAACGTAGGATATTGCATAGTAACATCTAAACCATAGATTCCTCATACTTTTTCGCCCACTTTGCACAACATAAACTTGTAACGCCCCCTCCCACATATATATGCTCTATTTTCTTTGACATAGAACATTGATATATATTTCTGTAATACATGGTCAATTTTCAAATGATTATATGCATGAAAATTTTTTAATGATTATTTAATCGCAAAATCACGAAAATAATTAATTTAAAATAAAAATATTTATTATTAACTTCTTCTTTAAGGAGCCACCGACCCCTAATCGTCTGAACACCCTCCAAATTCTTCTGAACCCACTATCGCCGCCCTAGAACGCTTCAGCACCACTGGGGGAGAACGTCCCACTTTGGGAAACACTGATCTAAACTCTTAATTCTACATCAATGGTACAGCAGCACGTGGGCTTTCATCCTCCAGTGAAATGCCACAAAATATTATTTGCATGTGTTTGTAACATACACTTTTACCTGTTTAATTGGGGACTGCCTAGAGTAGTTGATAGTAGCTCGGCCTGCTAGCTGTGAGACGCCTCATAGCTCGGGTTCGAACCTACTGTCCGGCATTTGTTCGAGTCCCTGGTCTTACTCAGGACGATAACATGAGTACCTCTGAAGTCGGAGAAAATCTGCCTGTATGGCGAGGAATACTAATTACGAGTACATTGAGCACACGGCTGCCAGTGTAAGTAATTTACAATGTGCACGCTGCTGCCATTGTAAGAAATTGGAAAACAGATTTTCACGCAAAAATCAGTTTCAGAGATGAAACTTCGTCTGAGTTGAAAGCGGACGAAAGAAAAAAAAAACCTGTTTAATTTTTTTATTATCAGAGATATGTTTTCTTCTTTTACTCAGATAAGAAATATTTCCGTGAACACATTTTACATTTTCTAGACAGGACTACCTTTAGAAAACCCGAGGTAGATCCTGGTAATGTAACATCTTACACTGTCTTCACTAGCATATATATATATTACTTCTTCTTCTTCTTGCGTTCCCTCGTTATGAATTCAGGCGTAGTCAGGGCTCCTCTGATTGATTTTTGCGTAAAGGTCTGCTTCTCTTGTTTTCATTCAGTGTTCTCCGCCTACAGGCATGCCTTCTCCGACTTCAGAGTTTATGTATATTAATGTGTTAGTAGCTTATACAAAGAATCAGACTGAACAAGACTTACAAAGTTGTCTGTTATGTCTGAATAGCCTTGTGCATGTAAATGCAGTCTCGTCAGCTTTAAAATAAAAAGCATTATAATTGATGTTAAGTAAATGAAAGATGTTATGATAAATATATAAACAAAATAAAACTAACTGTGCTTATGCACCACGGACACTTCTTCAAATCCTCCATATCGACCACTTGTTAACCACTCTGTGTGATTTGTATGTGATCCAAGTCTAAGAGTGATTGTATGTTGTGCTAGCTAGTTGTGCCTACAAGTAGGCCAGCACATCTGATTTCTACAATCCTTTTTTTTATTTACTAGGGTAGCTTTGCTAGGTCCTACATCAGTCACCTCTTACGACATGCGTTATAGGTTGCAGTGGTACTATTCTTTGCTTCCCTTGTGGGCACAGGCACCACAGGGGGTCCTCAAGAGTTCAAAGAAATAATATGATCTTTGACATTTCAAATAGAAAAATAAATTTTGAAAACATGTATAAAAAAATTGGTAAACTAGTTCGCATGAAATCAAAGCACCCGGACCAGACCCTAAATGTCTGACAGGATAAACTGAAAGATTATTTGAAGTTTCCTCAGTCTGAGAAATTGGAGCCAGATTGACTGTTGGTATGGTGTAATAATAACTCGATTGTAAAAGAATGAAATTTAAGTAAGTAATTGGCTGAAACGATCTTGGGAAAGATAGGATAAATAACGTTGACGTGCACTGGATTTTGCTACAATACATTTTGGCTAAGCTTCAGTATGGTTCGCTGGCTGAAAATGAAATGTACTGATGATGCTGCATCTTGTTAGCAGCAAAATGAAACTTCTCCCTGTCATCTTAAAAAGCACCTACATTATTGCAAGGAATATCTGTCGATTGGTTTTATGTGTACAGGCCTAGAAGACAACCAACTACCGCAGTGTGTGCATGTTACGATATATTGTCAACGCTGCCATGAAACCATCAAAATTGTCACCGCATGGAGGTGTAGTATGTTTGTGGTCTTGAATTGACATCTTAAATTCGCTGTATCTATGGCTCCGGACATCATCGTCATCAAATAGCTTATCCTGAGCAGAACTTTGCCACCCCAACAGTCCTCTGGAATTCTCTCTCTCATAGGCCAGATGTCCTGCCTCTGCAGCCGCATGTTCAAACCATCAGTTACATCCTGAATCCATCTTCTCCGTGGTCTTCCTCTTCTCTTTGCCGGTATGCTTCCTTCCATGACGGTCTTCTCCAGCCCTTCATGTCTTTTATATGTTCAAAATATCTCAATTTTCTCTTTCTTATTTGTAGCATCAGCCAGTTTTCTTTGATTTTGAGTTCTTTCTGAATAGATCTATTTGTTCTCTTCTCTGTCCATGATATTCGAAGGACTTTTCTGTAACACTTATATTCAAAAGCACATATATGTTTATCCGCTGCTTTATTAAATGTTCATGCTCCGGACAGCATTTGATAATTATCAAGTTACTATACTTGAAAAGAATTTTATAATATATACATGTAAATATCCTACCAAGACAACTGGTTGACAGATTAGAGCCTCCTGTAACAACATCTCGCCTCTAATGGATGACCAGTCTCGCTTCTGACAATCTAAAGGACCTTTGGAACCTTTCGGGAATGGGTTTTAAGCTAAAACAGAAATAATAAATATTGTACCATTATAGCAAATGTAAGCAGTAGAGTCCAAACAATAAAAAGTAGTTATGAAAACTGTAAGTAAACAAACAAGTAAACTCAATTGACCAAAAAAATTTAGATTGTTTTCGCTCAATAGGGCACACACATATCACTTGACCAAAACAGAATGGCGCTGTAAACTAATGCATACATATATAGATAAGTACAGACACTTGGGATGTTGCATATATGGTGTTCAACTCAATCTCATACCGCACACAGTCGCAATTACACTACTACTACCACCTTCACCCATTAGTATCTACCCCTGCGATCTCTACCAGACTGCAACATGATTTCATGACCACAATGGCTATCTGGAGTAGTGTCTTGGTCAATGTCAGCACACTGACCCTGCTGGTGAGTTGTCGAATTCATGGCACATATGGTCCCCTATATTAATATGTACAGTAATTATTCAACACTAGAACACAACAATGAAAATGTAATGCCAACCATACTTAGGGCGCCTCAGACATGGTGTGAAATAAGCAATGAAGAGAGCTTTTGCTGCCGTAGTAAAATAGCCATAAAATGCTTTTTGAGTCCGTGGCCATGAAGAACATCCAAAATACAACAACATATCGAATTTAAAACACTACTCACGCCAAATTGGCCACTAGATCTTCCTAAATGTCATATTTCTAGTTAAATCTAAATAAAAAATTATACTTAACCAGGTAAAGGAAGTTTAATATTAACACCAAAAAAAACACCCTGATAACTAGCGTTGAACAAAGAAAAACTCAAGTTTATCGTGCATAAAATAAAACTCACCTTAAATGGTATCTTAAAAGCTTTCTGTGCAGCTTTTAACACTGCCAGGAATTTTACATGGTGGCACCTTGGACAAATTTTACTCTGCCTATAGTCAATGCGGCAAGTACCTGTGCAACACATATTGGATAAACTATGTCTATTTAATTAAACAAGTACATATATTTTTTTTAAAAGCATTCAATGGGGCACACTTTAATTTCACTATATAGTCAAAATAAACTGTTTAATGCCATGTGATAGGTCTACAAGGTGTGATCTGTGCCTGACTCAGCATCCAGTAGAGTTGGGGTCACTAGTCTCTTTTAGGAAGTGAGAAAAGTAAACATTAGTATTCTGTTGATGATGCGTATAAAACACAAGCCAACCCCGCCTCTCAGTGGTGTATACCGGGAAACTTTTGACTGTGGGAACCAAATCTAAAGGGCTTTGGCTCGCCAGGTAGGATGGACTCCCTATGTCAGACCCCCCCACCCCCAATCCTGCAACTTAGGGAGGCGAACTTGAATTAAAAAGTACGCAGAAACTAGATGTAGAGGTACCAAACAGGTTACAACAAAATCATGCTCTAAGAGGCAAATCACATACAGACCACAAAGAGTGGTTTAACAAATGGTTGACGTAGAACAAAAGAAGAACAATACCTCAGGAAATAGTTAGGTCCTTATTTTTCTTCGATAAACAGCACACGATGGAAGATGCAATGAGTAACATGTCCATGAATTTTACTTTCTAGAGTTTTTCTAGTACCCAAATGAAGCTGAGTTGACCTTAGAGACACTAGCAGTCTGAAAACCCACTTTTTCAGGATTGCAGGAGCTGGGTTTGAAGATTGGAGTAGCAAGAAAGGAACAGCATAACAGGTACGGTCAGTCGCTGTTGGAGATACTGCAAAGGAGATCAGAGCCACCTATGGACATGTCCGGAGTGCAATGAAGATATTCCAAACCGAAACCCACTTTTAATAGAAATCCAATCAAGACCATCCATCTAGGGAACAAGTACATTAACCCTTGATATATAACTAAAACACAACACAAATAAAGATATGTACCTTCAGCTGTACACGCTTATTTATGTAGATATTTTTGGAATATCTATGTGTCAACTGGTAAAAGTACGCCTTTTTACACTTTTTGCAGAAAGGTAGGCTGGGTATTTTTCTATTTTCCGTAATGATGCAAGGAGCATTACATACAAGACAGCAATCTTCTGAGTTGATTACAAGTGATTTCACCCTGCGAGGTACCTGAAAAAATAACAAATGGAATATTTTTGAGTAATCTATAACTTATGTTATGAGTTTTGAAACAAGAAAATATTTTTATAATGAAATAATACAAACATAGCATGCAATAATGTAAAAGTTGACGTAGATTTAATACTAGAAGTTTTCTGTGTGCTATAATACAATTGAGCTCAGCATGATTCATTCCAGGGAAGATCGGCTGTACATACTGGAAGTGGTGAATTAGCAATGTGTTTCTTCACTTGCTCTACTATAACCACTCTTTTTGATTTGAGTGTAAGTATGTTGTGTCATATGTACAGTAAAACTGATTTTTGTGGCTCACTCAACACATCTAATTTTGTCATGAGTTTTTTTATAGGATTCAATCTGTTTGTTTCATGATGATACATTCGGTAGGAATTAAATTCAATTTTTTTAAAAACTGCATTTGCTGTGATATGTATATATATTAATTATATGGCTTTTTTGTCTTTACAGGCGGTCAATTGGCAAGTGTTTTACTGTGACAACTTCTGAGTTTTCGCTTTACTCTCTTGTCTTTCAGCTCATCCCTATGTCTCTTTTCTAAAGACTCTACACCTTTGTGCAATGTTGCTTTCCACATAACTCTGTCATCAGCTAGTTTTTCCCATTTGCTGTGACAGATAGAAAAGTTCTTCATTGAGGCCACGCAGACATCCTTATATATGAGCTGTTGTCTGCCTTGATGCCCGTTCCTCTCTGAAATGTTTTGGTATGCAGCAATTGTTCATTCTTCTCACATGTCCTATTCATCTTAATCTTCTACTGCTGAGAATGCCCATGATGGAAGGCAAGTTTGCATGTTGCAGTACTTCAGTGTTGGTTATCTTGTCATACCACCTGCTGTTCATAATCTTGTAGAGACATCAATGTTGAAAGAATCTCGTGCCTTGAGTAGACTGTCCATATTTCTGAGTCATATAGTGAAGAGCTAATTACACAGGCTCAATATATTTTAATCTTCGTTTGCAATGTTAATTTTGTGTTGCTCCACGCTATCTTTGATAGTTTACCAAATGTAGTAGGTGTACTACCTTTTCGAGTATTGATTTCTTCATCAAGAGAATGGCTGGCAGTGACAATGAACACAAGATATCAAAATTGTTTTAATGTTTTTTTTGCTATGCAATATGTTCACACCAATTCTCACCTCAACACAAAATAAAAATATAATAACTTTATATATTTCTCTTATTTGTTCTCTTGTACAACTAATCTGGACTTTATACTACTCACCTTTGGCACGGAGGCCTTTGATCTACCGCCAGCTACTGAATCTGATGTTCTGATCACATACATAGAATGTGGAACTGAAAAATCAATGATCAAAACATGAGATATCGCTGGTAGTTAATTAACATACTATATACAATAAACTGGTACTAGACAGCAATGACGCCCATAACTTCGCTTCATTGACACCTACAAGCGTGATTGAACTTCATGCAGCATAGACAAAGAAAATTAGTGAGAGTGGGAGAGGTTGGCCAAAGACAGGCAGGGATGACTCAAAAAGAAAATCTACCACATATGGAAGCAAAAGATAGTACAGAGGGCAGATAGATCACCCTCTGTGTCAGCTCCAGTTTCACCTGCAGCAATTGTGGCAAGGATTGTCACTTCAGAATAGGACATATAACCACATCAGACAATGTGATTCAGTACAGAATAAACTATGTGACACAAAACCTATTGTCATCTGAGACAAAGAAGCATATAACTATTTGTACTTTAATCTCTTTCTTACACATGAAGATATTGGTGGCAGTGAGTAAATTCTGGATCCCCGATGAAATATTTTACTCATTGATATTTTAACTTTTAAGGAAGACCAGTCAACTTTTAAGGATGTCTGCCCGGAGTGCAATGACGTCAGTTTAGTAACCTATAACCAATTCACTTTTAGGGCTCTTTACAAGTGCAACGTTCACACCATAAAATCTAGTTGATCATCTACTTCTGAAAGCACTTAAATGTGGATAGGGATCCCTGCAAATTGCTTTCCTGAATTGTCTCAAGGATGAAAGTTAATCTGAATCTTTAAAGCTAGAAGACAGTGAAAAACCTAAACTCATACGACCTGTAACAATATTAATCTAGTAATAAACATATCTAATATTAATCTTGTTGCGAACCTATTGACCTTTTTCTTCTGACAAAGTACAACTCAAGTATTTATAGATCATATTTTATATGAAATATACCCCTAGCGTTTGTCCTTTTGAACAAACTATTAAAATTTAATTTTTTTTTCTGCATGCTATGAATTCATATGTAATTATGGCGTCTCTAACTGATTTTTTGTGTGAAGTCTTTCTTTCCTTATCACCGGTGTCCCTTGCTATTCAGAGGTGCCTTACTCCGACTTTAGAGGTACTTGAAATTTAGATCCCCAAGAAAAGGATCAGGGAACATGTAGTCCAACCGCGCACCAAAAATTGTTAGCCTAAGTTGGCCTAGAATCCTGGAACTTCCATGACACAATCAATAGTGCAGACTTTTTTATCAGTGATGCCTAATAATAAATTTAATGTATTTATTCAAGCAGTAGCATGTCCCTTGCGGAACGTTGCTTTCATCACATCCCGACTGAAAAACTCTCTTGTCTCTAGCAAGTCCTCCTCCAGCGTCATGTTCAAGGTTTCTTTGATGTCCTGATGTCAACTTTGTCTTGATCATCCCCAAGTATGTATCTATTAGATTCATAAAAATGTAGGTGTTGTTCATTTAAGGATCATCTTCATCGCACATATCCATAATTTCTCCGATCTCCTCCCAAGCATGTGTCTCAGTGTGTTTAAGCTAACAATTCCCATTCTGTGTTGATTGATGTATCTACTGGGTTTTCTCTCATGGTTTTTCTGTCTTGCTGCACCTATCGGTATGCAAACCTTGCGCAACCGAGATAGAGAATAACTAGCAGCTAATTCACACATTTTCTACATTTAAAATTGCCTATATCAAAATTTGCGGCCTATGCCACCATCTTGTGACAAATGTATGTATAAGAAAAGGAAACAAAGTTAAAGTAAATATAAGACAATAAGATACAGTTAAAACTCCATACTTTGTGCCATTCAATTCTAGCTAATCAAATTACCTCTGTGTGAAGAAAGACTTTGAGGATTGATGGCTGGTAAGGTAGATGGCTGGTTATGTGTATAGTTTGAAAGTTGTGAACCATATGTTTCAGAGCTTGGACTACCAGCTACTTCATCCTCATAATGCGGCTCCTACAAAACACAGATTATATTAAAATCATAAAATGTTTATTTATGTTTGAGATCAAAAATACGCCGAGTGGTTACCGGGGCCCAAATTTGGGGTGTAAAGAATAGAACCATTGTTACCTGCCATGCATGTCGTAAGAGGCGACTAAGAAGGTTTGGCTGAAATCGGATGCATGTGTCCTAAACGTGAAGAAGTCTTGCATTTAGGGGCCTACCAAACCAATGTGCAAAGTATACATGTTCTTGGCAAAGATCAAACATATCACAAAGAGTGATTAAAATTGGTTGTAAAAACGAACGCAAAGAAGATCAAAAATATAAATGATTTTTCTCGAATGCAAGGTTTCTCAATGTTTAGCCAACATATAAACTTCTTTATTGTTGTCATTCTACAAAGTGATCGTAATAATTTCAGAACATGTTTTCATATTACTCATTAATATGCTCCTAAACCATACCATCTAACAACACACTGAAATTTGTTTGAAATTCTGCAACACTGGGGAACAATAGTTGATGTGAGACTTGTTTTAGAGCTGAAAACTCAAAGATTCAACAATTTATTGTGACACAAATGGAAAGGAAACAAGATGGCATTCTGCAAAGAATTATCACCAAAAGAAAAGTTTTTTTCTAAACACAGTGACATCAGTTTCAAAATTAAACTGACCTAAAGTGAGCTGTCTAGGTTAGGGTACAGTGGAGTGACACTATAAGATGATTTTATCACCAATCTTTGGTAAAATAAATCTCATAGTATGTAATTGTTTATGCAGTAACGGTGTGAAGCAATAAAAAATTTTAAGGACTACTTTGCAGCATTTGGAAGTGTTAAAAAGTGTAAAACATTAACGTCAAGCAGCTATATGTATTATCTGGAAAGTTTATCAACAAACTGAAATACTAAAAATAAAGCGGTTTGGTCACCTAATGAGAATTTAACCAGATAAAGCAGTGGAAAAACAATATGTGCTTTGAATATAAGTGTTATACAAGAGTCCTCCATATATCTTGGACAAAGAAAACAAATAGATCTATCCAGAAAGAACTCAAAATCATGGCTGATGCTACAAATATGAAAGAGAAAATTGAGATATTTTGGACATAAAAAGACATGAAAGGCTGGAGAAGACCATCATGGAAGGAGGCATACCGGCAAAGAGAAGAAGAGGAAGACCACGGAGAAGATGGATTCAGGATGTAACTGATGGTCTGAACATGATGGCTGCAGAGGCAGGACATCTGGCCTATGAGAGAGAGTAGTTCTAGACTCTCTGACTCTAGAGGACTGTTGGGGTGGCAAAGTTCTGCTCAGGACAAGCTATTTGATGATGATGACTATCATGTCAATGGCACTAAAATAAACCAAGTGAAAGAATTCAAATACTTAGGAAGCATATTCACAGAAGACGGAAAACTGGATAGAGAAATTTAAAGGATTTTAAAGCAGAAGGATTGACTTCATTGCACCGGGTTTTACCCCATCTGGCTCGGTCCCTGTCAGCAGAAATGGCACGCCACCTGCGAGAGTATTGCACAAAGCACGAACTCCGTAGCTCCAGCAACAATCCTAGGGTCTCTGGAAAAAACTGCACTCGTGAACAGAACGGCGCGGTCCGGATTCAAACCCACGACCTTCGACTCGCAAGGCAAAGGGCTTAACCACTCAGAAACAGAGACCTCCGGATAGAGAGATAGAGGCTGGAGTGCAAAAGCAAATGTTGTAACCTACCAGCTAGCCCCATTGTTGAGGCACCCAAAAATTTTGCAGGCAGCTAAGCAACAGGTGATCAACAGCATTTTTATACCTACTTTGTGTTACCAGAGCCAAACATGGACATTGAGCAAAGCGCAGTCACAAAAAATAACTACATGTGAAATGTGTTGCCTGCGAAAAGTTTCCAACAACACAAGAAAAGACAGAATCACTACATCAGCATAAGAAAGAAAGTTGGCACAAAACCGTGCTTGAATTACATAGAGAAACAAAGAATGAAGTGGTTTGGCCACTTAATAAGAATGCATCCAAACTCCACAGTATACAGTCTTCTACAACAGAACATCTGGAAAGAAGGCAAGAGGAAGACCACGGAAAAGATGGTTAGATGGCGTAGCAGAATCCTGTGAAAGAACAAAGTTAACAATCACACAAGCCACCAGAACAACGCAAGACAAAAACAGAAAACCACTGACACTGGGCAACAACCCGGTAGCAGTGTGACGACAAAAGAAGAAGAAAGAAGACTATCATCAAGCTCCTATAACAATTGTCAAAATGGTCTCAGGGCACAAGAAACACAGAGAGCCTGGCGGATAGGTATCATCACAGAGATCATATGACAACATTGGCTAATAGTTACAGATGCAACACATTGGACCAAGATAGATACTGCCTGTGTGTTGTCTGGGCCTGATGGGGAGCAAAGAATAGTAACACTGCTGCATACAAGACATGTCATAAGAGGCGACTTAGGTAGGGGTCTTGGGAAGCTGTCCTAGTAAATAAAAAACGTCGCAGAAATCGGATGTGATGGCCTACTTGTAGGCACAAAACTGGCACAATGTACAATCACTCTTCGGCTCAGATCTCATACAAATCACAAATAGTGGTTTAACAAGTGGTTGATGTGGAGCGTTCAAAGGAGAAGGACCAAGATAGACACCTACCACTCCCCCCTATGCTTACTTCACATGTGTAAGCTATATGTAATATGTTTATGAATGATCAACTTAACACACTAGATGTACTACTACTAAAAGAACATGACAATAC
The DNA here is from genome assembly GCA_020796225.1 of Arion vulgaris. Taxonomy (NCBI): domain Eukaryota; kingdom Metazoa; phylum Mollusca; class Gastropoda; order Stylommatophora; family Arionidae; genus Arion; species Arion vulgaris. The sequence continues at coordinate 7,846,927 of CM036763.1, forward strand.
TTACTTGTTTGATATTATACAATGGTAGCTGTGTATTTTCACTTGGCTCGTAATGGTGTCCAATATCTGTTGTTCTGTTGGTTTCTATGTCTGATGAGGTATCTTCCATCTTAACCTTCATGTTTGGATCATATTCTACATCATCATTATCCCATGACCGGTTGTCAGCTGAAGTCAACTGTTTATTAGACCAGTTTTCATTCTCAGCACCAAAATAAGATGTTCCATCATTTACACCTCCAACCACATTTGACACCATGATAGACGAAGGTTTCATATCTTGACCCACAGAAAAATCTTCTTTGCCTAAAAATCTTCATCTGCCTCAATATCTGTAAACTCTACTGCTGACATAGTTTCTTCATCAACTTCCATATTGAAATCTGTAAAGATATCATTTCTTGATTCTTGCTGCATTCCATCAAACGTTGCCCCATTGTGATCCTCATGTTCCACTTCATACAAAGTGCACACACTAGATATTTTGGACATGTCTGAAAAAATAGAAGTTGAAAATAGTTTAGTTTAGTCGTCAGATCATCATCACTGCACATCAAACCAATTAGTCCATAAGTGCTCCGACCTTCTCCTCAGCAAGTGGCGACTAACGACACCAGCTCTTTGTTGGTTTACTATTCTTCTTTGGCTACCACTATGATGCTCTTGTTTAGCTAAATCACATTGGACTTGGAATTCTTGCAGTCTGGTTAAGGTTGTAGATTCATCACTATTACTTGAATCATTTATACATCTTCTCTCCCGTAGGGAATTTAGAATATCAGCCAAGTTCATTGCTCGCCTGCTTCTTACAGCAGCCATACCTGCAAGCCTATTGCCGTGTTCATTTTCCCTTACACCTGCATGCTCTGGCACAAAAATAAAACTGATTTTCGTCAACCTGGATCTTCTCAGCAACTCCAACTATTGTCTTATAGTGTGAGTCCTACTGGTCCGAATCTTCAGTGGTGCTGAACAGTGCTTAAATAAATATAAATAATAATCATTTCAACCTCCTCTGGAACACCGGGAATAAACAAACATTTGCTATTTAATTCTATCAAGGGACATCATTTTCATGTCTTCCTAATATGGGGGTTGCAGAAAGCAAAGTTGAAAACACTGCACTAGTGAATACCATGGAAATTTTGAGGTTCAAGGCCAGCTTGGCCAGAACAAATTATTTTTAATTCTTGGTTTGCATATGATACGCGGTTGGGCTACAGCAGATCCTTTACTTGGGGATCTGAATTACAAGTATCTCTTAAGACAGAGTAAAACTAGCCTGAATGTCGAGGGACACTGTTGATAAGGCAAGCTTTCATGCAAAATAAGGCAGAGACACCATGACATTGCTTGAATTTGTAGCAGGTGAAAGGGGAACAGATTTCCTAATCAATAAATATTTATTTCAGCTCTCTTTTCATATATTTTTGATCTTCTTCTGTGGCTTCCAGAACAATGCCTCCCCCTTGACACACTTATTTAACTTATTATAATGAACTTAATATTACTTTGGTTTCACACCCTATCCAATGATAGTGTCCTTTTGTTAACATTTATTTCCCTGGTGTATTGTTTTATTATTGTTATGAGTTCCACATTACTAACCTTATCATAGGATAATTCATACTATACTATTTCAACCGTTACAATATTAACATGTTGAAAAATAAAGGTAAATAAATGATAAGTTAGTATTGACTGTAGAGTTGCAAAAAGGATGACTGAGAAAGAAGCTATATTAACAAATTGCATAATATAGCCTATCATTATTACAGACGACACTCTATGATAGTTGATATGGTGGTGACATGATTGCCATCATCATCATGTGTATCTGACAAGTTACAACCATCATCACAACAAGTACAAGCATAAATCATATAAATATAATTAATGCCAATGAATGATGAATAAGAAATAAAATATAATCGACCGCAAGACCCGATCATTATATACAATACAAATATATGCAAATCCTTTGACACAATCATCAATTCCCAATACTCAAACTTAAGTTGTTTCTAAAACAAACTGACGACACGACAGCCAAGTCTAGACCTAGAACTATTTTGACGAGCAAGACCTCATTTAGTTTTTACAAAAATACTAAAATAAAAATAGACTCGGTGAAAGTAATCAAAGATGGAATAGATTCAGCATGATTTTATGCAGTGCAGAATCAGACTTTCAAACTGAGTAAATAAACTAACGCAACATATAAGTTAGCTTAATAATGAACAAGAACACAAACAATATTTTATCATATTCTTACTTCTAGATCGACAATCATCACACAAAGATGGCGCAGAACCTGTGTTTCTGTGAATTAGTGGTGTAGTAACTACTCGTTACTCGAATACCTTTTATTGCCTAGATCTAGAATAGATCCTAAAATTTTGAAAGCCCTCGTGGGAAAAACATTTGTTACTTTATCACAAATATATCCCCAACGTGTGCCGTCGATAACATGAAAGATTAGTTGCAATGGATTTCCAATCAAAATTTGTACATTGCCATAAATTTATTTTTGATGTTCACTTCCTAATTATGTTTCGGCCATATACTAGAGATTAGTGTCGCTAGTTTCGAATAGTTGTTTTGCTGCTTTGTGAAGATTGCAGTTTATTTTTTTTTTTTTTTTTTTCCCGATCCAGAAGCACTTGAGCTTTCAGCTCTTCGGCTCGGTGCCATTAACATCGTAACCCTTCGGTTCGATGCCACGAACACCGTGAATCTGGGGAACCTGTGGCTTTTCTGCCAGCCCACGGAATTGAACCCGCACACACAGAGGGCTAGTCACCCGCAGTCCAACGCGCTACGAACACGCTGGGCAGTGCGGAAAACATTTTAAAACATAAAAAAAAAGTAATATACTTTTACATATTACAAAACCAAGATACAGGGACATTTCGACCAAAAGGTCTTTATCAAGCAAATGATACAGAACAACCGACGAAATGGAGACGGTTATTATGAATTGGACATCAGCGTGAGTACATGCCTAACACTAAGGTAGTAAGTAACAGTTTTGTCTGATTATGTCTGTAATGTTCCGTATATTATAATAATGTCTCTATTCTGTTGCAGTCCCCAGTGTATTCTCCCCCAACAGATATAAAAAATAAGTATGCATAATGATGGTTTCCGTGGCTCGTTGGTTAAACCTACTTACCAATCTGCTTAACATGTTCTGCGGTCACAATGCGTAATTTAAAACTACCTAAATCGATGGATAAATGCAATATCAATTCTAGTGTCTTAATCCAACAGACGATCGTCGAGCGATCAAATGCCGCCCCCTTCTCCCCCATTCATCTCTAAGTCCCCGACGATTTATTCAGCTGATGCATTTCTGCACTCACTCTCATTGCCGTGAGCACCTGCATGTCCAGGACAGTAGATCCACATAAGTCCATAGAGGTTTGAAACCTCGACAGACGATATCCACTCATACCGCAAGCTATCATTTTGAACCTTCTGATGTATCGTTTGAGAGTCAGACACGTCAACAGCCCAAGCAAACGATATCACTGAGAATAACCTTTATCATCATACGGTTGGGTTAGTTCCATTCCTATTCCGCTCTACATAGGCTTTTCCGTGAGTAGGAAACCCCAGTCTAAATTCTCACCCCGATGTCCCGAAAAAAATTGTATATACATCAGTGGCGGCTCGTCATTAAGGGCCAGTGGGGCCGGGCCCACCAAAATAATGTATAACGTATTTATTATTTTATAAATTAAAATGTAGCAACCAAAAACCATGATTTATCTGGGAAAAAATGTCTGGCCCCACCAACAAAAATGACCACGAACCGCCACTGATATACATCATAACCATTTGCGTTATCTGTTAGTGATTACTGAGGGTCATCATCACAGCAGTCCGTGCATGTCCCATAAGTGTTCCGATCCCCTCCAAAATATCTTTACCAGTGTATAACGACAAATCACACCCATTCTGTGTTAAATAATCAAATGCGTAGTGACTAACAAAGTCGCCTGAGTGGTTACCGGGGCCCAAATTTGGGGTGTAAAGAATAGAACTACTGTTACCTGTCATGCACGTCGTAAGAGGCGACAAAGGAGGTTTGGATGAAATCGGATGCATGCGTCCTAAATGTGTAGAAGTCTATGCGTTTAGAGGCCTACCAAACCAATGTGCAACGTATACTCGTTCTTGGCAAAGATCAAACATATCACAAAGAGTGATTAAAATTGGTTGTAAAGAACGAACGCAAAGAAAAAGACTAACAAAGTGTTGGTTATCTGACATTTCCCTTTCGTTTGCCCATCTCCTTCACTCTTGATAGGTATGCATATTTATAAATATTTCCACAGTCATCTATACTACCTGCTTCTCTTATAACATTGCTGATAAATGCACTATCCATTGACTGTCTTTCCTCGACCACTGCTGTATCAGCCAGGTGATCTGCATGCTCACTACATTGTATTTCTACATATCCTGGTATAAAAAAAGTTAATTTTGTCATTTGAGATGTGCTCAATATTATTTGCAATTCCTGCCGTATACAGGCCGGCTGATGGGACACTGGCTCGCTTAGAGGGATGTACTCCACTTGATCCTTTTTTTTTTTTGCTACGTAAGAAAACGAATCCGAATAAAAAAAAAACCACGCAGAAACCGGATGTGCTTACCTACGAGTCTAGGCGCATGACACAGTACATATGATGCTCGTCCATCACAGGTGATGATGACCACACAATTTTAATCCAAGGGAATGTAGTTGCGTTATGTTTGTCTGTGTGTGCGTAGATGACTAGTGAGCCCGATGCTGGCTTGAAATGTTCTTGTACAGTGTTGGCAAGGTATACTTGCGGGGAGTTTTACTGCCTTTCTATTTTGACGTTTTTGTTCTATCCGTGCTGTTCTACCTGCCTCGCAGGTTGAAGAACCGTTTCGAAGAAGTGTGCGCCAGGTTGATCTGTCTTGAGCAACATTCTCCCAATTGTCGACATCTATGCCAAAGGATTTCATCGAGTTCTTGAGTGTGTCTTAAAAGGCTTAAATCACATACCGACCACAAAGAATGGTTTAACAAGTGGTTGATGTAGAGTGAACGTAGAAAAAGAATTGTTTGCATTTGTTGAACAACACGAGTGCTAGAGGGGAACCCATGTGTTAATCCCAGGCATATGAGTACAGGGTCTGACATCCATGTTCAGAAACGTAGTCTAAAGCGGACGGATTGACATCATTGCACCAGGTTTTACCCTATTTGCTCGGCCCTTTCCGCAAAAATAGCTCGTCACCTGGCGAGAATATTGCAAAGAGCGCAAACTCCGTAGCTTCTACAACAATCATAGGGGTATCTGGAAAAAATGCACTGGCAAACAGAACGACGCGATCCGGATTCGAACTTGCGACCTTCGGAACGCAAGGCAAAGTAGTGAAATTGTCACACCTTCTAACTGTATCATTATTGTTTTAAAACACCTTTATTAATTTTTTTTTTAAAATATGTGGTTGAATATTATCTTAACACTTGATTGCTTGACGCCGGCAGTTCTAATTCTGCTTATCAAGCTGTATATTTACCATATACGAGACACCATCGAGGGTAATTACCACAACTTTTGCATACCCTGAACGATGAAAGGCACAGCAGAAATAAAGGGAAGAAGAAGGAGATTTGCTAATGCCACTTACTCATCTACAAGTCGGTTTTTGTCGTGACTGCTGTCTTCTTCTACATGAATTGCGCATTCAAGTGTTGGACGTTTGGTGCTAGCACTTTGCCGGCCTCATTATGTATTTAATGCGGGTGCAAGCTGCTGGTTTGTGCGGTGACTTCTTTTTCTCCCAAGTTCACATGAGACAATGATGAGCATTTTGTGTGGTTTTCAATGGTATATAAACAGAGCCATAATGGTGCAACCCGTTACCGTTAAGTTGGAATCTAGACTAACGATTAATTCCCACTGAAAGAAACAACCATTGACATTACAAACACATAATTGCCCGAGTGGTTACTGGGGCCCAACTTTGAGGTGTAAAGAATAGAACCACTGTTACCTGCCACGCATGTCGTAAGAGGCGATTAAGGAGATTTGGCTGAAATCGGATGCACGTGTCCTAACGTGTAGAAGTCTATGCATTTAGGGTTCCTACCAAACCAATGTGCATACACGTTCTTGGCAAAGATCAAACATATCACAAAGAGTGATTTTTTTTTCTTTCGTCCGCTTTCAACTCAGACGAAGTTTCATCTCTGAAACTGATTTTTGCGTGAAAATCCGTTTTTCCAATTTCTTACAATGGCAGCAGCGTGCACATTGTAAATTACTTTACACTGGCAGCCGTGTGGCTCAATGTACTCGTAATTAGTATTCCCTCGCCATACAGGCAGACAAAGAGTGATTAAAATTGGTCGTAAAGAACGAACGCAAAGAAGAAGAAGTAGACAAACACATAATCAGGAATCATTGACATAATCAGAAACTGCTAACTATTGCTACTTTTATATTTGTCTTTATGTTTATTTTGTAGACACCACGCACCTTATACACGTTTATGTTATACTAAACATACACACTATCTTACATGATCATTATGTGTACAAGTTACATCAGTATTTGACAATGATTTATCAATATCTTTCATTATTAACAGGTGTCTCATGTTTCATACTAATTCGCGTCGAAGGACAACGATTTTAAAAGTAATATAAATTGCACACATACTTTCTTGTTGTTTCGAATGATCCTTTTTTTTACAACGTGTACACTCTTAAATGTGTATATATTTTTTGTTTAATAAAAACCCTGCTAGAAATGATATAACTATATTCATGACAACCCCAGCGATGCAAATAATTGCTGAAGGTGCCGATGTCATAAAAATGCATACATAATATTCACAGCAACATTATTCTACGCTCAAGATATAAAGAACATTTCAACGATTTTTGAATATCGGAGAGAGTTCAAACTGTTTGTATTATCATCAGGTGTCCTCTACGCATCGAAAGTTGGTTGTTGTTTGTTTTTGTAGGGGATTAAAGCCTCTTTAAGCCGAGGCGCTTTCAACCTAAGGCGAACCTTTTATTGGTTATATCAGAGCGTGTAGGCCAACAAACATGAAAAATAAGAATTAACTCCTTTCGGAGAATCCAGGTAGATATTATCGAAAGTTGGCTCAATCACATCCAGGTTTCTTGCACTTGTGCCAGACAACTGGCGAGGTCATTCTGACCTAGATAAGAAAAGGGATCCGGAAAATACAGATGTTTGATAGAACACTGCCCCCCTTTTTGCAGTTTTACTCAATTCTGTGAGTCTATGGTTATTTATTGGTGAAAAATATTTATAATATTGATATTCCTTATTGTTAAACTTAACTTGTTGCATAATATGACTTCGAGTTAGCATTTTGTGTTGATTTTAAAATGATATCGTCTATATACACCAATACTAGAATGCGAGGTCACGTGGTGTAGTTGGGGTCTGATTTCCCACAAATCTTACCTGAGCCCGAAGGCCCAGTAGTTTATAGTTGGCTCTGGCTCAATTGACCTCCAACATATCCTAGTCTGTTTCTTGCCTTGTTGTACTTTGTCAGGCTGTAGTTTGTTCATCCCTTGACGTTTCCTTCCACTTGTGTCTTGGTCTTATAATTACTCGCCGTCCTTCAACTTTACCCTCTAATACGGTTGTTATCAATGCATGGTCATGCACTTGTATTCTTTCCATGCGTTCGAAATGCTTAATTTGTTCGACTTTTATTCATGTAGTAAGTATTTCTTCATTACTAGTTTTTCTAGAACTTCTTTATTTATCTGTTTTTCTTTCAATGAAATAAGTCAGTCTTCTGCATATCCGAAAATTGTTTGCAATCTGACATAAATGTAAAATGCTCGTAAAACTACGTAGCTTGTTGGCTGGGATTCGGCTGTGTCCACTTCTGTGTGCAGTTATCGGTCAATATTGGCAACCAGTTCGCGTATCTAAATATATTCACATACAATTCCTAATGATAAATATTTCCTTACATTTTCTTGCACTTCTAAAATTTCGCGACGTGACAGTTTGGTGATAGCCAGGTCTGATAGCTGAGTCGACCGAATTAATATGAGATAGAGAATAACGACGAGAATGAGATAACAAAATGTAATATTCTACCATACTTCAAGAACTGAATATTGTTTACACGAGAAGATTCTTCTACCAAGAAGATTTGTACGTAGCTGATTTCGCGCTCATAAGTGATTTGCCAGATAGGATGTCTGGGAAGTGGTTGCCGTATGGATTAGATCCGTACTGTAGCCAGGAGCTAACAAAGTCCTCAGGTTTAATGTTTTCTTTCGGAGGATTTGGCCATTTGTATTGTGATATGCCTGCTTGCACGCTATTTTGAACTGTGCTGTCTCGTTCCACCTGAAATATTAGTAAAAATAACATTTTCTCATTACAATACAAATTTCAACTTTTACTGATTCGCAATACATATAAGATGGAACTGGGAAAGAGAATACAGAGTGAATAAGAGGAACAGAGAGAGTGAGTGAGTGAGAAAGAGAGAAAAAGTGCGGTAGAAAGAAATACTGAATGTTATAATAAAAAATGATAGATGATAACACATGTTAATAAAGAAAAGTGCACATTAAAAATTCAAATATACATAAGTAACAGGAAGAATGACGAATAATAAAAGTAATAAAAGTTATGTTATAAACTATTAACTCCTGTGTGGTGCCGGGGCCCGCAAGGGAAGGAAAGAATAGTACAACTGCAACCTACAATGCATGTCGTAAGAGGCGACTGATGTAGGACCTAGGAATGCTACCTTAGTAAATAAAAAGCAGCGCAGAACTCGGATGTGCTGGCCTACTTGTAGGCGCATAACTGGCACAACGTACTATCGCTCTTAAGCTCAGATCACATACAAATCAAACAGAGTGGTCGATATGGTGCGTTCGAAGAAGAATAAATAATAATAATAATAAGAATACATTCATGATTTAATGATGATGTTAATAATGATGGAGAAGAAAGAAGGGTAATAAAATGAGTAGTCTTAAAGCACCTGTAGTTTGGACTCTTCATGCTCACTGCTAGATAACGGTAGATGTGATATCATAGACAACATGGATCTGTATCTGGTTGAGTTTAGGAAGGCGTTGCGATCAAGTGATCGGTGAATATAATGCTGCTGATGTAAGGTCCCGTGGTGTCTATGATGTTTACGATGATGTATTTGACAAGAACTTGCCCTGAAAGTAAGACACATGAGATTGAACATATAAATCTGAGTTTGGGGCCAATGAACTAGGGTTAGTGTCAGACTTGATAAATGTGAAGTATTAAAATCTGAGTTTGGGAGTCCCATAAGAACTAGTTAGTGTCAGACTTGATAAATGTGAAGTATTAAAATCTGAGTTTGGGAGCTCATGACTTAGTTAATGTCAGACTGATAAATGTGAGTATTAAAATCTGGTTTGAGCCATGAATAGTTAGTATCAGCTTGATAATGTAGTATTAAAATCTGAGTTTGGGAGCCATGAACTAGTTAGTGTCAGCCTTGATAAATGTGAAGTATTAAAATCTGAGTTTGGGAGCCATGAACTAGTTGGTGTCAGACTTGATAAATGTGAAGTATTAAAATCTGAGTTTGGGAGCCATGAACTAGTTAGTGTCAGACTTGATAAATGTGAAGTATTAAAATCTGAGTTTGGGAGCCATGAACTAGTTAGTGTCAGACTTGATAAATGTGAAGTATTAAAATCTGAGTTTGGGAGCCATGAACTAGTTAGTGTCAGACTTGATAAATGTGGAGTATTCAAACTAGTTCAACAAATAATCATTATCATCAGATGTACGTTTGGAGTTTCAATGGTGAAATGGTTAAGACATTTGCCTGTCGTTCTGAAGGTTAAGGGTTCGAATCCGGACCGAGTCACATGTGTATTTTTCATGAGATCCTTAGGACTGCTGCTGGAGCTACGGAGTTCGTGTGTTGTGCAATGCTCTCGGCAGGTGGCGTGACATTTTGAAACCCTGTGAAATAAAATCAATCCTTCGCCGTTAGATACTTTTGATGTGTAGTACTTGCTACCTTCATAGATCTCACACATCTCTGTCTCCAGCTTAGACATAGATCTCACACATCTCGTCTCAGCTTAGACTAGATCTCCACACATCTCTGTCTCCAGCTTAGACATAGATCTCCACACATCTCTGTCTCCAGTTAACATAGATCTCACATCTCTGTCTCAGCTAATGATCTCACACATCTCTGTCTCCAGCTTAGACATAGATCTCCACACATCTCTGTCTCCAGCTTAGACATAGATCTCCACATTGTTCATGATCTCCTGCATCTTTCCAGCTTAGATAGATCTCCACACATCTCTGTCTCCAGCTTAGACAAGATCTCCACACATCTCTGTCTCCAGCTTAGACATGATTCACACATCTCTGTCTCAGCTTAGACATAGATCTCACAATCTCTGTCTCCAGCTTAGACTAGATCTCCACACATCTCTGTCTCCAGCTTAGACTAGATCTCCACACATCTCTGTCTCCAGCTTAGACATAGATCTCCACACATCTCTGTCTGCAGCTTAGACAATCATCGATCTCCACACATCTCTTGTCTCCAGCTTAGACAATCATAGATCTCCACACATCTCTGTCTCCAGCTTAGACAATCATAGATCTCCACAACTCTATGTCTCTAACGTAGAAGATAACCTCCACTGTTCACACTCTTATATTCCATGATGTTAGGTAGTCCAGTATCTACTCTGTCGTTCTCTATCTCTCTGTACCCATCTATTTTTCACGTTGTCGTTATGTGCTGAAAAAACCATTGTCATCAAAATACATCTCTTCTTCTTCAAACGCTCCATATCGACCACTTGTTAACCACTCTATGTGATTAAAAACTCTATGTGATTTGTATGTGATCTGAGCCTAAGAGTGATTATGCGTTGTGCCAGTTATGCGCCTACATATAGGCCAGCACATCAGATTTCTGCGATGCTTTTTATTTACTAGGGAAGCTTCCATAGATCCTACATCAGTCGCCTTGTAGGTTGCAGTGATACTATTTTACTAGGGTAGCTTCCTTAGATCCTACATCAGTCGCCTTGTAGGTTGCAGTGATACTATTTTACTAGGGTAGCTTCCATAGATCCTACATCAGTCGCCTTGTAGGTTGCAGTGATACTATTTTACTAGGGTAGCTTCCTTAAATCCTACAACAGTCGCCTTGTAGGTTGCAGTGATACTATTTTACTAGGGTAGCTTCCTTAAATCCTACATCAGTCGCCTTGTAGGTTGCAGTGATACTATTTTACTAGGGTAGCTTCCTTAAATCCTACATCAGTCGCCTTGTAGGTTGCAGTGATACTATTTTACTAGGGTAGCTTCCTTAAATCCTACATCAGTCGCCTTGTAGGTTGCAGTGATACTATTTTACTAGGGTAGCTTCCTTAAATCCTACATCAGTCGCCTTGTAGGTTGCAGTGATACTATTTTACTAGGGTAGCTTCCTTAAATCCTACATCAGTCGCCTTGTAGATTGCAGTGATACTATTTACTAGGTGCTTCCTTAAATCCTACATCAGTCGCCTTGTAGGTTGCAGTGATACTATTTTACTAGGGTAGCTTCCATAAATCCTACATCAGTCGCCTTGTAGGTTGCAGTGATATTTACTAGGTAGCTTCCAAATCCTACATCAGTCGCCTTGTAGGTTGCAGTGATACTATTCTTTGCTTCCCTGTGGGCCCCGGCATCACACAGGCGGAAAAAATACATGTAAAAAAAAAGATAAGTTTGCAGCGTACTGTTATTAATGTTAAATTGTGAAGGGTTCTTTTATGTGCTCAATCTGAACGCAGGACCTATTTTTTCCTCCGTTTTCGATAGGACTAGGAACTTAATTTCGCCTACATTGAGATTATGTGCATCCAATAGCTTTGGTGCTGAAGTCGGCGATACTAGGCCTGAAGGCGCACCAGAGACCATAGTATCACGCATCTCATACTTGTATTTGATGATTATACCGTCTGATGAAACTTATTATCAACCAGCCGAGCCTTAGATAGCTAAGTCGCTACATTCAAAACTACACATCACCAGAGACAAGCTTCAGACAACAGTTTACTTCAACATAAGAATATATGTGACGGTATAATCATCCAAATAGCGATTGCAAGAAGAAGAGAAACATTCAATAGCTTGTCTGGCGCAGAATTTTGACACCCTAACAGTTCTTCATAATTTCTCTCTCTCTCTCTCTCTCTCTCTCTCTCTCTCTCATAGGCCAGATATCCCGCTTCTGTAGCCGTCATGTTCAAATCATCAGTTACATTCTGAATCCATGTTCGCAGTGGTCTTCCTCTTCTTCTTTTTTTTTGCCAGGGCATGCAGGTGTAAGGGGGAATGAACGAGCGGATAGACTTGCAGTTATGGCTGCTGTACAAAGCGGGCGAGCAATGGACCAGGCTGATATTATAAATTCCTTAAGGGAGAGAGGACGTGTACATGATTCACGTAATAGCGGTGAATCTACAACACTAACCAGACTGCAAGAACTCAAAGTCAAGTGTGGTGTAGCTAGACAAAAACGCTATGCTGGCAGACAAAGAAGAATTGTAAACCAACAAAGAACCGGTGTCGTTAGTAGCCACACGCTGATGGACATACTTAGGGAGAGATATGAGCACTTATGGACTAATTTGTTCGACGTGCAGTGATGGTGATCCGACGACTAAACTAAAACTAAACTTCCTCTTCTTTTTGTTGCGATGCCTCCTTCCATAAAGGCTTTATCCAACCCATCGTGTCTTTTTTTATGTCCCAAATATTTCAATTTTCGAATTCTTATTTGTAGCATCAGTTAGTTTTCTTTGATTTTGTGCTTCTCCGGGATAGATCTTCTTCTTCTTCGATCGTTCTAGGCCTGTTTTAATCATTCTCATTGTGATATATAAACAGCCAAACATCAGAACGTGATGTACGTGCACCAGCCTTCAGCACCTATTTGAGCTCAGTTGCTTATCCTTCGGTGGGGTGTTCGTTTTCAGCCAGCTTTTGATTTACTAGGGTGAGCTTTCCCTAGGGTTCGATCAGCTTTGCCGTATTTTTGGGCTTTGTGATCTACGCCGGGACAGTGAGTTACGCTATTTATGCCCGTTCTGACTGAGAAATATTTCTCGGGGCTTGTAAGCTTATCCTCGGACGGCGTCTTACTCGTATAAAACACCGTGTAAAGTATCGGCCTTCGCCAATGTTCAGACCCGAACTTCCTGTCTGATCCGTACATTGTCGGTCTTGCTTTACCGTACATTTTTGAGTTTGATCAGGAGAAGGAACATTCTCGGCCTTTTCTAGACGCGCATTGGTACGTGGCAATTTGCAATTAACCTCGAAAGCACTGGCATGGGGCCGAGTACAAATAATGTAGAGGTCGTTTCAGTCGGCGCTATCAGCGTAACTGTGGATTTTGCGCTCGCCGCCATCACCCGCCCCAGTTATTCCGGGGATGTTAGTTACGACTGCAATCGAACCTTGCCCGGTTGCTCCAAGGCTGGCAGTTTCGTTTGGCATCACCAACCTCAGTTCTTTCGGGGATGTTAATTTTTAATCGCACAGTACCTTGCACGGTTTTCCCAGGGCGGGTAGTTTCGTTATGCACTAAACGCAACTTGTTCTTTTGCGCTCGGCAAACCTTGCCCTGTACATGTATATGCACCAGGCTACCGATGCTGGGTCAGTTGCAATCTTCTCTCGCACCAACACGAGGGTAGACTTTTATTCGTTACGGTCCTGTCTTATTTATTCTTGCCGACGGGCTGGCAATGTTTGCCCCCTCCTCAGAGCTTCGAGCTTCGCCCTACGTGGGCATACGTTTGGTCACTGGATGCACCTCTCATCCATGTCTGAGACGTTTCGTTGCTGTTTCTTTGCGTTCAGGGACTTGGGCAATATCTTGTTGGACATTTTGTCAGGAGATTTGTGCATTTTGTTTGTATGTATCTTTATTGTATTTCCGTAATTGCACTGCTACCACTACCAGTAGTTTTCTCTCCCCGATCCCTGCCCCTCTTAGCCAGACCGGAACCAGAGTCTGTTTCCAGGGTCACCGCGTGGAGGTTGGGGGCAGGGTCTTGGTTAGCGCGCCCCTCGCTAACCCTGGCTCATGTTACCACCATGACCTCATGAGCCTTTGACCCCGGGATAGATCTATTTGTCCTCTTCTCTGTCCATGACATGCGGAGAACTCTTCCGTAACACATATATTCAAAGCACATATTTCATAGAATAATTGGGAAAATATCACGATCGATCTACGCGGCAACGAACCGAGTACCTTTGGAGTAAGAGGCGATCACATTACCTCCACGTCACCAAGGGGACACTCTCCCATCTTTTGCAAATGTTGGCATTTTGGGACACACACACCGGTTTAGAATTGTTGGTGTAATTGGTAATCTAAATAATGTCTATTTTAATGCTTTCTTCATTGGTATATAGGTTTATTGCAGTCTGCCATAGTATCGATACCTGAGTTCAGGAAGAAAAGCTGTACTTGTACTGCTTCCGTCATCTGATTTGCAATTATTGTTAACTTGTGCCACGGCATCGATTACAGCTGTGTCTCCTGTACGCATGACTACTCTGATGTTGCTCATGTTCCTGTGTGTAAATAGATGTGCATTTATTTATACGTCTACACAAGCAGACAACAGACATACACGTTCACACGCATCTCTCTCTTATTTCTTTATGCTTTAAATTTAACGCAGGACTGTTGCTTATAAACATTTATATTTAGCATTTCTAATGAAGAAATAGTGTAGAGATTATTCATAACACAATGTCAGTTCTTCGTAGCCACTTCTGCAACAATGTCATTTTTATAAGTTTGAATTGTTAGCCTAACCCATCCCCTGATACCAGCGCCGGATTAGCCTAGTAGCAGAAGTAGCAAATGCTACGGGCCCCACGCTTCTGGGGGCCCCGCGCCTATGTGACAAAGCTAAGCTGTCACTAGTCATAGACAAGGAACTACGGTTGGGAGGTGGGCAATAATATTCCCTTTCTTTTTTTTCTTATTCTACTTCTTCTTCCAACGTTTTCAGAAATGGATTTGTTTACTTTTAAAGTAGTTAGTGATCAACAGGTGTCCATGTACATCTCCACAGCGCCGGATTAGCTTAGTAGCAGAAGTAGCAAATGCTACGGGTCCCGCGCTTCTGGGGGCCCTGCGCCTATGTGACAGAGCTAAGCTGTCACTAGTCATAAACAAGGAACCAAGGTTGGGAGGTGGGCAATAATATCCCCTTTCATTTTTTCTTATTTATGTTATTTATTGTTCTGGCTCAGCATAAATAAATACTTATACAAATAAAGGAAAGGGACATTCATCATACTTATCAAAAACAACATGTGAGGAATTTATCCATCTAATTGCATTAAGTTTACTGGATCATATTATTTGCGAAATTAAGAAATGCAAGTACTATTCCGTATCACTGGACTCTACTCCAGACATTTCGCATGTGGACCAGCTCACTGTAATAGTGCGCTATGTGTTACCATCTGAACCAGTGGAAAGGTTTGTGAAGTTCTTGGATATGGAAGGTCATACTGCTGAACAACTCGCCAAAAGTTTACTTGATGTTTTAAAGAAAAATGGCATTAATATCAAAGACTGTCGTGGTCAAAGCTATGAAGGAGACCCACCCAGAACTAGGGTTGTCTTTTTAACAATTCACAGAAATAAAAACTACAGAACATATTCTAATACAAGTTGGCCACATGATGAAAAACAACGTTTAGTGTATGCATTTTAATTATTGATTAAAAATATTTGTCACTCCTGTTGTTCGTTTGCTTGATAAAGGCCTTGTTGGTCGAAATGTTGCTGTATGTTGTCATTGTTTGTGTAATTTGTAAAACTACAGTAGGCCTACTTTGTAATTATGTGTTTTGCCAATCAAATAGTTTTACTGCAGTCTCGTCTATATTGTGATTATTCCCACATGTAGAAATAGTCTTACGAATTTACTTGTCTTTAATGATTACTAACTGCAGCGGAGAACGTTCTTTTTCAACATTAAAGCGTATAAAAGTGAGTTAAGGAACATGATGGGACAAGATCGTCTAAATAACCTCACCTTAATGAACATTGAATGTAATTTATTTATAGAAATATATTTGTCTAGTATTATCTCTAAATTTGCTCACATTAAATCGAGACAAGTTTGTTTGTAAAAGTTGTGTTTTATTATTTATTATCATACAAAACCTAGGGCCCGCGCTAAAATTTGCTACAGGCCCCGCTCTGGCCTAATCCGGCACTGCCTGATACCCTGGGGATTTTTATCCAAATTGACACACTTTTATAATGTGTGTTACTGATAAGATTTGATGACTATAAAATTTCAATTTACAGTACCACTTCTACTATATTACACTGGAGTGTGGTATCAGATATCTCTCTCTCGTTATCACCGCTTAGACTGATGTACCAGATTTCCACATAAATTCTGCTGTTGTTTTAGGGACTCCGTCCCTCCGTACAGCTTCTCATTTATCTCGGTATTTTTGGGCCAGGTTTCGTTTCTCAGGCCTGCTAGCAGTGGGCAGTCTTGCAGTAGGTGCTCTGCCGTCACGTCCGCCTGCTCGCTGTGGCACAGGCTAGTTGTACCAATTTTAAATTTGTGGCATCAGATCTGATTGGTAATAAGAAAAGCCATCTGAGCTCACCCATACATACACGAAAATGTATATATATATATATATATATATATATACATGTATATATATATATATATATATATATATATATATATATATATATATATATATATATATATATATATATATATATATATGTATGATCGGATAAATAAGAGCACAAAAAGTTGTCAACAGTTATTCAAGAAAAAGATTAAAATAAAATCTCGGTAAGGACTACCATCATAGTACTTCGGACGTGTCCATATATGCTCTGATTCCCACCTCAACAAATCTAGCACCGTCCAACACGCCAGTTTGCTGTTGATTAATCAATAATTTTGCATATTTGGAGTGTTCTTTTCGGGCTGTACCAATATCGACATCACTCTCTCAAACTGGTCAGCGACTGGGACTTACAACCCTGAAACTCCTCTGTTCGGAAAGACTCTTTCAATGCTTTCAGAATGCAATTGTGGTCCGTTGCAGTTCTCTCTGATTAGCTTAAAGTAACCTTCTTAATCGTTGTTTCAGTTAGGAATATCTGCATTGTACTCCGGACATACCTATAGGTGCTCCGATCTCCTTCGCAATATCTCCAACAGCCTCCAGCGACTGACTGTACCAGTTCAATTTTTATTGATGAGCCTACTCATATACCTGTTGTGCTGTTCTTTTCTTGCTACTCCATTCTTCAATCCAAACTCCTGTAATATAGTGGTTGACTTAGATTGGTTTAAATGAAACTATTCTTTGCGGCTACACTCTATAACCGTTTTTTTTTTACTTTGCGAAGCATGGCTTTAAAGTCTGATTAAAGAACAATTTTGTTTGGTGCAGTTCTTTAACATATTAAACAAAGTTAAGATGACAAACACAACAACTTTGTAAACATAAGAAGTCAACGAACAAAGAACAACACAACTTAACGATTGATCGTCCTCAAGATGATTCATTCACCGTAGCTGATGACCATTTTGGTTTCAAAACATAAAATTATCCGGAAGTAGTTAATTGGGTGCGACCGGCTATCTATATTTATTATATTAACACATAATAACACTGGTGCGGTCAAGATGGCGAGGCACGCTGGGGGTATATTTCGACCAGCTTCTAACATGAGACAAATTCACATTTTCTTGGATGGATTTTGTGTATTCTAGCCTGAATGTGCTAGACTAGTGCACTGTGTGACCCATATAGTGGATTCTGAACACACTGTGACAGACCTAGTAAGCCGACAGTAGTTTGATTGATTGATAAATTGATGGTGGTTTAATTACAGTGGATCAGAGACATACACTTCACAAGAATACTAATGATCAAAGGCACGAGAATCAAGCGTTACAGGTTCGTGGATGGCCCAGGCTGAGAGAACAATTAGCTAGGTGATCACAGTTAATAGTTGCGACTCTACCAAAAATGGATTTCAATAGATGATAGCATTGTCAACTACCTCAACGTTATCATTACTCTTGGAATGGATTGTAGAGACTGAGGCAACATTTAGGGTTAACTCGCAATTAAACCGCTGATATTAATTAAACAGCAAGTGATAATTATGTTGTTATTTATACTGATGGGCCTGTGAATCGTGGTGAGAAGATTGCCCCACAATGTCAATTGTGTAACTGTTCAGAAGAAACTGTCACACACCATCTCTTCCAGTGCCCTGCACTCAGTGACTACCCACAAGTACCTACCTCCATACCCAGATGTTGAAAACACTCTCTATGCTAACACACTACAACTCAGACAACCTGTAAATTCACTGCCATGGCCTCAAGTCGAAGGGCAAATGCTCATATGACTGCTGGATCAGAAAAGTAAAGTAAAGAATCGTGGTGAGAAGTCCGACTGGGGTCTCTTGGCTAGCGTGCATGGTAGAGCTTTGCAAAGCAATATGGAGCACACAAGACAACTACTTCTTGTATGAGGATGAAGGTTGCGGTCGTTACTGCCACCCTTCATTGACTCTCTAGGACTTCGTTTACTGGGGTCGTTGTCGTATCTGACTCTGTCGATGCTTCGGAGATCCAAAATGGCAGGTTGCGGTATGAATAATGTCGTCTATTGAAGTTTCTAACCTCCAGAGTTGAAGAAGGATACAGGGAATATTCTTCGGTTTATTCACGACTATCTGTTGGATGAAGACACTAAAATAGATGCTAAATCGAGCCAGAGATTTCAGGAGTTTGAAATTAACCGTTGTACAAGTAGAACTGATGCATGAAGGACAGAGTGAGAAGTGTGTTTAACCAGCGAGCCATTGGAACCATCAGTATGCATACCCTCGACATATGTTGTGGGGGCACCTCTGGATCTTCCCGCAGTGCAATGACGTCGGCTCAATAACCAATACCCAATAGAACCGACACCACTGCTTGTGATGTCATAAAAAAAACCTGACGAAGTTACAATCCACGTCACTTTAACATCTTTTTACGACAACCAACATCACTGCAACATGCGTTACTAGAACAGACGTCTCTAGATGGGAAGTTACTACAACCTACATCCCTTACAACCTGCACCACTACAACTTATGTTATATTAATGGACGTCTATTCCCTCAGGACAAACGCATCGACATTCAGTACTATTAGTTTCTTGAACTGACAGTATTAACAACAGATCACGAGTATCGTTTCTCCTGTCACTGGCCAGCATGCCGCTTTCCCTGTTTGATAATCATTGATAAATACATCGACTGGAGATGCGAACTTTATTTCTCATGGTGATATTATAAACACATTTAAGATATAAAATATTGGTTACTGAACCAGCGTCGTAGCACTCCGGGCAGACCCTAGGTTCTCAGTCTCCCCAACAGATGTCGAAGGGTATACATACTGATGGTCCCTGTGGCTGACTGGTTAAACACACTCCTCCCCAATATATATCATCATCAAGGTGCGTATCCTTTATAGGACGTTGCTCTCTTTGCAGCGCATCTGAAATTCAGTCTGTCTCTAGCCAGTTCACCCACTTCGTCGATGTATGCATGGTTTCTTTAATATCTTGTAGCATTCTATTCTTGGTCTGCCTCTACGTCCTGTGAGCCTACCCTCTAATATTGTTATTTCCAGGCCATCTTGACGCTTAATGTGACCAACGTTTCTAATTTTTCTGTATAGTATGTTGTTTATCAGCCAATTCTCTTTAACATTTAGTTCTTTAATATATATATATATATAATTTAAAAGACAAGCAACATCTTTACGCAGCAAATACTATATAATTATTACAACACATTAGACCCTATGCTCCACGGAAAGAGAAGAGGAATAAATAAGTAAGCAAAACACACTTAAACACACCATAAAACAATAAAAATATTAAATAATAAAGCCCTGTTTGAATCAGAAAATATAGTTTCACTGAAGCGCACAATATATGATTAGTTAGTGAACTGCCTTATTCACTAGTAGAGAACGCATCTAGTTTATACAGTTCTGTCTGGCCAACATTTAATGAAATAAATTACAGTTTGGCAAGTCAATCTATAATAAACCCCGTTTTCCTGTTTTGTTTTTCGAAGAATGCATTTACGTGGGATTGCTTACTTCTTTGCATTGAACGACAATGACTGGGCATAATGATAATTAAAGAACAGTCTAAAAAGTAAAACAAACACAAGCTAATTTCCTGAAGGCATTGATTTTTCAATTATCGTTTTCCGGTTTATGGATCATTTGAATACGGTATGAGAAAATGAGCGTGAAAATGTGATATCAAATTTGTGTATGAAATTCAATTAAACTTTTACCTGTCATTTATTTCTCATTCTACCTAGGCACGATCTCTCGTTGACTGATTGAGTATGACTAGGAAGATCGAGACGAACTGGACTCGAAGGCAATAATTGGTGTCTATGAGAGGGTCTCATTTATTAGTCCTTATCTCGTGCATAAGGCAGAGATTTAAGATAAAAAAATTTCAACTCAAGTTGATCTTGTGCCTTTCTCACTACCTTAAATCTAGTTTTATGCATGTCTTTGAGTTCCGCTTCAGAAGTTACCTTCCTGTGCCCCTTAGTCAATTTTTTCCATAAGATTTCCTTGTGGTGTCCACTGCTTTGCACATCTTGGTCGTATTTCATTTCGCATCTTGATGACATGTCCAATCCATCCGCCCTTGTGGTGCAGGGGTCCGCAATGGAAGCAAAGAATAGTACCACTGGGACCTACAAGGCATGTCGTAAGAGTCGACTGATGTAGGCCCTAGGATGCAACCTAGTAAATAAAAAGCGTTGCAGAAATCGGATGTGCTGGCCTACTTGTAGACGCATAACTGGCACAACGTACAATCGCTCTTAGGCTCAGATCACATACAAATCACACAGAGTGGTTGGACAAGGGGTCGATATGGAGCATTCGAAGAAGAAGTCCAATCCATCGCCATATTCTATTTTATATCTTTGTTTCAATATCTTTCATACCAGCTAGTTCTTGAGGTTTGATATTGGTAATTTTATCCTTCCAGCTATACCCACGCATTCTTCTAAGTCCTCTTAACATATACCCGAGCGTTCTTCGAATTCCTCTTAACATATAACGGCGTATTCTTCCAAATCCTCTTAAAATACCTTCTATTTTTTTATATGTTTCTCAAGTCTCAGTTTGATAGAGGAGGACTGTTCTAACACATGTTTTGTATACCAGGAGCTTTGTCTTAGTTCCACAAATCGCCGTGTGTTGCCTGGGCTCACAAGGGGAGCAAAGAATAGTACCACTGCGATCTACAAGGCGACTGAGTAAGAGGCAACTGAGGTAGGGGCCTGGAGAAGCTACCCTAGTAAAAAAGCATTGCAGAAATCGGATGTGCTGGCCTACTTGTAGACGCATAACTGGTACAACCGCTCTTAGGCTCAGCTCACATACAAATCACAAAAAGTGGTTAACAAGAGGTCGATATGAAGCCATCGAAGAAGAAAGAAGTTCCGCAAATGTTAGATGCCCAGATATTGCAAAGTCTGTTATACGCCGCCCTTGAAATTCTTTGTTTAATTTCGCTCACAATGCTCTGATCTGAGGAAACAATACTGCTTTACTTGTTAGATTCGCTGTGATTTTATTGTAATCAATTATTTTGCCTGTAAACATCATCATCATCATCAGATATCCCCTGTTGGCGATCACATATCTCCATAACTCGATGTCTCCAACGTTAGCGATCAACTCCGTTGTTGACGTTCTGTCATGCCAAGATATTGGGTTGTTCGGTTTCTTTCTCTGTATTCTCTATCTGTCTTACCTTATAATTGATGTAGGTGTTCAGTTTCTGCATTGGTAGCGCAAACGCACGTTTTATGTATAAAAATACATGTTTGCAATTGAATATTGATGTTATTTGGCCGATGATTTGGTTTGTTGCTTCTCGATATTGATAATTTCTTTCTGTTGTCGTCACACTGCCACCTGGTTGTTGCCCAGTGTAATGGTTTTCTGTTTTTGTCTTGTGCTGCTCGAGTGGTCTGGGAGATAGTTATTTTTAAAAAAAAACCAGGATTCTTCTATGCCATCTTTTTCGTGGCCTTCCTCTCGCATTCTTTCCTGATGTTGAAGACTGTTTATTGATTCTTTTAAAACATGATATCTTTCACTCGTCTTCGTTGTTGGTTTGCGATAAAGAAATTTATGTTTTTCTTCACTTGCTATTGTCATCACCCCGATATTATCAGCGCTAATTTTCTTGGTGTGATAGTTACATGTGTTAATTAGTATAAAACTGAAAAAAAACCACACCAGACCGTAGCCACATTTTTACTGTTTTGATTTCAGTCGCTGCAGCAGAAAAAACCTGCCAACTTGTTCTGTTTGATAACGTTTTATTTCCTGTTTACGTAGACCTTGAGCAATAGTAATACATCTTTAGTGAACGCTGTAATATAACTTTGTGAAAATTTTGTATATAGTTAACATAAGATAAAATCTGTCATAGTATAGAATATATTCAGTCAAGGAACAATAAATATCATGTAAGTTTGTCACCAGCAGTTCATCTAGAACTGCGTTTTATTTGATTTTAGTAGGTCAAATTCGTCATCGACTTTGGCCGCTTGGCGTTTATCCAATTATTTATCTTGTGATAGTTTCTGGTTACCACAGTTACCCTGCTATTCGTCTGTTACCAGTGTTACCACACTTGCTTTCCCCCACAAGATCTTTGCATTTTCATCTTTATCTTGAGATTATTTTTAAAGACACTAACGTTCTTTTCTAGATTTTGTGGTAAAGTAAATATGTGGTACGGTTTACAGTATTAGCTAACATCACATACGAAACCACTCGAGTCAATCCTCAGACTAGGTAAACGGAAGTTGCATACGGAACTACAATTGAGGTTGATTTTTGTTTTAAAAAACCCCCCAGAAATTAACGCCTCTTTAAGCCAAGACATACATTTTTTTAACGCAAGATTGAATCTTGTCTTGGTTATATCAGGGCGTGTTGATCAAGAAACATCCAAAATAAGAATGAACTCCATACGGAGTTGACATTTGTCAGTTTCTATTTATAGCTTTAGGCTTGGTGAAATGGCACGGCGGCACCATACA
The DNA here is from genome assembly GCA_020796225.1 of Arion vulgaris. Classification (NCBI taxonomy): domain Eukaryota; kingdom Metazoa; phylum Mollusca; class Gastropoda; order Stylommatophora; family Arionidae; genus Arion; species Arion vulgaris. The sequence continues at coordinate 7,870,202 of CM036763.1, forward strand.
AACCACTTCCTATTTCAGTTTTTTTGAATTGTAACATTACTATTTGTCTCCCCGTCCAGTCTTCACACTGTACAATCAATTCAAACATGATGTATGCTACACTACAAATAGCTCACAAGTTCCTAGAGATCATGTTTAATAAACCAATAGTCCGAGTCTTCTATTTCTATAGGCTATTTGCAGGGCATGTATAATTGTATGGAGCATGCTAACAAAGTTTACTGATCATGCTAACAAACTTACAAAGTGAGTTCAGTCAGTGTGTCACTGTGTCAACTGTGTAAGTGTAGTGTGTGTGTGTAACTCCCAGTGTACACACATTTTTTAAAGACTTTTACTTTACTAAAATTAAGTTAACTTAGACTTACTAATATACTAAGTTAACTAAGTAACTTGTATTACTAATTACTCAGTCAGTACTTGGGAGTGTCCTTGTTTGCAATTATAATTATTTATTTATTATAATTTATTGTGGGGGGGCTGCCTAGAGTAGTTGATAGTAGCTCAGCCTGCTAGCTGTGAGACGCCTCATAGCTCGGGTTCGAACCTACTGTCCGGCATTTGTTTGAGTCCCCTGGTCTTACTCAGGACGATAACGGAGTACCTCTGAAGTCGGAGAAAATCTGCCTGTATGGCGAGGGAATACTAATTACGAGTACATTGAGCACACGGCTGCCAGTGTAAAGTAATTTACAATGTGCACGCTGCTGCCATTGTAAGAAATTGGAAAACAGATTTTCACGCAAAAATCAGTTTCAGAGATGGAACTTCGCCTGAGTTGAAAGCGGACGAAAGAGAAAAAAAAAAAAATAATTTATTGTTGGTTAAACTTTAAAAACAAAATTAAACTGAAACTTGGGACTTGGTGACACTCACTCATGCAAGTATTGAATGAATCATTTTCACTTTGCAACTATCCGTAGTATCACAATTTTTACATAATTCATATTAATTTTAGTGGACCAGGGCAAAACTGTTTTTGCACACCATTTTTTAAATCATACATATTTATTTTATACAGCTGTTATTAGTTTTGTCATCAAACTGTTATTTATATAATATATATATAATAATAATATACAATATACATATGCCATATGGAACATGTTTATTATTTACATTGGTCAAATATTTCAGAATAAGAAAAGGGAAATGCAAAATAATTTTAAGTGAGAAATAAAATGAGAGCAAAACTATCACCACACAATTGAAATATATCTTTTACATCTACATGCCACAAAACATGTTTCTGTTCATACTACATCCATTCCAATATTTACACAATCCAGAAAACTTTCATCATTATTTATGAATACATAACAGTTTATTGATAGTTTTTATGTCGAAAGATGAAGCCCTTTGTGCGTAAAAATAAATTGTTGAATTTTTATCAGATTTTCTCAGTTGTCTAAAATTGAAAACATCTATTTCCTCATGTGAAACCAGAAATGACCCATAAAGGTGATCTGGAAAATCAATTTACTACGACTGTTTAACTCTTAAATTATCCCTTAGAATGGCGTTATTAAATTGGTGTCCAACATAATCACCACATAGCATGGTGTTTGGGCCTCTAAGAGTTAACTCCCAGATGCAGTCGATAGTTACTAATATAGTTATGCATTTATTGTGATATGTAATACATCATTACACATGATACATATTTTATTACATTCTACATCTTTATTTCAATATTTGTTAGTTTTTTCAGTAAGTGATAATGTCGTTAAGTAAAATATAATTTCAAAGAATTTGTTCTTAAGAAGCTCAATTAAATTCAGAGATGATTTTTTATTTATATTTTTATTAATTGTTATGGCAAAAACTTATAGTAATTTGTACATTTTGTTTAGTATTTAAGTTAGGATGACTTTATGACCAAGAAGTAACTAGAAATTGTTCTTGATACTGTGAATATTTTGGCTAAACAGAACCAGTAACTAAGAACCCAGAGCAAGTGCAACTTGGAGAAATTTCATGCAGTGATACAAGACATGCTGGAGATGAATAAATATTGGAATCAGAAGTGATCCAGAAACTCTCATAAAAACTTGTATGCAGTGGACTCCAAAGTAAAGACAAAAGAGTGGCAGACCTAAGATAATCTGGTAAAGAATAGTAAAAGCAGAGATGCACAGTATAGGCCAGACAAAGGTCACCATACTAAATAAAATCATGCACCGAACAAGGTGGGAAGATTTTGTTATTGTCCTACAAGATACCTGAAGAGCCAAAATGTGTTGGTGATACATTACAACCAACATTTGATGTGTAGGGGGCATGTGATCTTAATTGAGTTGAACTGTCAAGTCGGCTTCCTTGACAAAGCTATTGAAATAAATAAATAATATTATTTCTTATCTTCCATACTCAGATGCATTAAAGCCACAAGTCAAGACAGTAGGGGAAGCCATCCACAAGGTGAATCTCGATATACAATTATGATTGAAATCTATATTGTGTTGAAATGACCAGGCATAGACAAATTTGTTTAGTAAAAGAGTCCATGTAAAAATGTAAGCTATGCCAATAAGTGAATCTATTATTCTCATAACAACATGTGACAGCTTACGTAGAGACTATCTTTCTCTTCTGTTTTACCTCACAGCATCAAGATAAGAGATTTCTAGAACAGACTTTTGTGTGCTCTTGTACATGGTGTCTTTCCATGCCTCTGTTATTTTTGTGGTTCACATTTTGCGTGGGTGACCTTTTGCCTTGTATCCACTGTATCTTAGTAGCATTGCCCTTTGAGACACATTATTTATTGGTTAATCTGCCTATGTGGTCGAACCATTTAATTTGTTTTTCTGAAATTCAGTGTTGATGTCTTCATTTCTAAACCGGTTTCTTCTTTATACTCCCAGCGTTCTGTGTGTGCACTTTCATCTCTGCAGCGACTAGTTTTCTTCTATCATTTGATGTCAACAATAGAATAGAACTAGAGAGAGGCAACATACAGAAAATAATGAGAATCTATAGAACTACCAAGAAAATAGTAACTGTTAAAAGTCTGTTTACTTAAATTCACAAGAAGCGCTGGTAGAGTAGCAAATCTTTTGATGTAAAAATGGTGCAACATGGGTATTTCATATAAACCATTATCTTCTTGACCATCATAAACTGGATTATGAGACAAACAGGACATATATTCCTAATAGGATACAGCGGACAATTTATGTCTCATTATTAACAGCATATTCAGGAAAAAACTGGTATATTGCACAAAATACAGCCAAAAAGTTGTATTTACATAAATTTCCAAAAACACAGAATATAAAACCCAAAATTTAAGTTGCCATGCACCAGTAAAAATATAAAAACCAAGATATTGCTGCAGACAATTACTTCACATACCTGGGAACCTTAACACCAGATGTGGATTCTGGCGAGGATATCAACAGAAGGATGAACAGTAAGAATAAAATGCTTTTGCCAGTCTGAACAACATTTGGAGATCTTCCAAGTACATTGAAAAAATTATAAAAAAATTTGAAGATATATGAGAGTTTCATATTTTCAGTACTTTACTAATCTGAATGCGCTAGAACAACAAAAAAGGAAATATGTAGATTTACGATTTCATACAACCGGCCTGTGAAAAATCTTTAGAACATTTTGAGTCAAATAGAAAATGACAACCAGGAACTGCTCAACAGGTGCATTTAGGAGGAAATACTTACAGTAAATAAAATGTAGACTGAAAAGGATACAATCTAGAGACCATCAAAAGAACTTTTAAGAAGTGAACTATCAAGAGAAGATGAAATAAAGACAACCTGATGGAGAATAGCAGAGGTGGATATACACAGTATGAGTCAGACACCCTGTGAAGGATGGTCAGGGATTGAACACAATGGAGAGATTTTGTTTTTTTGTTATACAAGACGCCACAAGGTATTTCCTACATTACTGCTTTGTCGGTTCGTCTCCAAGGAAACAAAATCACATGTCAAGTAAAATTTGAGTATTTCTGGGTGTTGCTGTTGGCAGTGTTGATACTGTACACCACAATGAGTACTGCTATTCAGATACAATTGTTTCAAAGCCCAAGGAGGCCCACACAAAAGATGGACATCAGAAATATCAGAGGGGGTAGGAAATGCCATATATGAGGCACACTCAATGGTACACTTGCCAGAACTCCTCTTATATCCTGAATGCTGAAAGGCACAACTGGAATAGACAGTAAATGGAATAGAATGTTGATATTGTTTCAATGGACTTGATTTGTACAGCTATTTGTGTGTAACTCTCTGTCTGAACATACGTGTATGATTTATTGTCTAATCTGCATTTGTGTGTATACATGCATACACATCTAGCTTGTCTGTTACTTTCTATATCAGTATTTGCCTAGTTTTATGCAGAAAATGTATATAGATAATTGCTGATTAATATGATAATTTATTCTAACATGTTCCCATATCATTTTTTCTTCATTACCTGTCCTTGCTTGGATGGTGATACCTGACTGGTGGCATTTGTAAGGTAGGATGATATTGATGCTGTAGACTTTGATAAACTGCTGGCACAGATTCAGATTGTAAATTTTGTCACAGATACACAGATTTTTGGTCAAGGTGGACTTTTAATTACATTTAAAGGGTGTGAAAAGGTGTGAAAAGTTGTGAAAATAATATGGAAGGTGTGCAATCTTTCTTCCCAACTGAACATTCTAAGGCATTTTCATTTAGTCATAAGGCTTTTTCTTTTACACCAGCAAGTGTAAATGACTCAAAATGCCAGAAATCAAAGTCAGATGAGGGAATAGCAGCCTCATTAAATAAGTTAAAAAATAACAAAAATGTTCAGTATCAAGAGTTACACATAAAGAGCTCACATCAGTTTGACTTTAACGTGCAACAAGTACAGCACTCAACTGATCAATTCTCAGATGTACATTCCAAGTGCAATACTTCTCCAAGTCTTACTCAGATTCAACCTTCCTTGAAGAAACTGGTTACTAAGACAACCACAACGTCCCAGTTCTCATTCTCTTTGTCAGGTCCAGTAAATCAATGGAAAGAACTGAATGTTATTCCTGAAAAGTTGCCTGAGAGTTCTCTAGTTAAACCTGCAGCCATATCATTGGCTGATTTAGCAAAGCAGCATAAATCACAGAGAGCAAAATTTGATTCTCCGCAAAATTCAATTTCTGTTAGTTCTGAGAAAGTTAATATGTCTAATTTATCTCTGCTATTGACAAAGGTTTCTGCTCAGAAAATATCTCCAAGTTTAAATGTTTGTAATCATCTTGGCTCATATGCTGGTGGATCAGAAAATGAAAAACTCGAAGAGATCAACATACATGATGCAGAATCTATGCCAATGGTTAGTATCAGCTCTTCTACAATCTCATTGACAGATTTGTCTAAGGCTCATTCACAGCATAGACAAAACTCTCCCGCTATCTCCCTTCTGCAGCTTGCTCAGCAGCATAGACATGCTACTAATCAACTGTCTACAGTAGTGTCTCGCAGTGACCACCTTAATGTTGCTAAACCTTCATTAGTTTCTCGGTTGAAGAATGTAACCATTGAAGACACAAAATCCATACAGTGTCACAACAATAGTATTGTTGCAGATTCTTGTTCAGCAGAAAGTGTCCCAAATCTATCCTTAGCATTATGTTTAAAGACCAAACCATTACCAGGTCACAGAAATCAAAAGACACTTAATCACCAAAAGCCTGACATTGAAGAATCAGCAATAAACATTCCCTCTCCGATGGACACTGTACCAAAGCTCTCATGTTTTGGCATACAAGAAAAGACACCTACAGATTTGCTATCGCAGCCATCTTCTTTAGGTTTTGCTCTCTGCTATCTGAAACAGAAAAGAAAATTAGAAAGTGTCCCACTGGAACTCAATAGACCGTTAAAATATCCCAAATTTATGTGCAGTAAACAGGTGGGAAATAGAGTTATGTATAAAGAAAGTATCTACCATGAAATTAAACCATTTGACTTTTCAACTCCATCACCAGATGACATAGTCAAAAGTCGACAAATGCAGGCGTTTACTAGGCCTGACAAAGAGTTTGAGTTGTGATCTTGTCGCAGATAGAATTATATGTAACAACTGTTGTATAGAATATATGTATCCACTATGTTGTATGGAATATATGTATCAACTATGTTGTAGGGAATAAATGTGTTAAATGTGTATGTTTGAATTAGTCAGAAGGAAAATTGTATTTGTGATCAGTTTTAAGCGTTAAATTGTCTCTGTTTAACACTTGCCAGTCATGCCATCTGGATCGACTGGAAAAAGTCTAGCGGAGATATGCCAATTCCTTGTTCTGTTGTTCGCGACCTAAATGGGCCATCGATGATGCTTTTTTAAAACAAAACTTTCAAAGACGATGAGTGATCGAGTGATGTCCATTGTTTGTTCGGACTTAGCCTTTCCAAAATGAATTGCGGATCACAACGATTTTAGGATGAAACATTCGAGTAGTGACGGACAAACAAAACTTTTCAAAACTGAGATGGTATGGATATCAGTGATTCAAATGTTGTTTTAAGACTTTTCATAGCCAGTGATAGTGCTCATAGAACCTAATTGCATAAGTTTGAACTGTGATTCACTTATGACGATGTTTGAAATTGTTCGAAAAGCAGATCATTCCAGAATAGGTGACACCAACTGTTAAAACTGCGTCTATCATTTCTTTTATTTTGGTATCAGTTAACTACAATATCTCTAAATGATTATGAAAATATGTTCCAATTACAGGTTAGTAGCTCAATGTAATACTATTCCATAGTTTAAAAGTCCTAAGTTTATTAGTTTGATTTAGCAGAATTTTCCGAAATTCGTTACGCCTGAGAAACTAGACTCAAATGCCGGACAGTAAAAATAGCGTGAGCAGGAGCTGACTTTATCTAATAATGGCTGGCAGTGAAAGTGTTAATACCAGAACAATGTTAGTATCGTAGTTATCTCACTAGAAAATCCATAATTGATTCAACAGATGACATGTTATATAGGATAATTGCTAAAGGCTATAAGAATAGAAATATTACTGGCATGCACAATAAATAGACTACATCTGCAAACTAAATAGTATATCTGTTGGCAAGTTCTTGTGTGATTTTAATTTGTGTTGTTTTATCATGAGTTTTATCATATCTAGATATTTGAGATTTTACAGAAGAATATTCAAAATTCTATGGACAACTAACAGATTTAAATGAGGTGTGGACACATTTTGAATTGCTGCTGTAGTATTGCTACTAAGTGCTTTGTTGATGCCACTTTCAACAAACTTAAAGGAACTGAGTGCCTAACTGTTTGCAGCGATTTCAATTCTAACATATTTACAAAGTTGAATTTAGATTTGTTTCACATTATTTGTCTTTTATGTTTCACTATTTTGTATTATTTGCTTTGTGAGTTCCATTTTTTTGGACAAAATTGGTTTGTTCGTTGTAAATGTTGTGTCTGTAAATAATATACTTGATTGATAGTTATAAGATGTATCTGGCAGCTAATGTTGCCATCTTCATGGATGATGATAATTAACATTGTTACGACAACACTTAATGTGGTCATGGCTTTATATATCAGGTAAGACTCTTTCCAGTGGAGTGACATTTCTGCTTTCTGTAATGCTCTGCTGGATCATCATTGGAGAGAAAAGACGCTTCAAGACATTCTTCATTACTCATGGCAGGTATGCAGAGAATAGTGCGTGAATTATGCAAACTTTGAAGTTTAACATAAGATAAAAATTGTTTTGGACATTGATAGGTCTGTGTTTTTCTGTTGAAAGATCAGAGTGATGCATTTTGGTACAATGAAAGGTAAAATTCTTGTCTATAAGAACTTTACAAAACAAACAGTATGTAGACAAATATGGTTACTGTAACAGTCAAGTAGCTTTCTAAAACCCAATCAATCAGGTCAGTTTTTGTGCAGATCTTGTAGTTCTTGTTCCTGAAGGTTCAAAATACATACCATGGAAAGTGCAGAGTATGATGCCAGATTGGCAAAAAAATCCTCTGTATGCACACAGTTCATATATGAACGGTTCAAAATTCACTGTAATGGGTCACCCCATAATTGCTCCGTTCCTGTGCCTACTAAAACCACATGAAATGCTAACAACTGTTTCCTGTGTAGTGAACTAATTCCAGAATGAAACAACTGTACCCCACAAAAAGCAACCAGCACCGCATAAATGCATATGGCCGACGCTAAAGTGTCAACACAAAACTGTTCAGCACTTGAATTGCAATTCATGTCGAAGGGAACATCAATCATGACAAAATCCAGCTTTCTGCACAAGCAAAACTCTGCATACGGCAGATTGAGTTGAGTATCATAACCACTGTCTGCCATTTTCTGAATACCCACAATCACAACAAACGCACGGTTGACACAGCAAAAAGCATTCCATATAACATTCATAGCTCACAGCGTTGCTCAAGCACTAAGTCAGCAAACGAAACCGAAAAATACCCGACCAAACATGTCGGAAATGCACGCAAAGTAGTGTCCAGAATCAAACAGTTCTGATTCTGAATGGCCCTCCGCATTCGCCATTGCTGGCCAAAATTACAAGTGCACACAGTACGTGGTTGGACCATAGAAGATTGTGATCCTTTACTTGGTGATATAAATTACAAGTACTTCTGAAGCCGGAGCTCTCTTTGAGATCAGTGTGGTTCCCCTACAAAAAGGAGGCCCCTGCGGCATGTGGGAAGACACATCAAAATTTGGGCCAAAGTGCATTCATATTATCCAGCAGGACACACATTTTTACAGATGGGCAGCTATAAGATTTTACAAACACAAACAACCCTACTTTAAAGAACTGCATCTGGAGTTATACTGTAGCATGGTATCAGATCTGATTGGTCATATGGAGGCCATATTGTAGCCTTCAATATTGAGTTGTAGAAGAACTGTGTGGAAGTATATATGGTTTTCTCAATATAACACTTGTAGTCATTATCTAAAGCAGTTAATTCATATTGACTTTTGCCTTGTAAATACTGTACTTTACTTTGTGGCAGCTTTTTTTTATTACAAATGTCAAGTTTTCATGTTTTGTTATTAACAAATTCAAGTTGAATAAGAGATTAAAAGATGTAATCAAATCTATATGTACAGTTTTTTTGGGTTCTGGTTTCTTCTTGTATTTTTGATACTGTTTGATTTAATTTTCTTGTAGCACATTCTTGTTTATATTAAATGAATTCTTGTCTATGCAGCGTGCTTGTATTGATTTTATTAGATTGGTTGTATTAATGATGTTATTGATACAAGGGAAGACTAAGACTGCAGTAAAACTATGGGTAATGTTATCAATACAAGAGAAGACTGCAGTTAAACTATGGGTAATGTTATCAATACAAGAGAAGACTGAAACTATTGTAATGTTATCAATACAGGTGACTGAGTAAACTTGGGATGTTATCAATACAAGAGAAGACTGCAGTAAACATGGTATATCAAAAAGAAGACTGCAGTAAACATGATTATCAATACAAGAGAAGACTGCAGTAAAACTATGGGTAATGTTATCAATACAAGAGAAACTGCAGTAAAACTATGGGTAATGTTATCAATACAGAGAAGACAGTAACTGATACAACAAAGATCAGAAACTACATGTATTTTGTCTTGTAGCAAGGAACTACTGTCATTCAGATGGATCACTGACCATTTCATTCTGGCTTGCTTATTGCTTACATTTATTTTTCTACGTTTGTTTGGTGTAGTTGTTTCCAGAGTACTTCACTTGTTAGCATTTCTTTCCCTATTTTATTAAGTCTCATTGGCCTTTGGGCATCTCCAGAATTCTTATTTCACTGTCCTTCAGCATTGATCTGTGAAATTTGACTTTCTCATTGCTAAAATCATTCCATTCTATTATTAATTATTAGTTTCTTAAACAATTTCTTATATAATTTATAAATATCTTATGAAGTCTAAAACAAATGGGTCTAAAGGCAAAGGATCGGCTTCATTGCACAGAGTTTCATGGCTCTACTTGTCTGCAAATGGCATGTCTATGACTGCCAGGTTCTATATGCTCTACTCTGTCTGCAGAAATGCATGTCTGACTGCACAGATCATATGGTCTGTCTGCAGAATGATGTATATGCTGCACAATTCTATGGCTCTACGTCTGCAGAAATGATGTCATATGACTGCAATTTCAGCTCACTCTGTCCAAATGGCATTATACTGCACAAGTTTCCTATATGTCACCTCGTCTCAAAATGAATGTCATATACTAGAGTGTTGAACTATCACATTACATATGCATAATCCTATGCTCATGAAAGCTGTCATGTGACTCAGTCCGGATTTGAACCCACAATCTTCATAATGACAGGCAAATGACTTAACCACTTGGCTATATAGACCCCCTAGGAAGTTCTGTGCTCTATCACATCTTCATGTTCAATGGCTACACAAGAAGTCCAGTTCTCTGGATGTATGTTGTGTTTGTTAGTTCATCAAGGCTTCCAAATAGCAGTTGGCCAGTGTTCTTTCCGCAGTTATCACATCTTCTTAAGATTGATTGTCAATTAGTTGACTTAATTATATTACTTGTTTTGTAAACTTTTCTACCATAATTATTTGTTTTTTTAAACTGTTTTACAATACTGGATTGATTATCTGCACACATCAAAATCTGGTATTGAATATTTTCCTTACTTGACAATACTGTCTTTCACTATATTTTCCATGATGGGCTATCCAAAATGACTGAATGAAGTCTGTTTTATTGTTTAATTCTGTTATTACCTGGGATTATGGTTGCTTTGAGTTAATTTAATGAATTCTTTCATAGAGACTGTCGAGTGGGGAAATTATAATCACAATACATTCACTAATTTTTGTAGCTGGCCAGGTGACAAATAAAATGTCTTGCCAAACGGAACTAAATCTGCAATGTTATGAATAATGTGCAAGTGAAGTATTTATGCAATTGAACAATTTTTCAGACAAATCTACTGATTTTAGATGGCCCAAAAGCAGAGTGTACAAATAATTTACAAAACTACACAAGTAGGACGAGACATCTACAAGGTAGAAGAATGTTTAGTGAGTAATAGAACTATTGGCATACATACCCTTCAACATTTGCTTAGGAAGACTATGCGCCTATAGGTCTAACCATTCTTCTTCTTTTGTTGTCACACTGCTACCAGGTTGTTGCCCAGTGTTGTGGTTTTCTGTTTTTGTCTTGCACTGTTCTGGTGGCTTGTGTGACTTATTTTTGCTCTTTGACAGGATTCTGCAATGCCATCTAACCATCTTTTCATGGTCTTCCTCTTGCCTTCTTCCCTGATGTTCTGTTATAGAAGACTGTATACTGTGGAGTTTGGATGTATTCTTATTAAGTGGCCAAACCACTTCATTCTTTGTTTCTCAATGTAATTCAAGCAAGGTTCTGAACCAACTTTCTTTCTTATGCTGATGTTGGTGACTGTCTTTTCTGGTGTTGTTGGTAACTTTTCACTGTAATTTTTTGTAGTTATTTCACATGTAATTTTTTGTGACTGCGCTTTGATCATTGTCCATGTTTGACTCTGGTAACACAAAGTAAGTATGAAAATGTTGTTGATCATCTGTTGCTTAGCTGTCAGTGAAATGTTTGGGTGCCTTAACAATGGGCTAGCTGGTAGGTTACAGCATTTGCTTTTTGCACTCTAGCTCTTGTATCTAGTCTTCTGTCTAACCATAGTGCTATGAAATCAGTTAAGTAACCAATGTTTGAGTTAAAATGTAATCATATTACATAAATATACATGTATTGTCAATGTATTTTTCTAACCATTGTTCAAATTTTAGTGGTTTGCCGGGATGAATATTTTCATTTATTTTAACAGGACTGGACATTTAAAAAAATTGTCTTTCTTGGAGAGCATATTAAAACACTCTTCACAACCTATACAAGTTTTACTCAATTTATTGTCTGAAATGTTCTTGTGGTGTGTCATTTTTCAGTGTTTTTCACTTTTAATATTGTGGATCATCCGTGTGTTCCATAAGGGAAACAAAGAATAGTAACACTGCAACCTACAAAGGATGTCGTAAGAGGTGACTGAGCTAAAGACGTAGGGAAGCTACTCTAGTAAATAAAAAGTGTCATAGAAATTGGGTGTGCTGGCCTACTTGTAGGTGCATAACCGGCACAATCGCTCTTAGGCTTGGATCACAAAGAGTGGTTAACAAGTGGTCGATGTGGAGTGTTCGAAGAAGATTATTGTGGCTAGTTACTTTGAGTTCTAGTATTCTGTATCCAAGTTTTTGCGAATGATAGGATCATCATCATTGCACTTCTTTGAGTAATCATGTGTGCTCCGATATCTTTCTTACACATGATGATCTTAGCGCAGTGCACAAACTCCGGAGCAGTGGCGAGGTCCCGATGTAAATTCGAAGATGGTGAACATATTTTGTAGGAATTTTTATTAAAAATATCTCAATTTTGCCAGGGTAGCGGCTTTCCAACCCTGTTCTTCTTGATTTTGAACTGTAAATACATGTAGTTCTTTTACGTGCTCAACTTGATCACAGGACCTATGTTTTATCGACTGTTTTCGATAGAACCACAAATTCGATCTCACCTACACTGAGTTCAGGGATGTCTGTAAAAATATCCTGATAGCTCCATAAGGGAACGGACCGAGTACCTTTGAAACGAGAGACAATCACCTAACCTCTACGTCACAGGATATGATTATGTAGCTGTAAACAAAAGTAGCTATATTGTTTTGTGATATAAATTTTGGGCAAAGTTAAACGTGAGACCATTTAATGTACTTACTAACACAAGTTTCGATATCAGGAGATAATTGTGACGATTGCTCCTTACCCAACAAGTAAATAGTGTCTCAATGATTAGTCAGGATAATCATCGAATCGCTCCGGACAAGTTCATAGGTGCTCTTATTTCCAGTAAACTTCACCAATCTTACTTGTACTTTTAAAAGCAGTACTTTTATCTATAAATGAAATGTCCCACAGCCTTTGCATGCAAGTAAACCTTAGGGTATGAAGTAAAATCTTCATAATTTTAGACCCAAGTATGCAGGAAGTAGGACTTCTTATTTGCGCTCCTTGTGAACCAAATTGGTCACTCAATTTGATCTGCGCAGAGAACATGAATACTAGGTGCCTACAAAAATGTGGCCTAAGTAGGAGGACCAATTCCTTTCCTCACTTGTGAAACATTTGGATAGGGAAATGAATCCCCAACCCTTTCTGCATCTGATTTGATAAGCAAACGCTCTACCCATTGCGCTAAAACATCCTAAACTTCGAACTATTTCAAGGTAAATTTTTTTTAGCAGACCTGACTTCTGATAGAAGAATTGTGGACATCCTTTCTTCATTACAAGAACATCTGAAAACGGGACTCAAAGGTGTTAGGACATAAATACACCAAACTAGGAAGTAGCTATCTGGGGCAGGTACAGCAAATTGTGTTGTTTTTAAAATGAATTCATCTTTATCTAACACTACCTGGAATGCGAGGACAACGCAATTGTTATGGTCTGATTTGATCATTTTGACCTGAGCTCATCAACCTTATGTTATCGAAGTCCACATAAAAAAATATATACAAGTCATGTGACATTTGGTTGCTAAAATGATTGGTTATGTGGGAGATCTGTGTTCAATCCACTGTAAGGTCAATGATTTTTTTGTCAGGGGCATAAAAGAAAAATCCTAACCTGAACAGTTTCTGGCGACTGCACTAGTTATTAAATTTCCCAGGCCTTCATCCTTCCTGTCCTACACTGCCCAAAAAGCGTACTACAGGCAGTAACTACAGTTTAAAATTTAAAAAAAAAAAAGTAATGAAACATAAAAAGACAACAAAACACACTTGAAATAGTACATTTTAATTCTGATATCTACAGACAATATATGTTTCATAAAATAAACATTTCATATTTGGTTTTTCTCAGATATATAGTTATATCATTAGGCTTGAAATATGAATACCAGATGCGTTCCATTCAAGATTGCGATTTTATGTCAATAACACTGAGAATATTAAATAGTTTCATTGCACAAAACAACATGAATCAGAGACAAGACTTGGCACAACATAGATTCATCAGAAGCCACCTTAAAAAAACAAATTCATCAGAAGCCACCTTAAAAAACAAACCAGATTCATCAGAAGTCACCTTAAAAAGCTATGTATCATCATCAAGTGTTATGCCAACAGGCATATTTTATAATGTTCTTTCACAAGTCTCTGTTCTAGATGAGTTCTGATAATGTTTTCGCACCATGACATGATAAGCTATCAATAGTTTTCTCTTTCTGTTAACCTCTATCTCACTTCCCCTGCATCTTGCCTGTTGTCACAATGTATTCAATCTGTTATCACATAACAAGTTCAAATAATGTTGATTGTTTCTTTCTGATACACTTCATAAGCAATCTGTTATCTGATTTCTTGAGAACATTATCATTTGTCCCGTTTTCTCTCAATGATATTTTCATCATTCTTTTATAAAACTACATCTCTGTAGCCTCTAATAATTTACTATTCTTATTATTTATTGTCCATGATTCACATCCGCATGTGAGAACTGGTTCTACATAGCCCTGTAATACTCTCACATTCCATGATAAGCTTCTATTACACACATTTTACCATTGTCCAGAAAGCTGCCTTAAATTTGGTTGATTCTACTCTGAAAGTATGATTTGGAAAAAACAATATGAAAAAATAGACTGTAAAACAAATAACAGTGTTTGACATTAGTCACTTGTAGTTCAAGATTTGTTGTGGCATCCTCTAGATTAGCGCTGTCCCATGCGCACACATGTCATACATTCATGATGCCCTAATTTATACGCCCGGCTCTAGTGCTAATCGAATTTCAAGAAAAACAATTTTTCAGTTTTTTCCTAGAGCTCACATATTTACGATCTTTTCAGTCTTGTTTTACTGTCCTCAAACCCTGTCATTTTCTTTTTCACTGAAGAAAGCGTAGACATCTTATTACTATTATTATTATTACTATACCAGATGTCGTTTGCTTGCACTCCTGGATTTTTTCAGCGAGGTCGAGAGGGGGTAGTTGATACTTGGGCAACTCAGCTACTCCATAAAATCGCCCAGGCATGCATCATGGAGAGATCACTTCGTGGTCAACTTTGTTGTTCAAACCAACACGGAAGATAACAGTTACAGGCAAGCATGGCGAGCGGCAGTGAAGGAGGCTCAAGAGAAAAGAAGAAAACAACATCACATGTGGAGGCAAAAGAGAGCGCAGAGAGAACATCCTATGTATCAACTACAGTCTCCAGTTTTATCTGCAGCAACTGTGGCAAGGTGTACCACTCCAGAATAGGCCATTACACCCACAAGAAACATTGTGATTCAGCGCAGAACATACTACGTGACGCAAGACCTATTGTCTCCTGAGACAAAGAGGCCAATGAAGTAGTATTGTAATGGTCACATGGTGCCAACATCTTCACAACCATCAGTTAGATGCGCTCCAACACATAAAAACGTGGAACAACACTGCTCTAGATCATACCAGAATGGTCTAACGATGAAGATATGCTGTGAGAGACGGCACTGTCTTCTTTCAGCTCGCAAACGCTTTCACAAAACTTGCATTCACAAATGCTACTGATTTGGGAAAAAATAAATAAAAATGGTAACCCTGCACCATACTACAACAAAGAACCACCACCACATCGCACATAACAATAAATAATATTTAAAGTTGATAGCATTAATCTGGACACTATGTGTCATTATCATAAAAACAAGAATACATATAGACCACACAACCATGGCTAAAAGTTTTTAAGATTGTATATAATATCTTACCACCCAAAAATAATTTGTAAACAGTACATCATTTGAAAATCATATTACATTTTGAAATGACAATTGAAAATGCATGTCACATATAACAAAGTATTTGTGTCTATTCATTAATTCGGTACAAATTCTTTGTCGTCTCACAGAAACAAGTCAAATATAAATGATGAAAACTATAAGAGGGCATTGAAGGGAAGGTTAATCTGTAAAATCAAGACCTGTTTATACAAATTATATTTATCAAATGGTTGAAGGTCTAAGTATCTATAACAATGTGATAGTAATATCACTTTTTAGTGCTGTGAAGGACAGGGAGACAGCCTGAGAAATATAATGGTTAATGTAGCCAGCGAAACTGTCCAGGTTAGGATTTTGTTATGGCCGGAGAGAAAAAAAGTTAATTGGCGTTGCTGGGGATTGAACCTGGGTCTCCAGAATGAAAGCCTACACTCTAATCCATATGGTCAGACACTCCCGCGTTGATATACCATCCAACAATACTAAAAACATGAAAGGTTTAGTAGGAAGCTAAACAAAATGCTTGTTATTATAGTGACTAATGGAGTGATTGGCGCATATTTCTGGTATGGATTGAGTTAAGAATAAATCTTTTAAAATATAAATATTTCACACAAATATATGTACAGAATCATGTAAGTATGTACACAATATCAATTAAAATGACATAATAATAAATTTGATTGTACACAAATAAGGAAATGTCAAAGAAGTATTTGAATGCTACCACCACCTTGTAATCTAGGCATCAGAAACAATGCTGACTGAGACAACATAAGGGAAACACTCCACCACCACCTTGTAATGTAGGCATAACAATGTAGGCATAACAAACAATGCTGACTTGAGACAACATAAAGGGAAACACTCATGGTTTTAGTGGAAGTTATTCAACAACAACAGTGCAACATGTATAATCTGGTACCGAGGTAAGTAGTAAAGAGTTACAAATAAATCAGAAAGACATGCCCTGTAGAATGAATGAAAATATCAGAAATAATCTGGAAAATTCTAAAAGAAAAGAACACCCCCAAAAACTGTAGTTACTGCCCCTGTAATACCACTTTCTAAGTCGGTGCAGGATGGGCGGCGGAACATGTGCCTGTGGAATTGAATGGCCGCATGGCTAGTGCAGTCGTCGCAGAACTGTTCAGATTAGGATTTTTCTTTATGCCCCATAACGAAAAAATCTGTGGCCGTACCAGGGATTGAACTCGGGTCTCCCACATGGGAGCCCACACTCGAATCTATTCAGCTAGACGCTCCACTGCAACACTCTCTACTAGCTACACATGCCTGCTTGGCATGGGTCAGTTCTAATGGCCTCAATAATTAAACATTTGAGACCATGCTACAGTATAACCCAATAGATGCAGTACTGTAGTACCACTCTAAAGGATTTTATATTCCTAACATCTGATCAGTAACCTATCTGTACTGTTGTATGTCCTATTTGTCAGTACTCTTCCAGGTTATTAGGGCTTGGATTAAAGACTAACAACCCAAATCTACAAAAATATCTTGGCTATAGAAACCTATGAAAGGCCGATATAGTGTTAGAAACAACTCAGCACAATGTTCTATTTAGAATGGAATGAAAATCGTGGCATATCCTTTTACAGGACGCTGCCATTAACCACAGTAAACGAGTTGTTGATTTCCTAGGCACCACTTATACGTTCAGTAGTTTGCCATTGCTTTCTGAATGGTGAGGTCTAAATCCACAGGAACAAATTTGCTTCCAAACTGCCCGCCTCGGATTTTGAACCAGGCACTCTTGGGTTGTGATTGAGCGCGCTACCGCTCAGCCACAGACACCCACAATATAAATGTTAATAGTAAGTTGCAGTCCATGTTACATCTGGAAACTAATAATAAAAGAAAGATATAGGTTTGCCATTTTAAGTTATCCAAAATTATCAAGGGAAATAAATAATACAGCAGCTGTGAACAAGTATGGACGGTCTCTGAATAGACTGAAACACATCTTATAGATAAAATTATATTTTTAAAAATGGAAGGGAAAAGTTCTAACTGGTTAGTGTATATGTATCTTCAAATCTTGACTTTGACAATAACAGTGAGCAAAATAATACAGCATAAAACTCTTATCATTGCAAAGGAAAATAAAATGTAAATACCAGCCTGATATAGAAATACTGTGTGGGCTGGTTGTTGTAAACTATGAAAGCAGAATTTTAACAAATGAAAGGAAAATAGCTTGTCTGACAAAGTCATTGACAGAAATATAACTGAAATTAAATTTAAAAATGATGAACACAAAGATCACATATGAAATCTAAGATCACATATGAACACAAAGATCACATATGAAATCTATCACATTGATTCATTCATTGATAGGACCATCATCATTGAACGTTAGAAAATAACCGTGTGTGGTCCCATCTCCTCTTTCTTACACAGGAAGATCTCAACGATGGTGCATGAACATTGTAGCACCGTCGAGGGTCCCTGATATCATTTGGTTAACAATGAACATTTGTCGGAATCTTATTTTAATTATTACAAAATTTTGCTTAGGTAGTGGTTTTCCAGCCTAATCTTATTGATTTTTAACTCTGTCAAGAATTCTTTAACGTGAACTATGTATTATCCTCCATCTCTCATAGGACTAGGAACTTGATCCCACCTACATTGAGATCAAGAGTCACGGGAAATCAAAATGTTTTTTTTTCTACTACTCATTGTATGCGACACAATCACTGTTATAAGACATGGTATGTCAGTGTCACCAACATTGTCACATGACAGAATGGCACAAACATTATCACATTTTAGTATGGCACAGAAATTATGACATGTCAGAATGTCACTAGCATCATCAGACTAACTGCATGTCATGACTCATGCCAGAATCACACAATACATACCATATCAGAATCTCACATGACACGTCAGGATAATTCTCCTTTAACGTCAATTTCTCCAGACATTCTCAACCAGGACATTCTAGCAGATTCTCATGAAGACAAAATGAATACTCAAAATAAACCACAAGTAGTTTTTAAGAACAATCTATCCATTTCTTCATATTACAGTGCAGATGGTGAACATCAATCTCGGTTCACAAACTGAGGTATTCTTGAGAGATACAAAATCAGCACTTCAAACACCGAACTGCGGTGCAATATTCATGTAGTTTGCTGTTCCTCAAGATTTGTTTTTTAACAATTTTCTAGACTATACTTGTGTAAACTAAAACATACATGTAACCATAGTCAGTTGCACTATAAAACATACATGTAGTCTCATTTAAAAGTTGCACTCTAAAACATACATGTAGTCTCATTTAAAAGTTGCACTTGAAAACATACATGTAGTCTCATTTAAAAGTTGCACTCGAAAACATACATGTAGTCTCATTTAAAAGTCACAGTTGGTGCACTGTAAAACATACATGCCGTCTGAAAGTCACAGTCAGTGCACTCTAAAACATACAAGTTGCCTTAGGTTGCATCCGAAAGGATTCACCTATGACATCTACACTTGTCCATCTGATGAGTCGATACCATCTCTTCAATGACAAGATTAGTTACACAACATTGACATGAACATTCACAGATGAGAATTAATACACAAATATAAAATTTGAAATGAAAGACAAGATAAAATAAAAAATAATAACAGAAAGATAAATCAAGATTAGTCATCCCAAAGTCTACAATAATGCAAGAATAAATAGACAGGATATCAGTCTTTGATTTCTAAGCCATTCTAGTACTTGTTTACCTCTGCGATAGTAAGAGATCATGCACAGTTCACACTTAATCACATGACATACACATTCTCTAGTTAAATCATTGTTCAACCAACATAACAAATAACAGACTTTTAAAAATTTAATGACTTGATTAATTGGTCTATTACGCCCGAGTGGTTACCGGGGCCAAATTTGGGCGTAAAATTGGAACCACTGTTACCAGCCACGCATGTCATAAGAGGCGACTAAGGAGGTTTGGTCGAAATCGGATGCACGTGTCCGCTAGGGAATGCTAACCCAAAACAAATGCTTGCAGAAAATGGATGCACCAGGCCGTAAGGCGCATAACATGGTGCAACGACTCCTCACAATAAGGAATGGGATAATGGATTCTACAGTCGCCAATCTGCCTAGGAGACTTAGCCACGCAATAAGAATGTCAGACCTACCATCACGAGGGTGGCCAAAACTTACTGTGGGAAGAGGTCAGCACAAACTGGGAAGCAGAAATCATAGGAATTATATCCTACAAAACTGCCCCCAGTATGCAGACTTGAGAAGAAAGAGGTGGCCAACTTACACTAGGGTCCAAGACAAACTGTATGGCGTGGCTGATAATCTGAGGCAGACGGCTGCCTTTATTAGAGAATCCGAAATCCCAATCTAGTGAGAATGCAGAAGCAGCAGATTGGTCCATTATTATTGTATTTCTGTGAAATAACAATGTGTGCTTCAATCTTATTCCTACACAGACATCTAGATCTCGGTGCAGTGATGGCAGTCGCAAACTGGGCGGCAGTGCGCAAACTGGGTGGCAGTGCACAAACTTGGTGGCAGTGCATGAACTCAGTGACAGTGACGTTAGTTCCTGATGAAATTTTGACGATGGTGAATATTTGTAAACATTAAACAAAAAATGTGCATTAATTATTTTTGCTGAGCAGTAACTTTTTCAGCCTGCTATTGATTTTCAACTGCCAAGGGTTCTTCAATGTGCTCAGCTTGAAGAAGAAACCTATGTTTTATCGTCTGTCTCCGATAGAACTAGGAACTAGAACAACATACTTCCTTATTCACATGTAATAATAGCCGCCATCGCAAGCGATGATGACAACAATCTCAGACGTGTACTGTTGCACCTCTCTGATGTGTGCGAAGGTGACTGTAGAGTCCAATCCTAGAACAGAATCCCGACCACAGGTGGGGCATACATGATCAAGGTTAGACATGTCTGCTCTGTCTTTTCGCGCTGCTCGTTTTCTCTGTGACTCAACAATACGATGATTCTCAGCTATTCGGGTTCCTCTTTTGTTGTTACAGCACCACATTTGGCGATCTTGCGCAAAGGGATTCCCAGCACATATTGTCTATATCGAAGCATTTCAGAGACACTTTAAGAGTGTCTTTAAAGCGTTTATTCACATGTACACTCAAAGTAACAGCTTACAATCTACTTGTCAAAACTACCGTAATAACCAAAATAAAACAAATACATTGTGTCAGTCAAATCGACTGTATACTCAACAAATGGTACAGCATAACAAGGTTTCAGAAAAGCTACCTGTATAGTAAGTAAGCTAGTAAATTCACCAGCAGAAAATGGTGTAAAATGGAAACATCAAATCAGAAATGATGAAATGAAACATTGAAGATTTTTTCCCTTTAGTTCGGTTGCTATGAATTCTGGCGCAGCCTCTGACTGATTTTCAAGTGAAGGTTTGCTTTCTTTATCACAGATGTTCCTTGTTATTTAGGCAAGCTTTACTCCGGTTTCAGAGGTTCTTCTACCTTAGATCCCCAAGTAAAAGATCAGGGTCTCCTGTGGAGCAATTCTGTGCATACCAAGAAATTATTTTTGGGCCTAGCTGGCCAAGTAACCCCTGCACATAGTCACTAACGCAGTGTTTTCAACTTTGTTATTGGTGACCCTAAACTTCTGCTATTGCCGACCCCAAACTTCTGCTATTGGTAACCCCAAACTTCTGCTATTGGTGACTCCAAACTTCTAAGATAAGGTGTCTTATGTTTCATCCCTCACCATCTTTTTTCTTTTTTGAAAACTTTTCACATTATTTCAATGAGAATGACTGACAGGACAATGACACAGATTGTTTTGAATAGTGCACATTTGGCCAACATGAAACTTTCAGCAGCTCTGGAAGACTTAGTAGGCAAGATGACAGATTTAATCAACATTACAAGCGAATCAATAAAACTTCTCATCAACATCAAATGTCTTGTTGTGAGACATGTCCCACTCAACCATAGACATGCCACACTCAACCTGCACTCAGAACATGTCACACTCAACCTTAGACAAGCCACACTCAACCGTGAGACATACGTACATCCAACTCAGACAAGACTCACACTCAACCGTAGACATGTCACACTCAACCTTAGACAAGCCACACTCAACCGTAGACAAGCCACACTCAACCGTAGACATGCCCCACTCAACCGTAGACATGCCACACTCAACTGTAGACATGCCACACCCATCCATAGTCTTATTTGGCATGAAATGAAAATTGTGGCATATCCTTTACAGGACGCTGCCATCAACCACAGTAAACGAGTTGTTGATTTTCTAGGCATTACTTATACATTCAGTAGTTTGTCATTGCTTTCTGAACGGTGAGGTCTATTTTTACCGTTAGTATAAATCCATGGTAACAAATTTGCTTCCAAATTGTCCACCGCTGAGTTTAAACCAGGTACTCTTGGGTTGTACACCACCACTACGCCACAGGCGACCACTGATATTTGGCATACCAGAATGTATTGGAAATTAAACAATAAACACTATATGTCTGAACTGTTAACCAGTGGCAAGCCCTCTAGTCTTTAAGAACAATTTGCAGGTAGGGACATAAACAATGCTATAAATGACCAGAAAACATGCATGAGCATAAAACAACAGACGTACAATATATACACCACATCTGGTAAATCATCAACACACAAAAGTAAATTAAGTCACTGTAACTGTGAATCAAATACATCAAGAAAACAATGTAAACCCTCAAATTATTTTTTTAATGGTCCATGTGTCTTATTTCCTATGTTGAATATTAAATGACTCAAATGGTTTGGCCACTTGGTCAGAATGAACCCGAATACACCAGTTGCAAGAGCGTACAACCTGAAAATGGAATCATCAAGAGGAAGGGGCAGACCAAGAAAAGATGGGTTGATGGAGTTACAGACATCTTAAAACTCCACAATACCACACCATATCAAGCGACCGAGCGTGCATTATCTCAGAAACCGATCATCAGTTAAATCTGCTATGCCTAGCGGCAAAAAAGCAGAGAAGGACAAAAGAAAGAAAGAAAAGAGAATATAAAAAAACAACAACTGTAGTTACTGCCTGTAATACCGTATTTTAGAACGGTGTTGGACATGTGGATATGTGCCTGTGAAATTGATTTGCCGCATGGCTAGTGCAGTCGCCACAATACTGTTCAGGAGGGATTTTTCTTTATGTCCTCGAAATAAAATAACTCTTTAGCTTTACCGTGGATTGAACCTGGGTCTCCCTCATTGGAGCCCGCATTCTAATCCATTCAGCCACCATAGGTGAGTCTTATTTGGCATACCAGAATGTATTGGAAAAAAATTACAAACACTATAAATCATAACTGTTAATCAACGACAAGCCCTCTAGTCTTTAAGGACTTAGCAAGCGGGGACATAAACAAAAGGCTATAAATGACCAGAAGACATGCATGAGCATAAAACAACACAGACTAGACAATATATATATTACATCTTGTAAATCAACAACACTAACAAGTAAATCAAGAGACGATGAATAAAATACATGAAGAAAACAATATAAACCCTGAAGTTATTTTTCAATGGTCCATGTGTCTTCTTTTCACAATTGAATATAGACGGCATAAAAAATTATATATATGTAATTGACAATCATGAACACAATGTTATGTAAATAAAAACGGTATAACAATAACAAAGATATAACTCAGTCTACCTTGATAGGTAATGCTTGATCGCATAGATCAGCACAGTCCAACGCAAAGCCCATGTCATTTATGAAGCCCTACTTCACTACTCCACCAGCTTCAGCGTTAATCAACAAACTATTTTTCTGTTTTTTCCTAGCGCTCACATGAACATGATTTTCCTGCTTTTGCCTTCTTGTTTTATTCTGTAACCATTTCACTGTCCCCAACCCCACCTTTTCTTTTCACTGAAGAAAGTGTCAACATCTTAACTATACTAATATTACTACTGTTATTATAACTAGTAGTTACCTCTGAAGTCGGGAGAAGGCACGCCTGTATGCGGGGACTCTGATTAAAAAGGATAGCATGTCTTTATGCAAAAATCAGTCAGACGCACCATGCCAGTTGGCCCGACTACGCCTGAACTAATAACAGGTGAACGCAAGAAGAAGATTAGTAGTAGTATTGCAATCCTCACATGGCGCCTGCATCTCCACAACCATCAGTCAGATGTGTCCCCAATATATAAAAACACTGGACAGCACTGACATAGATCATTGATGACATTTCAGTATTATACATGAGTGTATACAGAGCAGTGTTCTCATACAACAACTTCTGTACTCACTGCTAACAAAAATACAGTTCAAACATAAAGGAGATTGATAAAATAGTGTACAAATCTCAGGTTATATCTTGCTCATTGACAGATTTCATATTTTACAAATGGCACTGAACAAAGGTAACACCCTGAAACCAATAGGTACATATTTTGGTGCATGTTTAAAGATTAAATACAACAAAATATCCGTCTTCCATATTCAACTTATAATTTGGGCATGTCTAATATACAGAATGCTTCAATGTTGTATCTGGAAGTTGTAAAGGAGAGTAATGTTTATGTGAAATATAGGACTCCACTAAACAGTTGTTTAAAAAACGTTTAATTTTACACTCCATTTCTTCTTCACGTACGGTATCGTATGCTTGTAAAAGCCACGAGATGGGATGCCTCTATGAAGTTGCATGTCAAAAGAGTTCCTCGAGAGCTTCCCATGGCTCTGTAAGCTTCGTTCATGAGGTCATGTTTCGTTGTTGTATGTATGATGGACATGACTGCAGGATGTGCTCTGAAGTCTGTACTTCTGTCTGACATGCACAATGTACACTCTGCTTTATTCTGTGCATGTGATACACTCCATTTAACTCCCAACAGGCTACTTTCAGTAAACTATAACAGGATCCGTGGGATGGATTAGCGTAACGCATATGTGTTCGCCTATCAACTTGGACTCAAGAGGGTTGTGGGTTCCATCCCACGCGCGAGGTAAGGTATTGGCCCTCCTACCTCATGTACACTAGGGCCTAGAAAGTGCCTGTCTCTTCATACTCTAAGGTCTAAAAAAGATACAGGAAAGTGTATTATATAACAGGGTCCAGTATAGAGAATTGATGGAATAGGAAAGTACATTTAGTACGTAGGCTAGTTTTTTTGTTTTCTAGCGACTTTCCTCATATCATATTGGTCAAGGAATGAACTCTTTAAACTATCAATGTTGAAATGCACACATTGTATATGAATAACAAACAATGAAAGCAACATCAAACAAACAATTTACATGATTACACCTGTGTACATGATCATTCAATGTCTTGACATGTATACAGAATCATTCAATGTCTTTGCCCTTGTGTCGCCGAGGCTCACAAGGGGAGCAAAGAATAATAACACTGTGATCTACAAGGCATGTTGTAAGAGGCAACTGAGGTAGGGGCCTTAGGAAGCTACCCTAGTAAATAAAAAGCAGTGTATAAAACGGATGTGTTGGCCTACTAGTAGTTGCATAACTGGCACAATGTACAATCGCTCTAGGCTCGGATCACAAAGAGTGATTAACATGTGTCGATATGGAGCGTTCGAAGAAGATTCAGTCTTGACAGGTTTACAGAATCATTTCACAATGTTTACAAACAATATATATGTATGACAAGCCATCATATGGTAGTGGATTACGGCATAATCATGATATTGCAACTACAATGTGAGATCTTCAGAATGAAGGTATATATGTATATAGTCTGACTGCACTAGAGATACTCCGATAAGTGCTTAGGTAATAAATAATCTTGGATTCTCTGCAAGGAGTTAATTCTTATTTTTCATGTTTGTTGGCCCACACACTCTTATATAACAAATAAAAGGCTTGTCCTTAGGTTGAAAGGTACATGCCTTGGCTATAATCCCTACATAACAAAATAAAAGATACTCGATTGAGAAGATGAGATACTGGCATGGTCTATTGTCACTGTGTTCATATCATGCTATCACCGAAAACTAAAGTCCATATGTCTGTTAATGTGGACCAGATATATCTACTACACAAGACTGCTAATAGTTTATCATTCTATAATATTTTCTATACTTCTGATTCTAGCTGCAGATCTATGACTAGAAAATTGCTTGTTCCTTCACTAACAGTAACAATGAAATCTAATATGATCTTCTTCTTCAGCGATCTCTGGTCATGCGCTTAATTTACGGTGGACCACACTGGGCAGTCAGCTTCAGGTCTGTCAGGTTTCCCAAAGCTTAGTTTTCAGGTCGACTGGGTGTGGCCACATGTTGCTTCTCAGCTCACCCAGGAGATGAGAGTCTTGCAGGAAAAGCTCTGGTGTCTGTTCCACCTGCTGACACTGGCAGAGAGCTGTTTGACTTATTCCTAGTCTATATAAGTGTTTGTTGAGTCTGCAGTGTCCTGTGCGTAGTCGAAATATAATGACCTGGTCTGTTCTGCTAAGGACTTTGAGGGAGTCTTTTCCATAATCATATCCAGTGTTTGTCTTCCAGTCTACTGCAGATTTTCTCCGTATAAGGATTTTGACCTCTTGAAAAGACAGGGGTTGGTAAATTTGCTTTTGCATTCAAATCAATTGATTATGCTAGATTTTCAGGTTTGTTGCCAAAACAAAGTTTTATTTTTTCCAGTACAAGATAGAATTCCCATAGCTTTTACCTCAGTTTTGCACAATCTGGCCAGGTTTGTCATAGTAGACGATTTAAGAATGGGCAGTTTTAAAACTAGTCAACCTACCATCTTAATTACAAATTTAAATGGGCACAATCCTCCTCTTTATTTCCTATCACAACCATTTATTTATCAACTGGAAATTGCGCTCACTGGTTTCTGTACACAGAACTCGAGTTTTTCAATGTTTTTTTTTATACCACAAAAGAAAAATACCTTCATTTAACAAATAAATGTTAACAAAAATTAATTAAAAAAATTGCTGGTTGGATGACATACAACATGTCAGTGAGACAAGAGTACATGTATACAATACCATACTTTCAGGTAAAAAGGTTTAGTTGCTGCAGTTAAATTCTTTACTCTTGTTTATATGATAATAATGGATGAAATGCTTGATAATAACAATGTCAAATCATCAACAATATAAGAAGATAACACGTTCATTCATTTTGTTTGGTATCGCACAAAGAACAGAACACACAAACATCAAGTCGCAAGAGATTTACTGCATGGTAACATTCTACATTGTATACCGGTATGGGAAGACAATTAGGGAATGAAATATATATATATATGGCACAAATTAGAAGGAATTGAATCAGCTGTTAAGTGTAAATCTAGATTAAATGGCTGGATGGATATAGAGCCAGGCCCAAGAATAGGAAGAACAAAAAGTGAATTTAACAATGGAAATGGCACAAATGAGTAGGAATTTAAACGGTGAAGGATTGACGCACTGGGTTTCACATACGATTCTGCCACTATTGGCAGAAATGGTAAGCTGCCTGCTGAAAGTGTTGCACAAATCAAGAACTATGAAGCTTCAACAAAAATCCTAGGATCTCCGGAATAAAATTGATATGTGAACTGAACGGTGCAATTTAGATTCAAACCCAGAACTCTTAAGTCCCAGAAGGTCAACATCTTAACCACAGAGATCCCCGAATGAGTAGGAATAAAACAATGAAGATGGTACAATATAAGTAGGAATGAAACAATGAAGATGTCACAATATAAGTAGGAATGAAACAATGAAGATGGTACAATATAAGTAGGTATGAAACAATGAAGATGGTAGAATATAAGTAGGTATGAAACAATGAAGATGGTACAATATAAGTAGGTATGAAACAATGAAGATGTCACAATATAAGTAGGAATGAAACAATGAAGATGTCACAATATAAGTAGGTATGAAACAATGAAGATGGTACAATATAAGTAGGTATGAACTGAAGAGTGTTACAAATCAAAGTAGAATGTCAACAAATAAGATTCACAATAAAGTGATATGAAACAATGAAGATGTCCCAAAATATAGAATGAAACAATGAAGATGTCACAATATAAGTAGGAATGAAACAATGAAGATGTCACAATATAAGTAGGAATAAACAATGAAGATGTCAATATAAGTAGGATGAAACAATGAGATGTACAATATAAGTAGGATGAAACAATGAAGATGTACAATATAAGTAGGAATGAAACAATGAAGATGACTGTAAAGAAAAATGAAGTAGGAATGAAACAATGAAGATGGTACAATATAAGTAGGAATGAAACAATGAAGATGTTACAATATAAGTTGAAGAAACAATGAAGATGTCACAATATAAGTAGGAATGAAACAATGGAGATGTCATGATATAAGAAAGAATGAAACAATGAAGATGGTACAATATAAGTAGGAATGACAAAACATATTTAAAAAAACGTGACTAAAACCTATGCCTACACATACCATAAGTGCACAGTCCTTGTTCCAGCAAGATTTCCACTAACTCAGAAAATCTGCGTACCTGTTGAAATGGACAATCGTCTGTAATGAATAAACAATGGCACTGTACTACACATATTCCGGAATGAAACATTTAAGATGCAACAAATGAGTAGGAATGGAATCAATTATTAAATGTGGGCACTAACAGGAAGGGTTGAACGAAAATGAAGTCAAGTTACTTTTCGGCCTCCTGTCTTTTTCTTCTTACGTACACTCCATATCAACCATATCACTCAATGTGATTTGTGTCTAAGAGCGATTATACTTTGTGCCAGTTATGCAGCTACAGACCAGTAGGCCAGCACATCCGATGTCTACTCCCCTTTTTATTTACTACAGCAGCTTCCCTAATCTTCCTGTCTGAATTTCCAGAGTTTAGTATTAACTGATTAAACATAAACAAACAACACCAAAGATTACATCTTCAAGTTAACATTGATATCATTAACTGACAAGACAACTGATATTTATGATAACTATAAGGAAGATCATTATGAAAGGAGGCGTCCTGTCAAAGAGGAGAATAGGGAGACCTAGGAGAAAGTTTCATACACAACTGTTTTAAAACTAGTCCAATTGAGTGGGAAATCTGTGTAGCTGGCAACACTGATATAGACCAACAAAATAAATTTTCATATCAAATTTGACAAATACTTATTTTAGAAATAACCAGATAAAGGAAAAGAAACATTTCTAACAAGTATTCAGTGACCCCCAGGATAGTAGTATCACAGTGTTTGGTAAACATTACAAACATGGTTAACAATCATAAGAAGAAAAATACATAGTAATACTCGTTAATTAAACACTTATTTCTATTTATTTCAAAGCCACAAACAAAATTACACAATAACTTATGGCTACCCACAACTAAAAAAACCCACCAATGTTCTAGTAAATAATGCAGCAAAAGCTACAGATTTAGCATTGTTATAACTTCTTTACTTAAGTTGTCAAAAATAAGTTCCTTTAAGTCTGGTATCTACTACAGCTGTTGGTCTTTGAGAAGTTGACTAGTGACCATAGTTGAGATGCAGTAACAGTAAAAGTACATCTTTAACAGTAATCTCTTCATTTTAACACATGATCTCATGTGACATGTAAGATAGCATGTTTTAATGGTAGAAGGATTCATGAATCTTGTCATATTTTCATTCACTCTAATTAAGTCAAATTGATAAACTTCACAAAACTTTATTTGAAGTTTAATTTTAGTTAAGTCAAATTGATAAACTTTACAAAACTTAGATGGAAGCTGTCTAATTAAGTCAAAAACTTTACAAAAACTTAGTTTGAAGCTTAGTCTAGTCAAGTTAAATTGGTAAACTTTCCAAAATATAATATGAAGTCTAGTCTGGTTAAGTCAAATTTGGTAAACTTCACTAAACTTAGTTTGGAGCTTAGTTTAGTTAACTCAAATTGGTAAACTTTACAAATCTTAATATGTGGTCAAGTCTGGTAAACTTCAGAAAATGTAGTTTGAAGTTTAGTCTAATTGTCAAATTCGGTAAACTTCACTAAACTTAGCATGAAGTTTAGTCTAATCAAGTAGATAAACTTGACAAAAACTCAGTGTGAAGCCTAGTTAAAGTGCTCTAGTTTAACCCCCAAAATGTATACAAGTACAAATGATGGTATCTGTTGTATTAGCATCATTATTACAAATATTGAAAGATTTCTATTACATCATGAATATGCAAATAAAATAGATTATGTTAACCTGAGCTGAAACATCAAATACTAATCAACAAGACATACCCTGTATTAATATTTGATAATGACCATCATCTTACATACCCACTTTCAGGTATCAACTAGAATATTTGTCTAGAAAGATGTGGTCAGTCCATGGCAACAGATATTTACATTGACCATGTCCTGGAATAGTGTTTGTGATGGCAATGTAATCATTCTCTTATCTACATAATTTGGAAACTACTGTAATGAATGTTAATCTGTCATATTATCAGTGACATAAATGAAGATATTTACAAGTTCTTATAGTTTTCTAGCTGCATATATATATTAAAAAAACCAGTCGTTACTGCCTGTAGTACCCTTTTAGGGTGGTGTAGGAGGAAGGAGGACTAGAGCCTGAGAAATGAATGGCTAGTGAAGTCGCTCTTGAAACTGTTAGGATTTTACTTTTATGACCGACGGAAAAATCTTTGGACTTACCGTGGATTGAACACAGGTCTCCCGCATGGGAGCAGCACCCTAATCCATTTGGCTAGATGCTCCTCAATAAATAATGAATAAAAAAAAAGATTCTAAAAATTCTGTACGGAGTTTGAAGATTATCATTTGTTCTGCTATACTAAACGGGTGTTCAGTTTCTGGTACAGTTGATTCTCCAATCATTCAGTTCCCGGTACAGTTATTCTCCAATCATCCATTTCTTGGTACAGTTGATTCTCCAATCATTCAGTTCCCGGTACAGTTGATTCTCCAATAATCCAGCTGAGTATGAATACCCTGACTTTACTAGATATGGAATGTTAGAAATTGTCTACGTTGCTACTATTTAAGTCATCTATCGATGACAATTTTAGATATATGAACTAGACTGAGTACCTAGTGAACGACTTGAGTTCGTTGACATTAATTCTATTCAGTTTAACTCTTAGTGGACCAGGGCAAGTATGTTTTCGAGTAAAAACTACACAAAGTGTAGAGTTTGGTCCACAAGGGGTTAAAAATTTATAAAAATCTGTTAATATGCATAATTTTTCTTGTGGTACAGGTAATCTATCGGTTTCAGTGTATCGACTGGTTACAAACCAGGTGGTTTCTTAATGGAATATATCGAATGTCGAGCGCTGGGTTTTGTCAGGAAGTTGAGTACCTCTGAAGTTGGAGAAGGCAGGTATGTATGCGAGGAACACTGAAAAGGAAAGCAGGCCATCATGCAAAACTCACTCAGAAGCGCCATGCCAGGTGCCTTGACTACGTCTGAATTCATAGCGGGTGAGTGCGGAAGAAGTTAGGAAGATTTTTTCCCTCTAAGGTTAGATGAATGGAACACATTATATGGAACAAAGCAACAACTGAAAAAACACATGCAGATATCACTAGTCTAGTTTTCTGATACAACAGTCATCTGAGGATTTACCCTACGACTTGAGACCATATCAACAAATTTACAGGTCTGTCTGAGTGGTGGTGTATTTGTGTAGAGAGTGTTCTCAACTTCTGGGTGGGAGGATATGAACTTGCAGGATAAGTCATTGAGTGCAGGGGCAATGGAAGAGATAGTGTGTGAGTTTCTTGTGAGCAGTTACACAGATGGTATTGCGAGGCACAAGCTGAGTCCTAAGATGTAAAATAATGACTTGTTCTGGTCTTGTAAGGCAATTTACGGTATCTTTTAGATTTGAGGCGATCTTGTGTTTAAAAAGGGCGCGGACTGCTTTGCATATTCCTTCAGCTTCTCCTCCATTTCGTTACTTCTTAATTATCTGCTTAGCGGTCTGTAGTGTTATAGGTCTGTCATATTGTTGACTGTATGCTCCTACCTTTGTACAGATATCACTACATGATATTGGCTGAAGGGTAAGAGTTCGAGTGTTGCTGAAACAGAATGGATTATACATGTATTCTTTTTCTTCTTCATCTTTCAACACAGCATGTTTTCAACAAATTTCTTTCCGCACTTCCTCTCTCTTGCCATCCCTTCCAATTCTTTCCATGTCATGCATATCCTTTTAATATACGTCTCCAGCTCTTTCTAGGCCTTCCCCATCTCCTCTTTCCCTGAGGGTTCCAAAACAGCGCATATCTTGTAATGCTTCTTATTTATCCTCTCAATGTGTGTCCTATCCATCATCAGCGTCTCCTCTTTAGCTCATTTCCGACTGGTATCTGATACATGTGCTAGATTGAGGTAATCGCTTTTCTCCCTCCCACCCACCAATATTATCATTGTAATGAGATGAGATTCTGCCTGTGTGCTGCCGGGGAGCAATGAATAGTAACACTGTGACCTACAAGGCATGTCATAAGAGGAGACTGAGGTAGGGGCCTAGGAAAGCTACCCATAGTAGATAAAAATAGTCGTAGTAATTGAATGTGCTGGCCTACTTGTAGGTGCCTAACTGGCATAACGCTACAATTGCTTTTAGGTTCAGATCACATACAAATCACAAAGAGTGGTTGATATGGAGTGTTCAAAGAAGAAAAAGAGATGGGATTCACTACTCCACAACATATTTTTGATTGCTAACATAAGTTGTGAAACAATGTTCTCGGGATTTCTGAGTAAACATCGTTGTAGTTTATATGTGGTGACTATATATGAAAAAAGAGAAATAGAAAGAAAGTACATGCATGTATATCATGCTTATATTGTAGTTGAGCTGAGAGTGGATGATGGAAAAAAGGAAAATTTTGATAGAAATCTGATAAAAGCAGTCATCGTATTCTGGGCATGTAAAGCAAAGAGAAGGGTTATAGCACACGGTACCACATCTAAAGTTGCAGAAGGCATGCCGGTGTTCAAGATAAAAGTAGGTCTGTCAATGAAGCCAATCTGGCATATGTTTATGAAAATGAGAAGGTTTAATTATGACGAAGTATAGGTCAAGTGATCGTGTCTTTTTATGATGATGTGTAATTATGGTGCTGCAATGGGCAATGAGAAAATGTGACGAATGACGAGCTAGTAAGAACCGGTTTAAATAGTAAATAGACAAAACGTAATGCGTACGTGGCAACTTTTGATTTATCAATGGGGCTGCTTTTATCTGGAACACCCTGTAGTAGTGTCTACCAAACTAGCATATTACCAGAAAGAATATTGCCTCATTATATTTTTAAAAAAAAGTTAAAACAATCAAATAATTGTTAAAATGAGTGGGGAAAAACCCCCCCACATTTTGCACATTCTTGAACAGAAATTAACATTAGTAATAGCAATCATTTGAAATTGTAAAATCTTCAAAAGTAGTACATACTGCATTATTATTACAATTGTTTTAATTCCTGAATAGACATATATTGAAGAACTTCAGTAAGGCTGGTTTACCAACAGTAAAGATATGACAATATATATAGCAGACAGGTAAACAGTTACCCAGGCACATATGCAACATAGCATACGTTTATTCCAGTCACAATATAGAATGCGTTCATTTGACAGCACTTAGACATTCTGAGAGGATAATGTGTTACCATTATTACATGCTACAACATATGAATGAGATTTCTGTCAAGAAAACATACAAATGAAACATGAAAGGAATGTAGACGCTTTTCACAAATGCTAACTTCTGCTGTTTGGATATTGTGTCTGCAACACTAGTTGTCTTTCCTTGGTTTTTTCTTCTTGCTCTTAGGGGCAGCCTCTTGCCAAGATTCTGAAAATACATATGACAATCATACAGGTAAATAATAGAATTATACAGGTAAATAATAATCATACAGGTGAAGAATACAATCATACAGGTAAAGAATACAATCATACAGGTAAAGAATACAATTATACAGGTAAAGAATACAATTATACAGGTAAAGAATACAATTATACAGGTAAAGAATATAATTATACAGGTAAATAATACAATTATACGGGTAAAAAATACAATCATACAGGTGAAGAATACAATCATACAGGTAAAGAATACAATTATACAGGTAAATAATACAATTAAAAGGGTAAAGAATACAATCATACAGGTAAAGAATAGTTATACTAATAGAATATTTCAGACAACATTAATAAAGCTATAGCAATGGACCACAAAAAGATGGTTAGATGGCATAGCAGAATCCTGTGAAAGAGCAAAAATAACAATCACCCAAGCCACCACAGAACAGCGCAAGACAACAACCCGGTAGCAGTGTGACAACAAAAGAAGAAGAAAAAGAAGAATGGATGACAAACTGAGCCATGAAAATAAATGCAGTCTAAAGAGAATTTCTCCTGAAAAATACATGAAAGGCAAACCACCATCAGAACCATTGTATGCCAAGCTCTTTGAAGATCTCAATAACCTGAAGTGGATCACTTTCTTTGAACATATTCAAGCCTGAGAGTGAGTGTACAAGAGGAATGAGAAAGTTGGTCCTGCCTGGAGGGTAGTTCCTTTTCTTCACAGCATCAGGATAAGAAGAGATTTCTAGAACAAGCTTTTGTGTGCGCTTCATAAACAGTGTCTTTCGTTGCCTCTGTTGTCCACATTTTGCAAGGCTGGCCGGCCTTTTGCTATATATCCATTTTATCGGAGTAATATTGCTTTTTGAGTCTGTAGATAATCTGTTTATGTGGCCAAATCATTTAATTTGTTGTTTCTTGATGAAATTCAGTACTGATGTTGTACCCACTTTTTTCCCCATGTCTTCATTTCTTAACCAGTCTCTTCTTGTTACTCCCAGCATTCTGCATAGACACTTCGTCTCTGTTGTAACTAGTTTTCTTCTATCATTTGTTGTCAGTGTCCAGGTTTGGCTCTGATAGCATAATGTGGGGAGAAAGATTGTGTTGAACAATGCTCTTTTTATGTTCATGGTGACATGGTTGCATTTTAATATTGGTGCCATTTGTCCTATCATTTGATTTGTTTTGTTGCATCTGTGTTGGATTCCGTTAGTTATTCTTCTGTTTACTGAAAAAATGCTCCCAAGGTGTTTAGTTCCTATTAATATTAAATGTACCCTCAACGAGCACTGCTGAAGTCAGCATGTTAGCTCTTTCATTGCTGTCAGCCCCTGCATGTCGAGGACAATAACGAGCACTGCTGAAGTCAGCATGTTAGCTCTTTCATTGCTGTCAGCTCCTGCGTGTGGAGGACAATAGATTCCAGTAAGGTCCTAGAAGCTAGAGATATCACCCAATCGTGTCGAGGACAAAGCAATACTGAGCAACACCAATTCATTCAGGTGGCTCCATCTTTTGCTCCTTTGGAGCAGATAAAGAAATCAGTGGTCGACACACCATGTGACATCTTGCATAGCAACAACAAAAATTATAAACTGTTCGTCAGCGAGAATCCTTTGCAGGGTGTTTTAAGTCTGACCCACACTGTGATCCTTCTTCTTCCTACCAGGGATGGGATGTTGTCTTTCTTTTGATTTCCACCTGGAGTCTAGGGCATGATAGATCTTGTGATGTTTTATGGATACTGCTTCATAGTACATGTCTTATCTAGCTTCAATGACAGCATTTTATTGCTGTGTGAAGTTCCTCCTGGTTTCTCCACACAGTTGACATATTGCATCATTTATGCTCTACTACTACTACTACTGCAAAAAAAAAAAAATTATAATCCAACAACTTCATAGAACACCACTAAACAAACAGATTACACACAACAGTGAAACATATCTACGTGTGGAGTCTCACCTCCGATCTCATCAAACGATATTCCAACTGCGGCCTGTTCGGGTGTGGCTTGATCTGCTGTTGGTTTTGACTCTGCTACAGTAGGAATTTCAGGCTCCACTTTTAAGGCTAAAACAAGGATGCGAAAAAAATTAAACAAAACAAATGAAACAAAGTAAGGGAAAGAAGACTTTAAAAACTCTTTGAAATAAGTAAGAAATAATTGCAGACGAATCATCAAAAGTATTAGGAGGGTGAGAAAATGATTATTTTTTGGTAAAGATGGAAAGATGAACCTGAGATCTGGTAGAAGTATACCTGTTCTTCTTCTGTAACCAGGTGATTGGTTATACTATATCATCAAGCTTGTCACCAAGATAACGTGTACATTTTTCTCTGGTGTCAGACAAGTCTGTTAATTCTTAGTGTACACAGTAAAAAAATCTTGGTTTTTACAAACTCGTTTTAAGACAAAGTTTGAGGCTTCACTAGCTTGACAAATATCATTCTATATTTTTATTTGTATCTTTAGTGTACTCTATGATTATCTCAAACTATGCACAATAAAAATACCAATTCGATAATATTAAGTAGTGAATTATACAAGTAATATCAATACGAAACAATAAGACTTAAAAAAACCCAAAAAGTGAAAAAGATTTAATTGTTTTCACAACTACCATACAAGCATGAAAATTGAATAAATAATTTCTTGTAAAAATATATCCATATTTTAATTTGAGAAAAAATGTCTTGATAAATTATGAACATAAATAAAGTGTGTACGTTCTTTCAAAATGTTATCAATTAATTATAGAACCCACTTTCCCTAAATAAGTATTTCAAATCTGAACTATCGTCATTGCTAGATAATTCAACTTGATTATTATGAATGAATAAATAAGATGCGTGGCTTATGCAGCAGATATTATTTTCTTATGAACGTTAGAACTTGAAGAAGATATTATGTGACAGTGCCAACCATCATTGGGGGTTAGTGGTGAGAACGGCTTGAAGATTATTGTAGACTATCAAAACTGACATGAGGAAAACTAGATAGTTCAAGAAAACTCATGTGCCACGAATTCATGAGGAAAGTTGAGTTGTATTGAGCTGTTCATGGTTTGAAGACTCGGAAGACAAAGAGTGATTGTGCAGGCTGAGGTTGGGACACACTCAAATTGGGAGATC
This sequence comes from Arion vulgaris, assembly GCA_020796225.1. Taxonomy (NCBI): domain Eukaryota; kingdom Metazoa; phylum Mollusca; class Gastropoda; order Stylommatophora; family Arionidae; genus Arion; species Arion vulgaris. The sequence goes on from CM036763.1 coordinate 7,907,071, forward strand.
ATCACTGAAAGATGAAGATGGAGGTGGATTACTCATATATGTCGTATGCCAGTAGGGGCATTGGCTAGGACAGCTCTCCAATGGACAGCAGATAAGAAAAGAAAGCTGGATGTCCAAAGGAAACATGGAGAAGAACTGTGGAAAGAGAGTTCAAAGATTGTGGCCTGACATGGGAAACAATTGGTAGAAAGGCAGCAGAATGACAAGAGTGGAAATCTTTTGTGAAAGTCTTATGTGTCAAATGGGACAGAAACAGGATATAGATCGCTTGAGTGGTTACCGGGGCCCAAATTTAGGGTGTAAAGAATAGAACCACTGTTACCTGCCACGCATGTCGTAAGAGGCGACTAAGGAGGTTTGGCTGAAATCGGATGCATGTGTCCTAAGCGTGTGGGAAATCTATGCGTTTAGGGGCCTACCAAACCAATGAGCAACGTATACACGTTCTTGGCAAAGATCAAACATGTCACAAAGAGTGATTAAAATTGGTAGTAAAGAACGAACGCAAAGAAGAAAAAGGAGAGGATATAGATAAGATGCCACGATGAAAACTACACGGACCCCTGTGTGAGCTTCAAAAGACAGTGAAGTTCATACAAGAGACAACATTGAATATATAGATATATTTCAAGCGAACGAAAGGAAGAAAAGGAAGAAAGATGCCCCGACATGAAGATGCAGAAAAATTCAATGTTAGTTAAAATAAAATATTTCAGGTTTACCTTTGGATGGAGATTTTGCTTTCTTCTTGTCTACAACTTTCTTGATGGATTCAACTGGTTTTTCTACTTGTTTAAGTTGAATGTTGGCATCTTTTTTGATGGATTCAACTGGCTTCTCTACTTGTTTGAGTTGAATGTTGGCATCTTTTTTGATGGATTCAACTGGCTTCTCTACTTGTTTGATTTGAATGTTGGCATCCTTTTTTATAGATTCAACTGGTTTTTCTACTTGTTTCGGTACTAAATTAGCAGCTGTTTCAAATTTCTCCTCCTGTAGAATAACAACACAAATATGCAAATGTGATTTTAGATACATAAATGGCATACAAGGTGTGTTCTGCGTCTGGTTCTGTATCCAACAGAGTTGGAGTCAATTAGTCTTTCTTAGGAAGGGAAAAAGGTGAAAAATTAATAGTCTGCTGATGACCCATAGAACAGATAAGAGAACCCCACCTTCCAGTGGTGTAGACTGGAAAACTTTGACCTCAAAGTCACAAGGCTAAAAAAGGGGCTCTGGCTTGTCTAGGGAATGGACTCCCTTAGATCAGATTTTTTTAACTGCGCTATGTAGGGAGGTGAACCCCAATTAAAAAGCAGGCAGAAAATGGATGTGCTGGCTTACAGGTCTGTATGGCCCTAACTGACACAATGAACTCATGCTCTAAGACATAAATCACATAAAGATCATAAAGAGTGATTTAACAAGCGGTTGATGTAAAGTGAACGAAGCAGAATGACAGAGTTCATTAAGCTGCTTATGATGGGATCTGATGACTGATAGAAAACAGTGATGAAAAAGCATTAAATTTTCAAATCAAGGACCAAAAAAAAAATTGTTCACTATCGAAAAGGCATAATTCCCATAACAAGTACAGTTACTTGAATGCTGAATGTCAACAAAAGTTGATGTTATACATAGGATTATTTAACAATTTTATATTACATTACATTTAAAACAACTTGGAGCATGGCTCCCATGCAGGAGACCTGGGTTTAATCCTCGGTAAGGCCAAGTAGTTATTTTTCTGTCGAGGGCATAAAGAAAACATCCTAACCTGAACAATTTTGTGGCTACTACACTAGCCAAGCTGTCATTAAATTCCACAGACTCATGTCCCTCCTGTCTTACACCACCTAAAAAGCGGTATTACAGACAGTAACAACTTTTTATCAGCCTTGACTGTGGTACCTTATATTTGAACATTCCATCATGTGCTTTCCAGGCTACCGAGAATAGAAACGATGTCTTCTCTCACAGGTCATAAAAAGCAACCTGGAAGAGTTGAGCATGTGACTGGTGACCCCACACTGTTAAAAAAAAACAGCTACAGAAAAAGAGACCCAAAAATCCAAACTGCTCATGAAGATTCAGATGCCATAGTGATTTATTTGAGTGAAAATTATTTGTCTCTGACTCCTGTTCCCCCTTGGCACTTGAGGGCAGATGATGATAATGAACTGCAATATTTGCAGGTGCAATTATTCACATACAACTGTAATAAAAAGAGAAGATGGAAATATATTGGGCGTACTTTGAGAAGAAATGATTTAAAAAATCACAATGCAGACACTGAAGTAGGAGGCAAGCAGTTCAAGAAAGAAAGTATTCACCAGGAAAACCCTGAAACAAACTTTAGTAAGACAGGTGAGAAACATCAGACTCAAATCCATAGAAGAGATTGAACGAGCTGTCAGGATAGAGCTGTATGGAGAAATTGCTGCCGACTCGATGTAATATATAACAGAATGAGATGTATATGATAATTATTCACATACTCAGACTAAACTAAAGTAAATTGTTTAACTAATACTACATAACGTAACACCACAAAACTGAAGATATGGTTCTAATGGGTAATGTAGAAAACATACACATTGAACATAACAAATTGTCTCCACTTTCAAGATTTCATAAAAGTCTTGCGGGAGTTGCGCTAAGTTATATGAATCACGGAACATATAAAACCAGTAGTAAAATTTAAAAAAAGCACCTGAATATTTTCCTTGCCTTTGCTGTGTTTCTTTCCAGGGTTTGGTTTTGTCTGTTCTGTGCTAGCTGGAGCAGAAACTGGTGTCTTGCTTAATTCTTTCTTTTCAGTTTTTCCTGATGCAGAAGCAACATCTTGGAGGATGTTTTCAGAAACTGATGCTCCAGAATCTGCAGCATCAACTGCAGAGGATTTTTTATCTTTCTTGCTCTTCTTTCTCTTGCTATCTCCTTGGTCCTGTGAAAATACAAATATCAGGTAAAATGGACTTGAATTACAACTATTTTTAACACATATATCGTCAGTGTAGTGGCGGGGCCAGCAACGGAAGCGAAGAATGGTACCACTCTAACCTACAAGGCATGTCGTAAGAGGCAACGGATGTAGGACCTAGGGAAGCTACCCTAGTAAATAAAAGGCATAAAATAAATCGGATGTGCCGGCCTATGTGTAGGCGCATAACTGGCACAACGTACAATCGCTCTTAGGCTCAGATCACATACAAATCACACAGAGTGGTTAACCTGTGATCGATATGGAGTGTTCCAAGAAGAAAACATATATTCCAACATGACACTCGTCATCAAGTAGCATGTCCTTGTGGAATGTCACTTTCAACACAGCCGCCTGAAAAACTCTGTCTCTAGCAGGTCCCGCCTTCTCCAGCATCATGGTCAAGGCATCTTTCATGTCCTGCTATCACCTTCGTCTTGGTCGTCCCCTGCCTCATACTCCAGGAACCATGCCTTCCATTACCGTTCTATCCAAACCACTGTGACGTTTAATGTGTCCAAAACATTTAATCTTTCGGGACATAATGTTATTTATGAGCCAATGCTCCTCGATATGCAGGTCCTTTAGGGTGTCTTTATTTTTCTCTTCTCTGTCCAGGATGTTCTAAGAACTTTTCTGTAACACATTGTTTCAATTTTGTTCTTTAATGTTTGTGTTATGTTCTCCGATTCACATCCATGTTTCCACAGGGAATATGCTTATGACACTGTATTAATAAAATATTGACAATATCTAACTATTAGGATACATCACCATCTCACTAACGCATACACATTTCTAACTGTACAAGTAATTTGATGATGGCATCCTGTTAAGTCTCAAGAGACAGTGGATGTAGTAGCACTCATGGGAAGATTTTGTATGTGTTACTGCATTTTCCTGGCATGGCTTCGTCAGTGCTCAGACTTGTCCCTGGCAAGCTCTTCGTAGTTTGGTGTAATCATGTCCAGAACTTCTAAGTCTTGTTTCTATATGCCGTTTATAACAAAGAAAGGGTTGTAAAAGCAACAAAAAAAAAAACTTTTTATACCTCGAGACATATTGGGTGATATGGTGTTAGGCCCGTATTTTTCATTGACTGTGGACGCTTGTCGCTTCTGACCAATTTTTGCAATAAGGCCTGCTTTCCTTATTATCAGTGTCCCCCGCCATACAGTCATGCTTTCTCTGACTTCAGAGGTTTAGAGACATTCGTTCATTAGTATGGTAAGAGAGTTCTTCTTCTTCTTTGCGTTCGTTCTTTACGACCAATTTTAATCACTCTTTGTGATATGTTTGATCTTTGCCAAGAATGTGTATAATTTGCACATTGGTTTGGTAGGCCCCTTTTTCTCTTTCTCTTTCTTTCAACTCAGACGAAGTTTCATCTCTGAAACTGATTTTTGCGTGAAAATCCGTTTTTCCAATTTCTTACAATGGCAGCAGCGTTCACATTGTAAATTACTTTACACTGGCAGCCGTGTGCTCAATGTACTCGTAATTAGTATTCCCTCGCCATACAGGCAGATTTTCTCCGACTTCAGAGGTACTCATGTTATCGTCCTGAGTAAGACCAGGGACTCGAACAAATGCCGGACAGTAGGTTCGAACCCGAGCTATGAGGGGTCTCACAGCTAGCAGGCCGAGCTACTATCAACTACTCTAGGCAGTCCCCCGGTAGGCCCCTAAACGCAAAGACTTCTACACGTTTAGGACAAATGCATCCGATTGCAGTCAAAAATCCTGTCACCTCTTACAACATGCATGGCAGGTAACAGTGGTTCTATTATTTACTCCCCAAACTAGGGTCCCGGTAAGCACTCGGGTGGGTAAGAGAGTTAAACAGATACATTAAAATATTTTAAGAAAGTTTTGAAAAAAAAACAAGATAGACAATAGACAAAATCGTACAAGAGACTCAATTATACAAGACTAAATTGATGTTTTGACCAAAAGGTTTTGATCAAGCATAGGATACAATAGAAATAAAAAAAATAATACTGCCAATTCCTAAAAAGCTGCAATGCAAATTTAAAGTCAGTGGTAGTAATGATTTTATTTAAGAAGCAAGATAACAATACTGCTGATGGGAGGAGATAAGAATGTGTGAAAAATATGAAAATCAACATGAAATCCTACCTGAATTTGAGTTGCTGTGTGACTTGTAGGTTCAGGTTTCTCATGGACAGGAATTGTAGATGATTCTTCCTTTTCTTCAGCTTTGTTGCTCTGATTATAGATTCCAAGAATCAAAAAACATTTATAAATGTTTCAAGAACTGAAACAAACTCATAATATTATAACAAATCAGATAAGAAGTGTGATTTCAACATTAAATGTTGTCTGTATTGGATCTGCAATATTTTCTTTCTTTGTACTGTTGGTACATTTGAAAATAGTTTTACTGCAGTCTCATCTGTTTTGTGAATATTTGTACATTTGAAAACAATGCTATTTGTTGATGTTTCTATTTTTCAACCTTTCATTTCACAATTATTTTCTTGAAAATCAAGCTTGATCCCCAATCTGTTGTATTTTTGACAAGATACAAAATCAGCACTCCAAGCACTTCAGTTAATTGTGATGTCTACAGACCCTACTGTTTGAACTGTGCTACCAGTACACAGTCGTTTTGCAGTGGATACCATCTCACTGTGGAATACTAGGAAATGAGACAGCAAACCGACCGATGAAGGTGCTGCAGGAGAGTAACCAGATGTACCAGCACTTTTGTTTTCCAAACGTTATTAACCCTTTCGCTGCTACATACTTTCTGAAGGCTGAGCTAAAAATATCTACTCGTTGTTTCTAGGCCACAAACGTGAATGAACGCCTATAGCAGTGACAGTAGCAATGTATAACGTGTTACCATGTCTTTAGCCCACAGAGGAGAGACAATAACATACCTGTTAATGCGTCTTTAGAAGTGAATGGGAAAAACGTATATATTAGTAGCTTAAGGGTTAAGTATGGCAAAGATTTGGTTTGCTTTGTTTATGCTTACTGTTACATCCTTTTCTGAATCTTCCTCTGTTGAAGTTTTACTTCCAAGGAATATAAGTCTCTGTGGTGTTGAGGCAAGGTACAAGCTTCTCGATACACAACTATTCAGTTTGCTTCTTATGTGCAGCGATATAGATATTTTTCCAGTGATTCATGATATCAATTTAGGTTAGATCTTCTTCTTCGAACACTCCATATCCACGCCTTGTTAACCACTCTGTGTGATTTGTATGTGATCTGAGACTAAGAGCGATTATATTTTGTGCCAGTTATGCGCATACAAGTAGGCCAGCACATCAATTTCTGCTACATTTTTACTTACTAGGGTAGTTTCTCTAGGCCCCTACATCAGTCTCCTCTTACGACATGCTTCGTAGGTTGCAGTGGTACTATTCTTTGCTTCCCTTGCTGGCCCGGCACCACACAGGCGTAGGTTAGACCGAGTTCCTAGTTCTACCAGAGATGGACAATAAAATGGAAGTCAGATGTTCAAGATCGAAGTACACATGCTTATTCACCAAAGTACAGTGATGATGGTCCTATCAATCAATCAAACGAATTCCTGCATCATTGCTTCATTATTATTTAAAAATTCGCCCAGTGGTTACCGGGCCCAAATTTGGGGTGTAAAGAATAGAACCACTGTTACCTGCCACGCATGTCGTAAGAGGCAAGGGAATGCTAGGGAATGCTAACCCGAAACAAATGCTTGCAGAAAACGGATGCACCAGGCCGTATGGCGCATAACATGGTGCAACGACCCCTCACAATGAGGAATGGTATACGTTCTACGGTTGCCAATCTGACTCTGAGATTTAGCCACGCAGTAAGAATGTCAGACCTACCATCACAAGGGTGGCTATAACTTACTGTGGGAAGAGGTCGGCACAACCGGGGAAGCAGAAATCATAGGAATTATGTCCTACAAAACTGCCCCCAGTATGCAGACTTGAGAATAAAGAGGTGGCCCAAGTACACCAGCGCCCAAGACAAACTGTATGGTGTTGCTGATAATCTGAGGCAGACGGCTGCCTTTATTAGAGAATCCAAATCCCAATCTAGTGAGAACGCACAAGAAGATTAAAAAAATTACACATTCAATATGACCAACCTTCTCTGTCAATTTTTCCTTTCTCTTTTTTATTTTAGTGACTTGTGGAGAACTGGTTTTCTCATTATCTGAAGTAAGAGCAGCAGATGGGGTCTCAGCCTCCTCAAATGTAGGTGTTGGTGCAGTCTCTGGCTCACTTTCTGGCTCAAATGCAGGCTCAGCTTGTTTGTTATCCTTTTTCCTGCTTGGTTTCTGCTTCTTGCTTTTCTTAGATACTTGAATAATGGTCCACTCCCCTGCAAAATAAATGTAGTCTCAATTTATCATTACTCAACCACATGAAATGTCTTGTATAAATGATATCCCAGATGATCATCCTCTTGCTTCTCAAACATCAATGTAATCTGGCAAAAGATTTTTAAAAAAAGCAACCTAAACAACTGTAGGGCACAAATGTATTTAATTAGGCTAATGTACTAATGTATTTAAGTGGGCGCCTGTCGCTTAAGCGGTAGTGAGCTCGATCACATCACAAGTGTACATCCTTCCTTCCTTTCGTTCGCTTGAAATTTGTCTATATATTCAATGTTGTCTCTTGTATGAACTTCAGTGTCTTTTGTAGCTCACAGAGGTCCGTGTAGTTTTCTGTCGAGTGTTGTTTCGTTAGGCCAGTGAGATTGCCTCAGTGTATCATATTCAGGGAAGTCTTGAAGTATGTGCTCTGCAGTCTGGTGTGCCTGTCCACATGTACACATGGCTGAATTGCCAATCTTGAATTTTGTATACATGTGGCTGCGGAGCCGATTGTGTCCTGTTCTAAGGCGCAGAATGACAACTTGTTCTAATCTGCTCATATTATAGTAATCGTCTTGTGTTGGTATTTGTGGCTTTCTGATTGATTTAATCATCCTTTTCTTTTGGTGTTAGGTAACCGGCACATCCGGTTGCTCTCCTGCAGCACCTTCCTTGGCCAATTGATCTACTGTTTCATTTCCTGGTATCCCACAGTGAGAGGGTATCTACTGCAAGACGACCCTGCGCTGCTTGGACAGTTACAAGTGTACATGATTGAAACTTCGTTGCGGGCAGTTTGGAAGCGAATATCACAACACGTTACATCTTTTTCAATGATTCTTGCAGAGAGCTGGCAAATACGGTGCAACCATTGATTCAGGGGGACGTAAATATATCCTACAGATGACTCGCACCTTGTTAATTCTTGCGATTCATTTACATTTATGCAGCTTTTCCCATCTGCAAGGAGAGACGTACAGAAGCATTCACTCTGAGATTCTACTCGTTTGTGTTGCAAGCAGATCTCCCAAAATGTAACTGCGCTTGCACTAATACCTATATCAGAGTAACTCTCCTTCGATCCAGACCCACGTAGCCTGACAGGATCCTCTGTCTGTTTCCAGGGCCACCACGAGGAGGTGGGATCTTGATTAGTGACAGCTCAAAGACCCTGGCGCAGCGTTTTCCCTTTGCGTTATTTGTACCTGCGGCCCCAAACACTGGTATGAGAACCGATGAAACCAGACTAGGACAGCTCGATGATAAAAAACATGCTAGGAGGAAGTACAAATTCATACAAAAATGTACCCAATGGATGTAACACCCATTGTCTCTCTAGACTAACAGGATGCCATCAACAAGGAAATATTAACCAGTAATTTAAAATAGATTTACCATCATCTTCAGTATCCTTTTTCGCACTGGCGATCTTGTTTTTCTTTCCAACATCTGGTTTAAGTTCCTCTTTAACGGTTTGCTTTTTTTGCTGAAGAAATGGGAAAATAAAGTCAAGTTGATTAACTATACCTAACAGAATAATGTAGACATGAATATAATTTACACGATTTGACAGAAAATTGTAGATGTGCCTGTCTTACACGCATAGGAGCCTATGAAGCGAGGCGCAACATATTCTTGTTCTTGGCACAAACCAAATGTATCACAAAGAGTGATTAAACTGGTTGATAAGATCGATGAACGAACCAACCGCAATAACATGATTACTAATGCATGTTGTATCACTGAAATTCATGATTACTAAATATGAAGTGTTGTATCACTGTAAGATGTACATGTTACTAAATATGATTTATCACTTAAATGTACATGATTACTAAATATGAAGTGTTGTATCACTGTAAGAAATGTACACTGTATCTGAACTGACTATCATATCATCAGTGTCCTTCATACTCTGTGTGCATCTCTCCATGAATGTGTCTATGACCAGAGGTAGAGGAAGCAGTTAATGTCCATCACACCTGGTTGCCTCTTGTAGTAAGTAAATAATTAGCTGTCATACAATGAGGTATATTGGAGAATGCAGTGTTGGGCTTGTATATGCAACATGGTTTTTGTTTTTGCTTATTATGTTTTGTCTAATTTTAGGACTTCTTTAAACTCACTTCAATTTTAATCTGTCAGCAGCATTTTCCTGCATTATTTATGAGCTGAACACCACTCTCAAGCTCCTCTAGCAGCCAATCTAGCATAGCGGAATGTTTATCATTTGAAAAAATCCAATTTAAGATGAAATGGTAATGAAAAAAGAATTTTCTCAACTGAAATTTATGGCCATTTCAGGAAGTGGTGCTTAAATTGTGTTGTTGTTTTTTAAAGGATATATATATATTTAAGTATAATTAATGACATACAACACTACATATAAATGTCTATGCAGCCAACCACTGACAAAGACCTACTATCACATACTTTCTCTTTCTTGTCTCCTTTTATGTCTTGTTTTAACTCTCTTTTAGGTATGTTTTTTGATTCATTCAAGTCCACTTTGGGGGAAGAAGCCGCTTTAACTTCTTTTGTTGATTTGGGGGTAGTTTTTAGCACAACTTCTGATGCTTGTTCATTTGCTGCAACATAGCCATTAATAGTACCCTTGGACTGAAAATATGAAACACATAACAAAAATAAAGGAATTAACAAAAGCATAGAAATTATGGTTTTCTTCAAAATTAATTATCAATCTAGCAAAATAAAATATTGAGTAACAGGAGACATGTCCCAGGTTTATTGTTGATGGTCGCTATCAATGATGATTTATGTTCTTGAACAATTCTGTTATTGCCTTCTGTTCATGCCATAGTGTCATGCAGGGTTTACCCTATCAGACCCTCGGATGTTGCAATTAAATTTTTTTTCGATATTTTTAATAGTTGTCCAAATAAAATTTACCACCTTCTCATATGTTTACAGATTCGTTACAGGGTGGCACAGATGAAGATGTTGGAATGCAGAAGGCAGGATTGGCCTTTGCCATTCTGGGGAAAGCGTGGAGTTTGAGAATGATCAGGAATAAGGCTAAGATAATATTTAACTCGAATGTCAAGGCTGTCCTTCTATATGGAGCGGAGACATGGAGAGCACCAACAAGTTGCGGACATTCATCAATGGAGCGACTGCGCGGATACTACATCTGCGATGGTATGACAGGACTGCAGGCAGGGAGCTCTGGAGTGCAGTGGTGACAGGTGGGGCAAGATATGATGAGGAAAAGGTTGGCGATGGATAGGACACACACTGAGGAGGCCCCTAGCGGCATCACGAGACAGGCTCTCCGATGGAACCCCCACGGCAGTGGAGGTGGGGTAGGGTCTAGGGGCACCTGGAGATGGGAGTTGGAGACGAAGTACGAGAATGGTGGGAAGAGAGTGGAGAGATCTGGAAAAAATGACCTTGGAAGGTGGGCTTGGAGGGCCTTGGTTGTGGACCTACACCTCCTTAGGGGCGAAGAAGAATGAGGACTTAAGCATTGCTTTGCATGATATCCTGGGATTTTACACTTGTTTTTAATATCATTTTTATGTTATGCTATTCGATCAAGATCATGGAAAATTGAGCATTCTCATTCATGCTCCGCCCTCTGCTGCAGCAGCCTTCCCAAAGACCACTTGCTCACCGTACCCATGAAAAGTTGATTCGTAAATTAGAAGTTATTATTAGTGCTCTATTGTCAAGTATGAAGATTCACTAGTAGTACATAAGTTTGTAAGAATGTTAATATAAATAAATGTGTTTCAAAATATCCACTTCTGTTTCACAGCTTCTGGAGTATGTTTTTCTGTTTGGTAGTAGAGGTATATTTTGCAAGGTGACATTACCTCTTTCTTCATATATCTATATTAATTAAATAAAAAAAATGAAGGCATCATCATATCTCATTCTAAGTGAAGTTCACGCAATTACAGATGTGTGAAAATTGTAGGGCTTCTTCTTCAGCGATCTCTGGTCATGCGCTTAATTTACTGTGGACCACAACTGGGCAGTCAGCTTCAGGTTTCCCCAAAGCTTAGTTTTCAGATCGACTGGATGTGGCCACATGCTGCTTCACAGTTCACCCTATCATCATCATCAGTAGGGCTTCTGACACACAGATATAGATATATCAGTATCAGCCATAAATTAATCTTCTTTGGCTGAAATTCCACTGTGCCTATCCTACATGACATAAGAGTTTAATAAGTGCGCAATGTACTCACATTCTCTGTGTAAATGACACAGATGACAAAGAGTGGTTAACTTGGTTGATAAGAAGGCTAATAACAAAAGCAAACAAACAAAATAACTACAATTAACCTATTTTTTTTCAATTTCTTCATTTATATTTGTACAACTACAGCTGATGAATGTCTCCTCTGTTTACTGAGTGATTGTTAAAAATGTAGACAGTAGACACATATAGTCAACAGGTCTCTCAACAAAGTATTGAATTTCACAAAACAGTGACAGCTATAGTGAAATATCAGTTTCTGTTTACACAGCAACAACAATAATGACAATATGATTCTTTCAGTAGATATAGACATTTAAATGACATGTTGATGTTCTGACACAAGGCTAGTTTCATGGTATTTTGTTTTATTAATAAGCAAAATTAGTAACATCTTTACACAATTGAACTATGTATATTTAATATTGTACAAAAGCATTAGTTATAAAGTATTAGTGAACTTAATGTAGTCATGTACTAACACCCACTAACACTACATTTACACCAAGTTGACCGAGTGCTGCGTTTCAGTGTTTTGTTTAGCAATAGCAGTAGTCCGAGTCGACTGTAGTGTTTACATAATTTACTATCAATTTTTTGGTAAGAACTAACAATATTGCGCTAATAAAGAAATATAATAGTACTTCTTGAAATAAAGTGCTTTCGAAATTAATCTAAGTGAAAATTGATGGTCTCTTACTTTAGATTGCCTGGACCGTCTCCTGCTTTTCTTTTCCTCTTCAAAACTGAAGCTAGGGGGTTGGACAGGTGATCGAAACCCGAATGCAAAGACCATGATAGCACATACAACAACGCCAATAACTGGCACTGCTATGTGCGGAGAAACCAATTCTGTTAATTCCATTTGTTGTTTAGGTGCGTTGTTTTCAATTACGTGAGAAAAATCAAGAAAAATATGGTGCTTTCCTATATATATCAATTCTCTCTGTCTACCATTACAAAATATGGTGCTGACGTCGCTTGAGCTCTATGTCATCAAAATGTGCTATGAGAATTTAAGATGATCATTAACATTTTGTATTTATTTTTAACTTTACACTCTATAATTGAAATATAATTTGTATAGATAACATTCAGTAGGCATAAATATGAAAAAATATAAACAACTTTGTATTAGCATTACTACACAAAACTATCGACGTCATACACATGTTTATCTTGGATATTGCGAACTGTTGAAGTAAGCTGAATCATTGCCGTGAGCTTCTACTAACTTAACTATTACTTGACGAAATTGTCTGCTTACAGTGTGTTCTGAATCGAATCTCTTATACAATATGATTATTACTTGTCTATAATAGGCATTACTAACTGTGGTTTCAATTGAATGGGTTAGTTTCAAATACTTTGTAATACTAAATTAAAACAGATACGATCAACTGAACTCAGATTTGGATTCGACTTGAGTTAACTCAATGTGGTGTGGTGATAAATCATAGATCAACTTTTCTGTCCAACGCCCTGTTCGCTGTCGTCTAGAAATGAGCATTTGATGTTCAGTGGAGTAAGTATTTACTATTTATAGTAGATTCTTATATGCTACCAATTGAGTGTTCTAGTGGTAAATATTTTACCAAAACTTTCAGTTGAGTTACAGGAATACACTAGGTGAGGATTAAACTTCATTACACTACTACTTAGAGTAGTACTCAACTACACTAGTTAGTTAACACAATATCAATCATATGACACAGTTCACCCATTCGTGATTCACAGTACTAAGGCATCTTCAACAAACATCATACAATTATAGGGTCTTACATGTGCTAGACATGATTGCATCATAAACACCCATATGATAGTCTGGGTGTTGGAAAGGGGCATACTAAACTCTAAACTAAAACTGCAGTTGCTTAGCTCAGACTGAAGACTTAGACTGCCTGTTGGGTTGGATGAGGACTACATTGCTGCATGCAATTGATTATTTTGGTGTACTATGTATCCAAATGTCACTAGGTAATTTGATTATTAATAATAAATGGAGATCTCAGCTCTGAAAAGGTTGGCAACCATTGATATATGACAACTGTGCTTAACCATTTAGCCTGTGGGTTTGAATCGGACCCGCCGTTCTGTGAGTGTTCACGAGTGCAATTTTTCCAGAGACCCCTAGGATTGTTGCTGGAGCTACGGAGTTCGTGCTTTGTGCAATACTCTCGGCAGGTGGCCTACCATTTCTGTGGAGAGGGACCGAGCCATATAGGGTAAAACCCGGTGCATTGAAGTCAATCCTTCGGCTTTAAAACCCTTTATATGACAACTGTTTGTTTGCATTTGTTCTTATCAACCAGGTTAATTACTCTTTATGATATGTATTGGTTGGCTTATGCCAAGAATGATAAATGTTATGCCTCGGTCCATTGGCTCCTACACATGTAGAGCATCATAAATTTGTGACCTATGGAAATGTTTGACACTGTCTTGCCTGACAATCCCTTACATTTTGGTATTTTTGCATTTCAAGTTCAACACTCTATTGATCCTTTTTACTCTGTATATTTGGGCTTGTGTATGATCTGCGCCAAAGAGCATGTTTATACTTTGCTACTTTTCTGACTGGGTGAAGTTTTTTTCAGATTGGGAACATTTTCATCCATTTTGGGACATGTGTCTTTGAACTTGCGTAGGTTTGTCTTTGCTGTTGTTCCTATTTTCTATCTTTTTTGAAACAACACTTTTTCGATCATCCTTAGCATCTTTTTGCATCATGAGGTATGATTTACGCCAAAAAAGTGTGTTCATGTTTGCCACTTTCTGACTTTGTTGAGGTCATTCCAGTTTAGAAACATTCTGGGACACATTTTGTAGTCACTAGGCAATTTGGAGTTTCTTTGTATTTTCCCTTCATAAGAAGCAGAAACGTTGGACCAAGGCTGAGTACATGCAGTCAGGGAGGTCAGTTTCATAAGGCGCTAGAACACATCTTTTATTTTTTTACTTCTCCAATATCACCTACCTCAATTCCCCAGGGATGGCAGACTTTCCCAAACCAAGAACGCAACTTTAGGTTTTGCGAACTGTCAACATAGCCAGCCCCTATTCTTCCAGGAAGGGCAGTTTTGTTAGGCTCAAGAACAGCTTTATAATTTTGCATTCAACCAACTTGGCCAACCTTGTTACCTGCACCAGGTCCTGCAGTCTTCTTGCGTCAACACACCATAGACAGAATATCAGAATTTAAAAGGGACTTGTCTAGAGCTGATAACTTTGGTACAACTATTGACTTTGAGTGCCAGGAGTCGCGTTTGCGCCTTGCTTCATTTAGCGGTCAGGGGTACTACATTTGTAACAGTCATGTTTCTTTGGACGTCGGCGAAGAGACTTGTGTGGACCGAGTCTCTCTGGGATTCTGCTCGTCTGTTTTGTGGACAGATCACGTAGTATTTGCATTGTGCCCACGCTACTACCTTACTGCTTGGTAGCTCTCCCTTGATCCCCACCCACTTTTGCCAGACTGCTGGGCTTTAGTCTGTTTTCAGGCCTACCACATAGAGGAGGGGAGGTAGGGTCTTGATCATTGTGCAACATATACACGTTCTTGGCAAAGATCAAACATATCAAAAGAGTGATTAAAATTGATCGTAAAGAACAAACGTGAAGAAGAACTCACTGACCATTGTCACTTTTGTTTCATTGTGCCTGCAGCTAAAACAATGAATAAAGTCATGTGGAGACGTATCAAGATGGTTTTCTTTATTGAAAAAGTTGTGTTGCTAATAAATCTTTTACTTATAATCTCTTGTAGGATAGCTGATGTCCATCTTTCTCTGATCTATGAAGAAGACACAGACTAGAAGTACATCACAATGGGCGGTGAAGATAAAGAGAAAAATGTCACTAAGGCTTCTGGAAAGCGTGACCATGTTCAATATGGTTTTGATACATCAATGTCAAGACTGTTACAGGATTTCACCAGGTCAGAACCAAAAATATTCAACTAAATAGAGTAACCTGTTGATTAGGTTTTTAAATAAAGTAAATTAATTTGTTTTTTTTATGTAACATGTCTTTTCCATCATAGTCCTCCTGACAAACTTAGGCTATATAGCATGTTCTCCTGCCTCCATCATCATGCTCAATGTTTCTTTAATGTCCTGTTGTCACCATCATCCTAGTAGACTCGTAGAATAACACTCAGTAAATGTAAGAATTTTGACAACAAAATTAAATGGGAAACATGCAAATTCAACATTGCTTAATGTTACTCATCGTCATCAAATAGCTTGTCCTGAGCAGAACTTTGCCACCCCAACAGTCCTTCGGAATTTCTCTCATAGGCCAGATGTCCTGCCTCTGCAGCTGTCATGTTCAAACCATCAGTTACATCCTGAATCCATCTGCTCCGTGGTCTTCCTCTTCTTCTCTTTGCTGGTATGCTTCCTTCCATGATGGTCTTCTCCAGCCCTTTCATGTCTTTTTACATGTCCAAAATATATCAATTTTCTCTTTCTTATTTGTAGAATCAGGCAGTTTTCTTTGATTTTGAGTTCTTTCTGGATAGATCTATTTGTTCTCTTCTCTGTCCAAGATATATGAAGGACTCTTCTGTAACACTTATATTCAAAGCACATATATATTTTTTCACTGCTTTGTAATGTTACTCATCCACAAATAAGACTGAAGAAGAAATCTGACTTTACAGATCGATGTAAAAAAAAAAAAATTAGTCTATCAAGGATACATACAGAAAGATTAGCATCAGCAAAAGACTGCACAAGGAATGGATAAGGAGCCAGAATACATTGAAAAAGGAAAAGAAAGAAAAGTCTAATTAGCCACACCAAGTCAGAGCAAAAAAAAATAAAATTAGAACGAAATGAGCATAATTAAATCAAATGGTTAAGCAAAGTACCAGATTAGATAAGAGAAATTTCATGGATAGCATGGTGGAAATAGCAGAAAAGGCTGTCAGAACACATAATCTGTTTACATTATACAAGATTTCACAGCAAAGAAGTGTAAACAAGAGGAACCTATTAGAGACAGTCAAGGCCAACTACTGACCATAAAGCCAGAGCAATATACAAGATAGACAACACATTTTTCAAGTGTATTAAATAGACCGAATCTAAACACCTCAGAAATCCAGTCAACCTCCTGGGACATCCTAGTAGATTTTAAAAAAAAAACCATCAAATAAATAAGAAATTATGAAAATTTATTTCTTTGAAGAACAGGGCACCATGTAAAAGGTGAATTTTCAGCAGATCTTCTCACGGCAAACCAAAAGGAGATAGAAAATCTGAAACCTTTGTTTGCAGTGATAAAGGAGGAAGTAGGGTTGCCCCATGATTGGATGCTTGGAATAATAATGATTTAAAAAAAAAGAAGATTGAACAGATTGCAACAATTGAAGAGTAATCCGCTCTAAATTTCAGAGAAGCTAATCTACAAAATCAGCTGTGTCTGCTTAGATTTATTTCTTTATTAGCATAATTTGACATGCCAGCGCTATCTTCAGTGAAAAAAACAAGCAAGCTTATGGTGTAGAATTGTTACCATTAAAAAAAAAGACTGCAAAAGCAGGCAGAAAGACAGGAATGTTCATGCGAGTGCTATGGAAAAAAACTGAAACATACTGTTATGTTAGTACATGCCAACTTGTATTATTGAATTTAGAGTTTGGCTCAGTTTTATAGCTTCAAGTTTAAAATCAATGTGATGTTTATTTGTCACTTTTGCAGTAATGCTTCACTCTATATCTAGTAATCTTTCAGTCTTGTGATTGTGGCATTACAACTGTGGTGTTTGTAGATTTTCTACACACCAGATTAGCTAAAACAAAATTGGTGACAGTACTCTGATTGTATCATCTATGTTCTGATCCTTAAAACAATAATTTTCTGTTTTATTTAATTTTGTTGCATTTCTTGATGTGTTAGTACTTAGTTGTTTTAATGGTGTGTAGATGTTATTGTGCTAGTAGGCCGGTACCAGTTGTATTTGGGTAGTTAATCAGTGTGCACAAAGCGTAACATATTTTCATAAGTTTTATACAATCTTTTAATTCTGTACATTTGGTTTGTCCTCAGTGCTGAGTTGTTGTCCAACACATCTGAGGTATCCAAGGGGACAAACTCTTATCCAGACTCAGATTGTGAGACCGTTGCCACTGCAATGAAGCATTTGCACATACGCAGACCTGTAATCACTAAGCAAAAGAAAAACAGAACTTGGACTCTTAAGAAGAAACATTCAATTAATACTCTCAATTTAGCTGTTGCAGCGTGTGGTAATCCACGACCAATTGTTTGGCCAGCGCGTCTAAGTGGTCAGAGCGAAAAATGTCATTCTAATATTCTGCGGCCATCTCGTCTGCCTGTGGAAAAGAAGTGTATTCCTGATCATGAAACAAAGCCAACAATAAATACCTCTGCATCTGATAAAGAGAAGCTGTCACAGGTGCAAGACAACATCACTTTTGGAGATGCATCATCTGCAGATTACTCTAGACTTTCATTTTCTAGTCTGTGTGAGCAAACCACAAACAATACGAAAGGTGGCACCACTGTGCAAGAGAAAATGTGCAATTTGACCCCTTCGCATGAGGCATTAGTTGGTCCTGCAAAGACGTTATGTAAACGCCATAGTACCAGTAGTGTTCCTCCTGCTAAAATTGCTAGAACATTTGTTAATGATGGGGAATCCAGTTCAAGTGAAGCAGAATTCTTAAACTATAGAAACCATGGTTCAACCTTCTCATGTGACTCTAGTTTTGATTCTACTCCTAAACCACCACTTGTATCAGATGGAATAAGGAGGCACACATCAAATGCAACACTATGCACAAACCATGCAGCGACAAATGTGTCTTCACCATCTAGCCTTGAAACTCTATCAACACTTAGATCAGCCTTAACGAGTTGTGGTCAGTCTGTGACTCAGAGTTCACTAGATAGTGTAAACCATTCATCCTCTATGGAAGCAAGACCTGAAGAGACCAACGTGAATGAGCTGGCTAGCTACTTTGAGGATCTTGTTCACATCCCTCGCAAAATGTCCACAATGGCAGAAATGATGTATGCATGAGTTATAAACTTCAGAGCTGAATCTTCAGAATTACCATAAACATATTACTCTGAACACCAGTGTGCAACCATCTCTAATCTGATATGTTGCAGTAATTGGTAAAAACATGGGCTTGATTTAGCCAGTTTTCAGATGGACATTGTTACACTACACTCTATATTACATTTATCATAAAAGCTATGACTCGGAGCTCTTGTCTATTGTTTTTTTAAAATATGTGTGTGTGTTAAGTTATGTATTCTAAACACTTATAATTATTGCTCCGATGCTGTTCAAAAATTCAACTTGCATTTACTTTTTTTTCATTGTTATCGCAAGGTATCCTGAATAAGCATGAGTTTTCTTATTGGTTGTTGAACAAGCCTCATAGCACTTCAGGCGGGCCCATAGGTGCTTAGTCTCCCACAACAGATGTCAGATGGTTTGTGTGCTGATTATTTCTTTGGTAATGCAGCTTAAGGACAGACGGCACCCCTAAACCTAAATCTTAAGAATCCAAGGTTTTTATATGGTTCTAAGTTATCAACATAATGTAAAAACTCAATAAAAATTATTTTAAAAAATCCAAACACATATATTCTAGGCAAAAATGTTAAATATTGATGTTTTTTGGTCAAAAAAAGTTCAAAAAGTGACATTGCCAAATACAGGATGATTTAAGCTCTATTAAAGTAAGCACAATAGAAATTTCAGATGTTATACTAAATCACCATATCTTTAGCTGGTAGCAAAGATTTTAAAATATAAAGAAATGAGACTTACCTGAATTTTTTCATCCAAATCCATATTTTTGACGAAAAAGAAGTGGGGTAAGAGATATCTTTTTGCACAATACATAAAAACCATTCAAGGAATTCTAATAAAAGTGGTAGGGGCTGAGCACATGTGCATAAGGAAGAAGTGTGCAAATTTTTACAGCTTTTCTTTGAGTAGTTTTGGAATAAAATTGTATTTTGGACATACATTTAAGTAAAATAACAGTTTTGAGAAATGTCAAAAACCGACAAATTCTGAATTATTGAAGGCAGTAATGCAGTTTAAAACCCGCCAGGAACATAACAATCTTCCCCAGCCAACTCTTGAACTGTTAGCAATGATTTTTATACCTTTCTACCTTTTTGTATTTAAATTTTGTTTTAATGAGGAAGATATCGTTTTCTATCTACGACTATAAGCACTGAAAACAATGTTTTCCAAAGGATAAGCTCAGTTTGTTAAAAATACTATGTCTTCCTAATTCCCCATTATTAAAGACTATAGTGGCATCATCAACAGCTATTTCCAACCTTATCCTCCCCACAAATGTGGTCTTAGGACAGCGAGTCCATATAAGATGATGGAAAGATTCGTTTGCATTTTGAGTACCACCATGAAGGCATTTTTTCAACAAAACCTCAGAAGATAGCTCGACAAATACAGGCATTATCTTGTCCAAAACAAAGTTAGGTAGTTTGTTTTTATCAGCTAAAACTTTATCTTTAGGACACCAGCTACCACAGTCCTCATGATTACCTTTACGGTGGTTAAAAATGGCCCAGACACTTTTTTTCATTTCCTCTAAATTCCCAATATTTTTCCTAATAGCTGCACCATAATGACCCTGAATGCGTTTAATGGCGGTTACAGTTAATCTACCTGCTCCCCCTATTCCTATAAACTTTTTCCCACCCTCTGTAAATGATTGCCCCTTATATTCACTAACCTTGTCCAGTAAGCGCTTTCCCATTCGCTTCTGGATATGGCATAACATTCTAATTTAGTTATAGAGGCCCCATTATATACTGGAGGAACAGCTTCGGCTACTGATTTATAACTTTTAGAATCCCCATCACCTAAATAACCAGTATAAATGAGGTTATGGTTCTTCTCAGACCTGCGAAAGATGTTCATTATGCCATCAGGTTCCATCTTTCCAGAAGAACCTATGTGATTTTGTTGACAGTTACTGGCATGGGTTTTAAACCATTCTTGATAATCCGCAATGTTGGGAAATCTTTTCTTGGCATTCAAACATTTAGCACAGTGGTTGCTACTCACATAACTGTCTAGTACCTTGAAGGCCCTTTATTTGTATTTACAGACAGTACTGTAGATACCCCATTCTTGGAGACAAATTCACGACGTTGCCATGTCGCATCGCAGCTGACTGTGACTTCTGGACCCTGTTCATCTTTCAGTTCTTTTGCTGCCTCTGACATGCATTGTTTTGCTACATCCTTTGTAGCATCATGAATCTGTTTTTTTAAAACACGGCTTCTTGTTTCACCAACAGGAGGTGGCATGTTCATATTCCCAAGAAACTGTTTAGTTTTCTCATAATGACAGCCAATGCTATACATTGCCAACTGCAATCGCAGGTTGACATTTTCTGTGCACGACTTCAATGAAATTACATGTGCACATAAAGTACAGGTAAAATGTAAATGGCTTTCTACTCCAATTAGCACTTCTTTCACTATGAATGTATTTTTGCTACTCATATCAAAACAATTTGAACATGGTAACAATTGAGCGAAGAAATCACATTTTCTATGTCAAGAAATCGATAGCCACTAATTTCTGGAACTTCAGGAACTTCTACTAAATTTAAAGACTTGTTTAGCTTCTGAAAAGATGATGAAGTTGGAACAGACAGGTTTAAATTTAAACTGGATTCACTAAGGGCAGGTACAGTATCATCAATGTCAATATTAGAATTTGTGGGATCATCATTTTCAAACTGAAACTGCCCACTCGACGTCTCAACACTGTCAATACTACTAATACTAGTATTGATACTAGCATTCAAATCTTCCGTTCTAGAATACTGGTTACCTCGAAATTTCCTTTTCTTTGAACGATATCTATTTGTTTTAATTACTTTATTACTATCCATAATGGTTTAGTAGAGTAATAGCAAATTATTTAGCTCAAAGATACACACTTCAGTCAATGCTGGCGTGTCTAATTGCCACTGTTTACTAATCGTAAATGTAAGCATTTTGTAAGAACCGCTCTGATTGGTTGAGGGTTTCAAAGTATCATGGCTGACTATTTATCAACC
The DNA here is from genome assembly GCA_020796225.1 of Arion vulgaris. NCBI lineage: Eukaryota > Metazoa > Mollusca > Gastropoda > Stylommatophora > Arionidae > Arion > Arion vulgaris. The sequence continues at coordinate 7,928,720 of CM036763.1, forward strand.
AATGAAATTTCTTGTTATATTCTTTATTTGTTTATAAAAACGATCGCAGATTATGGGAGGCTTTAATTTTGTGAAAAAATTATTAATATTGTCCAAATAGAAGCAAAGTTATGACAATTTTAAGATTTTGAATATATAATTAGCTTGCTAAAGGTAAAAACATACATAATTAAACAATTTAATTAAAATACATAGCTTAATCTTTATTATAAACTAAAGATGGTTTCTGGTTCAGAATTGAATGTATTATCTAAAATATAAATAACCCCAAATTACGTTTTTTTAAGGAAAATCGATAATACCACAGTGCGGTCTGTCCTTAAGGGGGGATTCGGTCTTGAAAATCAAGAATCTATTTTCGTTGTTTTCATATTAATATAAAATTGATATAAGCATTTTGAAAGAGTATGACTTAGAATAGTAGAAAAAATTAGTAAAAAAAATTATGTCAAAGTGTTGCCATGGAAACAATACAAAATGGCCACCAAAACAAAATTTCAAATTCCTAAGGCTCTGAATCTAATGAATATAAATGAATTCTGTTTTCACTCTAAGGTGCGCAATTGTAATATCTAAAATATTACACATGATCTTTAGGATATATTAAATATTTAATTTTTATAAATTTTTGGGTAAAAATTCCCTCAAAATTTGGTCAAAAAAGCTGTTTTTGAGGGGTGTGTTTACACAAAAATTCATAAAAAATGTAATATTTAATATATCCTAAAAAAGATGTGTAATTTTGTAGATATTACAATTGCTCACTTAGAGTGAAAACAGAATTCATTATATTCATTAACTCAGAGCTTAGGATTGAAATTTGTGCTTGTGCCATTTTGTATTGTTTCCATGAACACGTGACTTTTTTTACTATTTTTCTACTATTCTAAGTCATAATCTTTCAAAATTGTTATACAAATTCTACATTAATACCAAAGCAACAAAGAAAGTTTCAAGACCAGAATCCCCCCTTAAACAAACTCATTCGGCATTGGAACCCCAGTCCTACTCTTACAATATTTGGTTTCCTTCTCTCATGATCACCTAAAAGACCGATGTACTAGATCTCTCCATAAACTCATTTATGTGGAAAACTGATTCATGCAGCCTTAGCATGGGTGGGTTTCATCACATCTTCAGCACCATTTGGAGCTCTGTTGCTTATCCTTCGGCGATGTGTCTGGATTCAGCCATCGTTTACTGGGTTCGCTCTCCTTTAGCTGTCCCCATCCCTCCTGCAAGGCAGTAGGTTGACTTCTACTCATTTAGGACACATGCATCCAATTTCAGCCAAACCTCCTTAGTCGCCTCTTCGACATGCATGGCAGGTAACAGTGGTTCTATTCTTTACACCCCAAATTTGGGTCCCTGTAACCACTCTGGCGATATTTTATTTCAAAGTTCTTCAGTTGTAGTATAGTTGCTGCATCATGCAACTAGTGATTGCTGAGCAACAGCAGTGTGTCTCATTGATCGATCTCAGCATTAAAACTATAGGTACTCTCAAAGTCTTCTCTTTCATTACTGCGGAAAAGTGTGAAACCAGTATAGCATATATTTAAGATCTTGGTCGCAGTAACATAGTTGTTAGCAAACTCGCTTCTTATGCACATGGTCTGGGCTCAATTTCCAGTTGGCGTGGAATATTTTTCAGACCTAAACAGCTCTCAGGTCGACCCAGCTTCAATTGGTTACCAGCAAAACACTGGAAAGTAAAGGCGTGATGTTGACCCCTTCACCTATTCTGAGCCAACAGTCAGTAAAAAATATGGGCATAGTGCTGTAGTATCCAAAATACCTTGAGATATGAAAAAGAGTTCATTTTTGTTCCCCTATATGTACCATTTACTCATCCTGAACTAGCTGTTTTGGACAATTTGAAATATAGACCACATTGACTCTCATGTTAGCTGATCCTCAAATGGATACCAGAGAAACACTGAGACATAGTTAGTATATGTTGACGTCGCTCATCGTGTGCCATTGGTGAAAGAAAAATATACATCACCCATCATCTCCCTGAGATACCACATTGTATTAAAACAGGTTCTTTTAATTTTTTTCAAGATTTCTTTGCTTGTTTCTGTAATACGCACAATTCTTTTATAAATCCACACCACATGTTTTCCCTCTGTCTTGTTGAAAACTGAAGGATTAAATGTATTTATTACTTATTTACAGCAATCTAAATCGTGCAAGGAACCACCCATAGATGCTCAGCTTGTTGAAGTTGTCTGCAACAGAGTACTTACAAAGTAACTCTTGACGAAGATTAAACATTTTTCCATAACTCAGAACCCATACCCCTGCAATCCCAATATACAGCTTTTTTTTTAAAAGCTAAATACAAAGTGTTCATATTTTTGACTTGCTGTATTTGGATTCTTGTGGCTGTGGTGAAATGACATAAGCTTGCTCGGCTTGAGCACATGACGAGACAACTCGCTTTCAAAGATTGCTCTACAGGGAACAGTTGATGGTGAAAGAATAGATTAAGGCAAAATAAAAAAATGTGGATTGACAACATCAAGAGCTGGTCAGGGCAAGACTTCCACAGTGACAACCCTATTGTGTTCTACAGGGTGTTCAAGATAATTGCAGCCCCATTGACAAATCGAAATTTGCCAGATAACCTATCGCGTTGTGTTTATTTACTATTTAAACCGGTTCTGACTAGCTCGTCCTACGTCACATTTGTTCATCGCCCCTTCCCACACTACAATTACACACCATCACACAACCTTGACCTATACTAAGTCATAACTGAACCTTCTCATTTCCATACATATATGCCAGATTAGCTCCATTCATAGGCTGCTTTTAAGTTGAACACCCTGTATTATGTTTAGTTTAGTTGTGGGATCAATATCACTGCACATCGAATCAGTTAGTCCTTAAGTGCCCCAATCTTCTCCTCAGTATGTCTCTCAGCCTAACAACACCAGTTCTTTGTTGGTTTACTATTATACTTTGGCTACCAGCATATTGTTCTTGTCTAGCTAAACCACATTTAACTTGGAACTCTTGCAGTCTAGTTAGTGTTGTAGATTCACCATTATTACACGACCTCTCTCTCTTAGGGAATTTACATCAGCCTGGTCCATTGCTCTCCCCCTTTTTACAGCAGTCATACCTGCACAGCAGTCATACCTGCAAGTCCGTCAGCCCGTTCATTTCCCTTATACCTGCATGCCCTGGCACAAAAATAAAACTGATTTTTGTCAGCGTAGACCTCCATCGCAGACTATTATATTATTCAAGTTTGCAGAACAATGCTTTCTTTTATTTCATATGTAATTTAGGTTCTTCTATGATTGTTAAGCTAGACATTTATTGATAGCTTAGTTATAGTTATTTTTATTACAATAATTATTATAAAAAGGATTCTCAGCGATAAATTGTTATAAATAACAAAACAAGTTTTTGACATGGAATGTGCACATATAGAATTTTTGCTAGACAGTTAATGTGCAGATATAGAATTCTTGCTGGACAGGTAATGTGCAGATATAGAATTCTTGCTGGACAGTTAATGTGCACATATAGAATTCTTGCTGGACAGGTAATGTGCACATATAGAATTCTTGCTGGGCAGGTAATGTGCACATATAGAATTCTTGCAAATCTTAGTTTCTTATCAAGGAATACACCTGCTCAAAATTCGGATAGAAAGTTTGTAATGAATTTGGTAATTTGCAGAATCATCAGTTACTTTTATTTATGTGTTCAGGAAAGATTGATGATTGCTGGTCAGTATTATTCACATTAACAATGATGAGAATACTAATGGAATTAGAATCCCCAATGGCAATGTGTTGGTGTGAAGCATGGAGATTTATAACAAGGCAGTGGAAAAGCATATGTGCTTTTGAATATAAGTGGAACAGAAGAGTCCTCCGTATATCAGGGACATCGAAGAGAACAAATAGATCTATACAGAAAGAACTCAAAGAAAACTAGTTGATGCTACAAATAAGAAAATTGAAGTATTTTGGACATATAAAAAACATGAAAGGTTGAGATAATTATGGAAGGAGGCATCCCAGCAAAGAAGAAGTTGGTGGAAAAAATGTATTCAGGATATAAATGATGATTTGAGAATGACGTCTGCCGGAAGAGAACATTTACCTATGAAAGAGAGAAATTCAGGACTGTTAGGGTGGCAAAGTTCTGCTCAGTACAAGTTATTTCATGATGATGAATACATTAACTATCAAATAAAAAACAAAAAAACATGCTGCGACATAATTATTTTTGTTCAGTTTCGTAAGTGCACAAAGCTTTCGTTAGTCACCCTGCAAGTGCATGCGTATGTTTTGATATTATTGTCTTCGTTTGCATCACTTTATGGTACATTGTTTTTGTGTATAAGGATCTGTATTCTTATAACAAAGAGAAGAAGAGGAAGTCCACAGAGAAGATGGATTCAGGATGTAACTGCTGGTTTTAACATGACGGCTGCAGAGACAGGACATCTGGCCTATGAGAGAGAGAAATTCGGAGGACTGTTGGGGTGGCAAAGTTCTGTTCAGGACAAGCTATTTGATGATGATTCTTATAAGGAACCATCAGTATGCATACTCTTCGATATCTGTTGGGGAGACTGAGCACCTATGGGTCTGCCCGAGTGCAATGACGTCAGTTTAGTAACCAATGCGATTCTTATAAGAAACTAAAAGAATTGTTTGTTCTTATATTATAATGTATTAGAAATAATATGATTTACCATGTATCTGGTCATGTTCTTAATAAAATATGTCTTCACAACTAAAGTTTGATTTTCTCTCCTATGTGTTTTTTTAAAACCCTGGTTGGGCATAGGCCCTCAAGTCTTCCTTTCATTAACTATCTCTTGCACTTCTTCCGTGTCTTTACTTTCTTTATATTTGTCTTCTAAAGTTTTCTACTTGATAGGGTAGTGATCCCCAAATTGAACCCAGCGGAAGTCACCTGGTAGGTCGCTGTCACTTCTTTGTTTCAATTGCAGGTCCCGAGACACTCAGTAGTCTTCTGGACTGTGAAATATTTGATCAAACATTCAAAGAGTTGTCATTGTGTCTGAATGATTCATCAGTGGTGCGGGCCCACAAGGGAAGCAAAGAATAGTACCACTGCAACCCACAATGCATGTAAGAGACAACTGCTGTAAGCCCTAGGGATGTTACCCTAGTAAATAAAAAGCAGCGCAGAAATCTGATATGCTGGCCTACTTGTAGGCGCATAACTGGCACAGCGTATAATCACTCTTAGGCTCAGATCACATACAAATCACAGAGTGGTGGTCGATATGGAGCGTTCAGAGAAGATCACAATACCATATTGGTTGGGTCTAATCATTATGGCAACAGGTACTAAAGAGGTTATATCTGCTTCCCTAGTTCTGGTGTGTTTAGTCAAGTGTAATAGGACCATCTCATGGAATAATAAAAGATGTTTCACATCTAATTAAATCACAAGGAACATAGGAATCTGTGTCCAAAACTTTTAGACAGATAAATAACAAATATAAAAAACATGAGAATGGAAAAATCACTTGCATACCATCAAGCTGTGTGGTAGCACCTTTATTTATTAATTTTAAACAATTTTGAATTGAATAACAAAAATATGTTACACACCAATACATAAATCATTATGAACATACACAAGGGACATAACACAGATAGAATCTGTAATGGAAGGAACAAGATAAAGGAGAAATAATCAGTGCTATAAGTGAGAGGGAAACAAGAAAAGTAAATAACCAAAGCAGAAGATATTGCATATAATGGTGTGTTAAGTGTTAATGACCTTTAAGTAGTATGTCTTAGTATTTGGAGTTAGCAAACTGCGCATTGAATGAGAGAAAAAATGAGATAATTTTGGGATTGCCGATAGAGAAGGTGGTAGCACACTGCGCTAGTGATAATGTGCCGTAGAAATAAATTGTCGTTGTGCTAGATACAGGCTTGAGGGAGAGAGATATTAGATACAGTTTTAAAGAGACTTCAAATGTACTTGCAGGTGAGATGGTCAATTCACTTTCTTGCTAACTTTCCTTCTCTAAATCAAGTCTCTCTCTAGCCTCTGGTGCTTAAGGCAGTAACAAATACACACCATTCTTATCTCTTCTTGGTCATCTTCTGTATTGTGTTCCAGCTGTAATTCATTTCTTTCAGTTCTAGTTCTACTGTTCTCCTCCAGGTCATTTTGGGTCTTTCCCATTTTCATTTACTCTCTGGTGTTCATCTCAGTGCAGTTTTTTTGACAGAGTTAGTCACCTTGTGTATGGCATGTCTGCTCCATCTCCAGCATCTCTTTTGGACGCTAGTGCTCATATTTTAAAAATCAGGTACACAATTACAGCTGATCTCACTAGGAAGCAATCCATTAATTTTTGTGTATTGCCAAGCAAGAAATCTAACTACCTGAGTTATACTAACTGAATGGTTCTCTAATCTAATGATTCAACCACTTGACTATGCCAGTATTCTCTCTCGCGCGCGTGATCACCGCCCAGATAGATGTACCAGATCTCCCCATAAATTCTATTCATGTGGAAATCTGATTCATGCAGCCTTAGCATTGGTGTGTTTTACCAATCTTCAGCACCATTTGGAGCTCTGGTGTTTATCCTTCGGCGATGTGTTTGGTTTCAGCCAGCGTTTACTCGGTTCGCTCTCTGCTCTGTAGCCATCTAGTGTTTTTTACGGTGTGGGGTAGCTAGCCCCACGTACGACCTCCTTAGTTGCCTCTTACGACATGCATGGCAGGTAACAGTGGTTCTATTCTTTACATCCCAATTTGGGCCCTGGTAACCACTCGGGCGATGCCAGTATTCAATCTTTCAGGTGACACCTCCTAGGTAAAGATTGTTGGCAATATCTCTCAATGGTTACATAAAGAAAAGATAGCAACAATCTCTGAAACCAAGTTCACATTAAAACATCTGCGAATAAACCCTTGCCTTGCATTCCGAAGGACGTGGGTTCAAATCCAGGCTGCGTTGTTCTGTTAACAAGTGCAATTTTTTCAGAGACCCCTAGAATTGTTGTAGGAGCTACGGAGTTCATGTTTTGTGTAATACTCTCGACAGATAGCGTGCCATTTCTACGGAGAGGAACCTAGCCATATGGGGTAAAACCCAGTGCATTGAAGTCAAAATATCAAATGTGAAGTCAGTGCTGTTCTATGGCTGGGAAACATGGAGGACAACAAAAGAAACCACCAGAAAACTTCATAAATGTATGTGTACAGAGGGACTGAGATGGTATGATAAGATTACAAAATAGTAACTCGGGAGAAAGAACTAGATACCAGTGGAGAAAGAGCTAAGGAAGAGGCGATGGATAGGACACACATTGAGAAGACCAACTGGAAGCATAGCAAGACAGGCACTGTTTTGGAACCCGCAGGGAAAGAGGAGTATAGGAAGGCCTAGATATACCTAGAGAAGAGAGCTGAAGACTGATATTAAAAGGATAGATAAAACATGTAAAGAATTGGAAGGGATGGGAGGAAGAGTTGGAAGAATGTTGTTGAAGACCTGTGCTCCGTTGAAAGGTGAAGAAGAAGAATGAAGTCAATCCTTTGGCTTTAGACATTAAAACATGAAACAAGTCAATATATCAATATATGAAACAGTCATAAAAATGTGAAACAACAATCTTGTGGAGATACCACATTTAGCAGCAAAAATAACACTGCAACTAGATCCATCATTATATTGTAAACACCATTAATTTCACGTTACCAACACCATCACAACCTCCACCATAAGATCAGATAATACAGAAAACAAAAGCACAGCAATTAGATAAGCATACCGATTGTCTGAGATAGACAATGTCTGAGAAAAGGCAATGATGTATCTTTGTCTTTCTCTAATCCTGTTTTGCCCTGCAGCGTCAGGATAAGAAGAGATAAAAACAAGACTCCACTAATGAAATATTATAGTAACTTTGGGATTGTTAGACAATGTGAATTTTTCAGTATTACTAAAAACTTTACATTTTTATAAAAAAATAATGGTAATCATTTCTATTTTCAAGTGTCAAACAACGAGAAAGAATAAAACACAAAGTAAGTTAATTTGACAAATTACTTCTTCAGCGATCTCTGGTCATGCGCTTAATTTACTTTGGACCACAAACTGGCCAGTCAGCTTCAGGACAAAGTACAACCGATGAAACCAAACCTGCTGCCTTGTAGGTTTTGGCTGGGAACAGCAAAAGGCTAACGGAGAGCGAACCCAGTAAATGCTGGTTGAAATCGAACACACCACCTAAAGATAAGCACCTGAGCTCCAATCGGTACTGAAGGCTGTGCACGTACATCCCGTTCTGTCTGTTTATATATCACAATAGAATGATAAAAAACTGCCTAAGAACGATCGCAAGAAGAAAAGATGAAACCAAAGTTTTTGTTTCTTCTAAATACTGTTGATCAAATGCTGCAAAATATAACGAAAAATTGTAACTTACAAATAAATCAGTGAAGATACAGCTATTTTTTCCAATTAAGGTCTTTCTGTCTAAATGTAGATTTTGTCTGTTGTTAAAACTTTGTAAAACTATTCTACTGATTATTGTTTGATTATTTTACCTTGGAAATATAATTCATTGTACATAAATGTTCAACATGACAAGACTGATACTATTTTATACAACAAACATATTTTTCTAAACATTTTTTTAGTAGTTCTAGTAGTGTACTCTCAATTTATAATTTTTCTTCATCATCAGATCTTTATACTTATAACAGTATTCCAAAATATGTTAATTACAAGGGTCGTTATAATCTCACTTTTCATATATAATTTTTCATTATATAATTTAAATGCATAGCAACCTCTGATGTACCTCGGAGAAGGGATGACTGTATGGCGAGGGATACTGATAATAAAGAAAGCAGGCCTTCATGCAAAAATCTGTCCGAAGCGCCATACCAAGCACCCTGACTATGCCTTAATTCATAACGGACAAACAAGAAATGCATAGCATACTTGAATTTTATACATAATGTTGCATTCTTTCTGTAATGTAATACTGTAAGAACTATATATATATATGTATGTAATATGACAGTATGCATTTAATTAGATATATTGAGTTATGTACTTAAGTATAGAATTAAATACAAGGGCATGTCAGTAGAAAGGTCATCGTCATTCCTTGTTGCGCCTAAGACAAAAATTGTCCACTAACTTCGATCCTACCACAACGACATACAGATCTTCATGAGCAGTTTGAGTGTTTTCTATCTCTGTTTATGGGGTAGTTGCTTTTTTTACAGCATGGCCCTATCCCCCTCTTAGTCGTGTTTTACAACATACAAGGGGAGTTGTTCTATTCTTCGCTACCCCATAAGCACACGTGGGGAGGGGTCATACAAGTTTGAAAAGCATTTATCGTTACACTTGCATTTTCTCTTATTTCTCAATATAATCTCCATTAACAGTTACAGTTTTGTTAGAACATATTCTACTTTCATCTGCGTACAGAGAGAGATGCCGCAAAGACATACTCATTTGGTTTATTTTATGCTTCTCAGTCGGTTGTCTGGATACCTTCTGTGAGCCCACATTTGATAAATTCCTGCATTATGATGTAGGCTAGTGACCACGTGCTGTAAAAATTCCGACATAAGCTTGACCATAAATTATCGTGTGTGCACAAAGTTGATTTTTGCGTGAAGGCTTCAGAAGTACTTATAATTTAGATCTGCCAAGTAAAGTATCAGGGTCTCCTGTAGTCCAACTGCCAGCACACAGAAATTTATTTAAAACTGGTGCCGAACCCCAGAATTTCTACGGCGTGTGTTATCAACTTCGTTATCGGGACCCTGTGACACATTTACTGGCACTTCCTCATAGCAATGAATAGATTTCCCATTAATCTTTACCCCACATCTCCATTCTTTTTATGTAAGCCTGTCTGCTCTCTCATTACTGTGAACACCTTCATGTCCAGGAAGAAGATCCATGTAAGACCCCGGAGGCTGGAAAAACCTATAGATACTATCTACTATTCCAAGACCATCCATTCAAGACATCCTGAAGTATGGACTGAAAGATGGACACGATAATTGTACTATTAAATGTCTTTGAGTAGTAATTTATTCAAGCATTCTAAATGTGCACATGATAATGATAAATAATGTTATAAATCACTTTCTTTCACAATTAAAAACAATATTATTTTTTTGTTGACTTGAGATTACAATCATAATTACATTACACTAGGGCAGCACCTTCCAACGAGGTAACTGCGGGCGCCATGACGCCTGTGTGGATACATCCTTGGTGTCCTACTTTATTCCTCTGGCTTTTACGCTAATCAGAATTTCAAAGCAAAAAATGTGTTTCTGAATAACAGTATGATTCCGTTTTTATCGTAAGCACAATATTAAAATAATTGAACTTGTAGTCAAGTTTAAGTTTTTATCTGTTATTATTTGTATTCATGTTAATATTAATAATAATTCCTCTCGTACCATTATATGTTACATAGGGCCTGCAAGCAATTTCTCCATACCGCTCTATCCTGGGCAACTTGCTGAATCTCCTCCATGGAACTGAGACTTATATTTTTTGCCTCTCTCAGCAAAGTTAATATCAGGGTCTCTCTAGGTCATCCTTTATTTCTTGAACCCCTTGCATCCCACTTCAATGTCTGCTTTGATATTCGTTGATAATTTCTTTCAAGGTGTTTCCAACATATCTCAATCTTCTCTTTCTTATAACAGTCCCGACGTTCTGAGTTCGAATCACGCTGCGGACAGTTTGCTTGCAAATTGTTTCCGTTGATTTTAACAAAAGGACGATGGCGCCACCGTTCAGAAAGCAATGGCAAACTACTGAGCGTATAAGTGGTGCCTAGAAAATCAACGACTTGTTTACTGTGGTTGATGGCTACGTCTTTTGGGATATGCCACGATTTTCATTTTTTTCACCAGTGGTTGACCAGACATTTCTCTCATTTCATCACTTCTCCTGAATTTGTTCCATTTTATGTTCATTATTTTTCGAGACATCTTTTTTTATATGCATTCAACTTACTTTCTCTATCTAATACTATTAATATTACTTTACTATTATTATTGCAATAGTCCCATGGCATCCGCACTTCCAGAATGTCATTAGTCAGATGCACTCCTGTATATGAAAATGTTGGATAGCACTGCACTATAATATACAACAAAATTTTAAAAACAAAACAATAAAATGTCTTCTTATGGCCTTTTCCACAATATTTTCTTTTAATTTTCCTGACATCATTGTTCGAAACAAGATCGACGTCAGAATTGATTACATGCACCAAGCAGAGAGAGTTGTGGAGAGACATGATCACCTATGCTGGCAGGCATGGCACTTGATTGATTTCTTTTAAAATATCAAAAGTGTAGGATTAAAAATAAATGCAATAATAGTGAGAGTTGGAATTGAGGAAGTCTACTACTAATTTATATAGGACAATAGAGTAAAAATAAGGAACCCGTTTTCATACAATGTGGTTTATTAGGGAATATGGTATTAGGCACATATATTTATCTTGGACCAATGACACGGTCAATATCACTCCACCTTTACTTCCCAGTGTATGTCTGATAGTCTACTAAGGCTTCATTAACTCTTTCCACGCTTTAAGCCGCACACTGCGCCACGACGGAAGTCCGTTGCAGGCTATTAGCCGCACACTGCGCCATAGAGTTGCTTCACTTATAAGAAGTCTTTCTAGTTTTACTTCTACTGTTTTACTTCTACTACTTTTCAACCTTGTTATTCTATTAGGTTGTCCAGTTTTCTTCAATTTAGTATACAATAATATATATATATGTTTATTTATTGACAAGCAGTTGGGATCGTTTTTTTTTTTTTTTTTTAAACCACCCTTGAATTAACTGCTTAAAATAGAGAAAATAACTGCGCATGGAAAGAGTTAACCTCATTTGCAATTTAAAAAAGTTGAATTCAAACTAGGTCCGAACTAAGACTATCTTTGTAGGAAGCGCGAAAGCAACAAACACTGTACTACTCAATATATGATAATGAATCCGTTATAATAATACATTTTGAGTGTATAGAAGGAAATTAAACACTTCTTTAATAAACTGTTTATATCTTTATCTAAATCACATTGACATGGAAAGCAGCTAAAATCGTCCTGATTAAAAAGCTAAATCTGGATAGAGCAGTAGTAACATTTTCAATATATGTAAAGATTGTTGACAATATTTGGTACTGAGTTCAGCCATGCACTCAAAACTTTATAGTAAGTATTGTCAAATACTTGTATCTTCTAGATAATGTACATAGCAACATTCTAGTAAGTTGTTATATACTTGAATCTTCTATATAATGTACATAGCAACATTCTAGCAACTAGTCAAATACTTGTATCTTTCATATAATGTACATAGCAACATTCTAGTAAGTTGTTAAATACTTGTATCTTTCATATAATGTACATAGCAACATTCTTGTAAGTTGTCAAATACTTGTATCTTTCATATAATGTACATAGCAACATTCTTGTAAGTTGTTAAATACTTGTATCTTCTAGATAATGTACATAGCAACATTCTTGTAAGTTGTCAAATACTTGTATCTTCTAGATAATGTACATAGCAACATTCTAGTAAGTTGTTATATACTTGTATCTTCTAGATAATGTACATAGCAACATTCTAGTAAGTTGTCAAATACTTGTATCTTCTAGATACTGTACATAGCAACATTCTAGTAAGTTGTTAAATACTTGTATCTTCTAGATAATGTACATAGCAACATTCTAGTAAGTTGTTATATATGTCTATATTCTAGATAACACTGCTCTCTTGTGTACTGTTTCTTTTGTCTACACTATTAATCCATACTAGCAGTCTCAGTCATTATCTCGGATATGTTTTTCCCATGACTGGTTTACATCTGTTTTCTTCAAGAACATGTTAATCCAGCCATCTTCCGCCTGGGAAACATAAACATAGATAAGTTGTGAATGATGAAAGACAGTGACATAATGGTTAGCAGATGTTTCATCATTAAGCAATAAACATTGTTTATATGTTCAAGTTTGAACTCACTTCTTAGACGTGCGGCCCGGGTTCAATTCTACAGTGGGCGTGGAATATTTTTCCAACCATAACGCTCTCAGGTAGACCCATCCTCAATTGGGTACTAGGAACAGCACTGGGAAGTAAAGACGGCCGGTGTGATCTTGACCACATCACCCAATGTGTACCAACAGTCAATGACAAATATGGACCTAACACCGTATTACCCAATATAGTCTTACTGCTGAGCATGCCCATGATGGAAGGCAGGTTTGCACGTTGCAGTACTTCAGTTGGAAATGCCGTCTTAAGACGGGCAAATACACTAGTCAGTTATATAGACCCATAATAAGAATTATACATGACTATCTGAGTTTATATGTCATTGTTCAAGTGTGTATCTATGTAATGAGAGATAGGGTAGAAGTTTATATGTAGTAACCTCACATACACACACAGTTCTCTTGATCGCTTCCATACATCTACTAGCACTTACGGTAATATAACAGTCATCTGCTTCAATGTCAAAAGGTAGCTGGAGTATCTTAAAACTGTAATGAGCTCCTTTCATTTCTCCAGCAGTGCCTCCTCTCACATTAAGTTCGAAACCCCTGGCAATGTTAAGAGTTGGAAAAATGAAAATTGTGGCATATCTTTCACAGGACATCACCATCAAGCACAGTAGACGAGTCGCTGATTTTCTAGGGACCACTTCTGTGATCGAGTTCACTACTGATAAGCCACATCCCTCAATAATACACCTCATAACACATTAGGGGTGCTACGATGGAATCACTAACACATAAGTCCCTCAAAAGATCTATCTTCTCAGTGAGGCAGATGAGTCTGGGAAAAGTCATTTCCTGATGAGTTATCAGTCCATGCTTTTTTTTAACACCTCTTCTTCTGTTACTGGAGAGCTGCGGTAGCGTAGTTGTTAGTGAACTCGCTTCTCAAGGTTGGTGGTCCGGGTTCAATTCCCGCAGTATGCATAGAATTTTTCCCGACCGACGGCTCTCAGGTCGACCCAGCCTCAACTGGGTACCAGACATGTTCTGGGAAAGTAAAGGCGGCCGGAGTGATGCTGACCACATCACCCATCGTGTGCCGACGGTCAATGAATAATACAGGCCTAACACTGTATTGCCCTATATACCACAAGGTATGAAAGGGTTCCTTTACTTTTACTTCTGTTACTACTCTCAACTGTTGCTTGAAGATTTACTTCTGAAAGACTGAAACAAGTGAGCTTATGATGTTTCACCACTGCCAATAGTAAAGGAACCCTTTTTCATACCTCAAGGTATATTGGGTAATACGGTGTTATGTCCACATTTTTCATTGACAATCAGCCCACGGTGGGTGATGTGGTCAACTGGGAAGTAAAGGCCAGCTGCCTTTACTTCCCAGTGCTTTTCCTAGTACCCATTTGAGGCTAGGTTGACCAGAGAGCTGTTAAGGTCTGAAAAATATTCCCTGCCCACAATGGAATTGAACCAGGACCACTAGCCTAAGAAGCAAGTTCACGAACTCCACCTCTCACTGCCAAAAGTGCTTCCTGTTAACCTCCCAGTGTAGTTATTTTATTCCTAACAAATTTGTTTTGTGCTCTCTGTAATATATCTGCCACATTCTTCTATAATATTTATATTAAAAAGCTTGAATTCTTCTCTCTATATCTTTATTTAATGTTTCGCTTTCACGGGTTGATCTACACAGAAAAACTAATGTTACTTTTCTAAAACACGTTTCGCTTTGACATTACAGCTACATCAAGTCTTGAAACAACATATATACTTGAATTTAACCCACATGGAAAAAGAGGGATGTGGAGGACAAAAAGAACTGTGCAGGAAGGGTTCAAATAATATAACAGGAGGTATGAGGTATGACAATAACTTACTTGACTTATTCCTCTTTGCTCCTAGTGGAGCATAGGATCTCAACAGTTGTTGCCACTTTTCCAGGTCTCTGGCTGTTTTCTTTATTGTCTCCCAGGATAGTTGAGCATCCTTCAGTTCCTCAAGGTCTCCAGGTCTATTTAGGATGTCCTATTTCCTTGTGGGTTCCATTCACTTTCTCTTTCTCGATCCCCGCCTAGACCAATGAACCAAATCTATTCCTGAATTGCACTGTTGTTTTTAGGGACTCCGTCTCTCCGTACAGCTTCTCGAGAAGCTCTGTGTTATTGGTTCCACTCAAGTGCTTGTCTAGTGACACTTGACTGTGTCTTCCATAGGGTATGCCCGACCCATCGCCATTTTCTCCTCTTAACCTGGGTCATCATAGGTTACTGTCCTGTTACTCTGACAGAACGGTCTTTGTAAATATATGCATATTTCACTTCCACTAACTACATTGTCTGTCTCCTCCATTCATCTTCATTGTTTCCTTCTTGATTCATAGGACCATCATCATTGCACTTTGGTGAGTAACCATGTGTGATCTGATCTCTTTCTTACACAGGAAGATCTCAGCAGCAGTACATAAACTCCATAGCACCAATGAGTGTCCCCGATGTAACTTAAAAGATGGTGAAATATTTTGTAGGACTTTTTCAATTAAAAAAAAGTTCTAATTAATTTTGCCCAGACAGCGACTTTCGAGTATGCTCTTTTTGATTTTGACTGCCAGAGGTTATTTTATGCGCTCAACTTGAACACGGGCACTATATTTTATCGTGAGTATCAGATAGGATTAGGAACTCTATCTCACCTACACTGTAATCAGGGATCTCTGGAATAATATCCTGATGGCTCCACAAGGTAGTGATCCAAGTACCTTTGGAACGAGAGGAGAGCACCTAACCTCTACGCCACAGAGATCCCAAAAATATTGGGCTTGTCCGGGATTTGAATGCATAGCGAGAATCATACCCCTAGACCAACGAGACACCTAAAAGTTTCATTCTTGTTCAGTTTCAAATATAGATAATTTACCAGATAGGCAATGACTGGAATAACAAACATTTAGAACATTGTATGAATACCATTTTCTATCTTAGTTTTAGAAAGTAAGACATACTTATCATGAAATGTTGGTACTTCAATTTCTGCATTCTTTCCTTCAGGATGTGGATGTTTATGTAGAATTCTGTTGAAGATTCCTGGACTTTTGACTTTTAGCCCCCCAATCTTAACTCTCAAGCGTACATATCCCTCTTTTGCTCTTTCATCAGCAGCTGTAGAGAGAACATTCAAATATGTGTTTGTTTGTGTCATTCAATCAACCAAGTTAACTACTCTTTGTGATCTGTGTGGTTTCCCCCGAGAATGATGCGCCTCAGCTAGGCCCCTATGGCATGTAAGACATGCATATCCAAACTTCTGCCAAAGTGTATGCATATTATCCAACAGGATACACACTTGTACAGACAGGTAACTAAGATTTTACAAATAGACCCCACCTTAAAGTACATCAATAGATTTACTATCACCATCATCAGGTGCCGGCTGGCGTAGGCGATCATGGATCTCCACAAATCTCTGTCCCTAGTGTTTGCTATCATCTCAAATTTTGATGCACTTCTGTGCCATGAAGTCAGGCTGTCAAAAGTTTTAGCTTTCTGTTTTCCTCAATGAATAGGTATACCATCATCATCAATTAGCATGTCCCTTCCGGAACTTGGCTCCCATGACAGCAGTCCTAAAAAACTGTTATGTGACAGAAGTTGGTCGGCGTCAGCAGCAGTCATTCTCAGATCGTGAGTGACATCGTCTTCTAGGTCTTCCTCTCGTTCTTCTTCCAGGCACCATTCCTTTTAAAATTATTTTCTCTAGGCACTCATATCGTTTGATGTGTCCGAAATATTTAATTTTCCTTGTTTTTATGCTTTGTAATAGAGGTATAATATATTTTTTCATAGCAGTGTAACTTAAGCAGCAACAGCAAAGTAAAATAAGGTAAGTAAAGGTTCCCTTTCTTATACTATGAGAAATATTTGGGAATTAGTTACCCTCTAATCTTAAACTTCGTCTACTCTGTCACTACACTAACACTTTAGTAACAGTACTTAGTAAGTTAGTACTAACATACAACATGTTAACAATCACACACACACACGACACTAGACCTAAGACGACACTAGACTGAGTAGTTAGTAGTTACTCTAGTTACAGAGTGCAAGATGTCGACATTCGAAATAATGTCTTACCATAATCTGGTTCAACCGCTGCCTCTGCCATGATTTAGATCGACTAAAAATATGCTGACTAAATTTATTCACCCTTTGTTCTCGCTACTAATGTATGTTACTTTCCGTTTTTTCCTCCTTTTCCACGAAATATTTCCGCATTCTACCAGCAGGAAGCCAAACTTTAAAAGGGAAGTTACTCCAACAAATCAAATCACAACATTTGTCGTCTGCTGAGCACATATTATTAACTGCAGTATTTAAAAATGAAATTTAATATAAATCATAGACAACACAATAGGTGAAGTAATATTTAAATAACATGATATGTTGTCATAAGCTAATGTACTACATATTTATCGCTTTGAAAACAAAGTATGCTAATGTTGCAAGTTATAGAGGAAATTAGTTAATACATTGTGTCATCATCAGGAGCCGTGTGTGCTTCACGGCGTATACCATTTAAATTGATTTTACTCCGTCTTCTTCGCAGAGAATCTAGCTCTGTGGGCCTATGAAGAACATATTGTCATTGCAATCAGCAGGGTCCAGCTAGCTCTATTATTACAAAAGAATGAACCAAGGAGTTTATATTGGAATAAAAAAGAGGAAACTGCGTGTACACTGTTTTTACTTTTTCAAACAACAGAAATTTTGCCCCACAGAATTTAACTTTAATATTTATAATTTTTTTTTAAAACCCAGTCTTATGAGTAAGACTGGATTTTAAAAAAGTATGAATATTAAAGTATATATTTTGATCGCCTCTTGATATAGAAGCAATACATATAGAAAATCAGACTCCAAGCAAAGCATACAATGATAATCGTGAAAAGACTTGGAATGCTCTACTTATGGAGCAGATGAGAGTTGGCTAAGAAGGATATATACTGGACAAGTGAGATTAGTCATAGAATATGTCATTGCAGCTTGGACAACGACAGCAAAGTCAATAATATAAAAAACAACCATGCCCCAAAATCAAGCAATGAGAGTCATAACAGAGGGCATAAAGTCAACAGACATCATAAAACTATTCAATACCTTCAAATAACCAATGAACGACAGAAGATACAGCAAGGCAGAGAAATAATCTGGAACAATTCCGAATACTGTCAGATCACCCGATGTACTAGATAATAAATGTCTTTTGAAAGGGGGTGTCTGAAACGTAGGAACTTGGTAGAAACAATCGCACGTGTTGTGTCGGGGACCGCAAGGGAAACAAAGAATAGTACCACTGCAACCTACAATGCATGTCGTAAGAGGCGACTAATGTAGGTCCTAGGAAGCTACCTAGTAACAAAATAAGCAGCGCAGAAATCGGACGTGCTGGACGACTTGTAGTCGCATAACTGGCACAACGTACAATCGCTCTTAGGCTCAGATCACATACAAATCACACAGAGTGATTGACAAGTGGTCGATGTGGAGCGTTCGAAGAAGAAGAAGGCAGATACAATGAAAATAAATATGAGAATATATACCAGCAATACTACATTAACTATAAAACTCATCAACACAGCATTCAAACTCCCACACTGGAAAGAATATCGTCTCTCTGACTTATTATTAGAAAGCATTCTTGTATTAAGAAACAGAACAGCCAGACCGAACGACAAAGAAGAGTCACAATGCTGAAATATTTAAAGACAGAAACTCACGTATACACAAATAGATCAGCAACAGGGGGGTCTCTACGACAAAGTAGTTAAGACTTGTACCTGTCGTTCTGAAAGTAGTTAGTTCAAATCCGGACCATGACATATCTGCAATTTTTTCATGAAATCCCTAAGATTATTTGAGTGTTACGGAGTTCGTGCTTTTTGCAACATTCTCAGCAGATTGCTTGTCATTTATACCGACAGCGACGGATCCATATGGCGTAACCCAGAGCAATGATGTCAATCCTTGCCTTTGGATCAGCAACAAATGCAACAGGTATAAAGGAGGTGGAGTCTTCCTAATTCAAGTAATTCTCAAGCAACAAAGGCAGAAATAGATTCACTGAAAGCCGCAGAATAAACCACAAGAAGAGAGAAAAAAAGCACATAGCTCTTTCCACTGCTACACTATATATAGTGGTAACATGTTTAGGAGTTATAAAAATGCGGAATTAAACACCATAAGAAAAACAGTAAATACTCTATGCAAACAGTTTAAATGAGTTATCATAAAATGAATTCCATCTCAGCACAACATACATAGCAATTATGATGTGGAAATATTAACAAAGTGTAACATGGACACTTATAGATCAGCGCTGTTCAACAAGTCTCCTGCAGGTACAGTGATGTCCATGTTATATATTCCAGGCCCACTATTTTGCTCCGCCGGTTTTAACTCTTAATGGACCAGGGCAAAAGCCATGTTTTTACAAGCCATTTGTTGTTAGAATAAAAAAAAACCGCCATTTAGTGTGGACCTGGTGTAAAGGCGTCCAACCCAAAGCCCCGTAGTGTGGAATTTGGTACACAAGGAGTTAAAGTGTATAAAAGTGAGTTAAGGAACATGATGGGACAAGATCGTCTAAATAACCTCACCTTAATGAACATTGAATGTAATTTACTTAGAAAAATTGATTTGTCTAGTATTATCTCTAAATTTGCTCACATTAAATCAAGAAAAGTTTGTTTGTAAAAGTTGTGTTTTATTTTATTATCATACAAAACCTAGGGCCCGCGCTAAAATTTGCTACGGGCCCCGCGCTAGCCTAATCCGGCACTGAAGATATACATGAGAAAACTATTCACCAGTGGCGGCTCGTCATTAAGAGCCAGTGGGGCCGGTCCCCACCAAAAATAAGGCGTAACGTGTATTTATTATTTTATACATTAAAATATATCCTAACCGAAACCATGATTTTACCGAAAATATCTGTCTGTCCCCACCAACAAAAATGATCACGAGCCGCCACTGCTATTCACTCAACAGATTAGACACATATGAGAAAACTATTCATTTAACGGGCAAGACGACATATATGAGAAAACTATTCATTTAACGGGCAAGACGACATACATGAGAAAACTATTCATTTAACGGGCAAGACGACATACATGAGAAAACTATTCATTTAACCGGCAAGACGACATACATGAGAAAACTATTCATTTAACCGGCAAGACGACATACATGAGAAAACTATTCATTTAACCGGCAAGACGACATACATGAGAAAACTATTCATTTAACCGGCAAGACGACATACATGAGAAAACTATTCATTTAACCGGCAAGACGACATACATGAGAAAACTATTCATTTAACGGGCAAGACGACATACATGAGAAAACTATTCATTTAACCGGCAAGACGACATACATGAGAAAACTATTCATTTAACGGGCAAGACGACATACATGAGAAAACTATTCATTTAACCGGCAAGACGACATACATGAGAAAACTATTCATTTAACCGGCAAGACGACATACATGAGAAAACTATTCATTTAACCGGCAAGACGACATACATGAGAAAACTATTCATTTAACCGGCAAGACGACATACATGAGAAAACTATTCATTTAACCGGCAAGACGACATACATGAGAAAACTATTCATTTAACGGGCAAGACGACATACATGAGAAAACTATTCATTTAACCGGCAAGACGACATACATGAGAAAACTATTCATTTAACGGGCAAGACGACATACATGATAAAACTATTCATTTAACGGGCAAGACGACATACATGAGAAAACTATTCATTTAACCGGCAAGACGACATACATGAGAAAACTATTCATTTAACCGGCAAGACGACATACATGAGAAAACTATTCATTTAACCGGCAAGACGACATACATGAGAAACTATTCATTTAACCGGCAAGACGACATACATAGAAAACTATTTATTTAACCGGCAAGACGACATACATGAGAAAACTATTCATTTAACCGGCAAGACGACTCATGAAAACTATTCATTTAACGGGCAAGACGACATACATGAGAAAACTATTCATTTAACCGGCAAGACGACATACATGAGAAAACTATTCATTTAACCGGCAAGACGACATACATGAGAAAACTATTCATTTAACGGGCAAGACGACATACATGAGAAAACTATTCATTTAACCGGCAAGACGACATACATGAGAACACTATTAATTTAACCGGCAAGACGACATACATGAGAAAACTATTCATTTAACCGGCAAGACGACATACAGAGAAACTATTCATTTAACCGACAAGACACATATGGAAAACTATTCATTTAACCGGCAAGACGACATACATGAGAAACTATTCCTTATTATGGTGAACTCAATGAAATTGTAGTAGTTCTTTGATGTTGGTTGTCCATCTTCCTGGAAAATGCACACTCTTAGTATTCTGATCTTTGTTTTCTTATCAGTTTAATTCCATACTGTTTTTATTTTTTTTATTTTTTTGTAAAGCTATGTTTGTTCTTCTTTTAATTTCCTTCATCCTATTTTCATCTCTTGTTGGTATGGAATAGAGATATTCAAAACTGTTCACATTTTCTATTTTCTTTCTGTTAATAAAAACATCCTTTGTCCTTCATGTTTAATCAGTTGTCCTTATTTTGTTTTTATCACAGTGAGATGTAGATTTTGTTTTTTTTCCTTAATATGACTACACAAGAGAGACTTACGCCCATACAAGACATACTTACCCATACACGACAGACATACGTCCATACAAAACAGACTTACGTCCATACAAGACAGACTTATGCCTATACAAGATAGACCCTACAAGACAGACTTATGCCCATACAAGATAGACTTCCACAAGACAATAATATGACCACACAAGACAGACTTACGCCCATACAAGACAGACTTCCACTCTTACAAGACAATAATATGACTATACAAGACAGACTTCCACTCCTACAAGACAATAATATGACCATGTAGAACATAATTGTGACCATATAAGACAGACTTACGCCCATACAAGACATACTTAAGCCCATCTGACTTACGCCCATACAAGACAATAATATGACCACATAAGACATAACTGTGACCATACAAGACATAGCTACGTACATACATCACAGAATAATGTCCACACAAAAATAGATTCGTCATATATCTTAAAACGAACTTGTTACATAGCGTTATTCTAGCAGCTAATAAAATTATGCAAATGATCCCAGCCACTTGAAACACAAGCGCACACGTGTTTAAACAAGTTATTTGTATTATCCTGAGTAAAAACTGTCCAGGAGTCTCGAGTATCTCAGACGAAAGGTTTAATGTAGATAAAAGATTGGATGATCGTGTGGCCAGATTGGATGTTGAGTTGTCATGTTAACACTTATTTCGGCTTGTCAAGAACGCATAATCATTAATTTTACTCCGGGATGTAGGAGGAGTGGTAGGGTATTGATGTTAGTAAAAGTTTATAATGTAAAGGTTTATAGAGATAGGTGATGCGTGTACACATTGGCTTCGTTTGGGGGAAAACTTCTGGCATAATGTCTATGTCGGACAAGCTAAAAATATAAACTGTTAATGCGATGGCATTGTGTACGCTAAAGATATCGATATAAGGGACGACTGCAGTAAAGATATGTAGCAATGGCGAAACCACAAAAACAATATACAGTACGTTTCGACTAAAAGAACTTTATCAAGCAAAGGATACAACAGAAACGAAGAAATTTAGACTTCTTGGACGGCAGACATAACATATACAATCACGCAATAAATCCCTAACTGCCCTAAAATTAAAATATCTGACGAAAAAAGAAACAAATTTTAAAACTCAAAACGAAAAAAAGAAGATACAGCAATAATAATAAAACATATATACATATATTATGGAATATAAGAAGAGACAGTATTAATAAGCATAGGATTGTAGTGCGTTGAGTCCATGGGGTCGCAATGTACCATCATCATCATCAGGTGCCGTCTCCACATCGAAGGTTGGCTGCAATGAATTTTCAGCATCCTCTGTCTTTCGCCTTGGTGTTGCACACTGCCAGACTGTAACCTGTCCATTTCTTAAAATTTCCTTCCCACTTATCTCTCGGTCTTCCTCTTGCTCCTCTTCCCCCTCAACTTTCCCTCTAGTAAATGTTTTATCATGGTGTCATGTCTTTTATGTGCCCAAAATACTTTACTTGTCTGAATTTTATTTCTCTTAATAATTGTTTCTTCATGCCTAGTTTTCCTAAAACTTGTTTATTTGTCTGTTTTTCTGTCCATGAAACTCTGCCTATTCTTCTATATATCTACATCTCAAATGCATAAATTCTGTCTTCTAACTGCTTGTTCATTGTCCATGTTTCCGAGCCATACATTAATATAGGATATATATAGCATTTGATCATTCTCATTTTTAGCCTGTTTGTGATTTGTTTGGATGTCAGTAACTTTCTCATACTATTGAAATTATCCTTGGCCATTCCTATTCTCTTTTTAATTTCTGTTATACATCTGCCATCATCTGTTATCATCTGACCGAGATATAAGAAGCTTTTTACTTGATGTAATAATTCTCCATGTATTTTTATATTCATTTTAGGTTTTTCCATTTCCTTGTTGATTACCATAGTTTTTGTTTTCTGTATGTTAATGTCTAATCCATATTCCTTGCTAGTTCTGTCCAATTGGTCCACTAGTTCTTGTAGATCTTGTTCATTTTCTGCTACCAATACTGTGTCATCTGCATATCTTAAGTTATTTATTATTTTTCCATTGATCTTGAGTCCTGGCATTCCCTCTAGTTGTTTGAAGATTTTCTCTGTGTAGATGTTCTCTCTTCTCTCTCTCTCTCTTTGCCTTTTTACCCCGGGTTGGGGCATAGGCCCTCAGCCAACTCATGCCAAGTCTTCCTATCTCTAGCTATCTCCTGCAGCTCCCTCCAGCTCTTCTTTATATTGTTGATCTCCGCCTCCAAATCTCGTCTCCATGTATTCTCGGCCTCCCCTTCTTTCGCTGTTCCTGCGGGTTCCAGGCAAGGACCCTTCTTGTTATATTCCCTCCGGTTTTCGCAAAGTGTGTCCTATCCAGCGCCAGCGTCTTTTTAACCTGTTCGTTCACTGGAATGTGTAGATGTTACCTATATAAAAATGCAAAAATCAAGAATTTCTGTCAAGTGGATGATTTTATATCGGTCGTAAAGATGATCACGAATTTTGGAACGAACTATAATTGTTGCCCACCCTTAGTATGTAGTACAGATTAAGTTATAGTGTCAATGTTGAAGAATCACTAAGATCACTGACATATAATAAACACATTGTTCCTACTCTGAACTGAAACTGCTCGCTTCACTTCTTGGAAGTTAAAAATCACATTGTCGCCGGTCTCTCAAAGCAGAGACGGCTCAGATTATATTTTTTGTTTGAAGGCTTGAGTTGAGTTGCCAGTTCTTTCTCCAATGAAAAGCAAAGAGTGAGGTTATGGAGCAATATAATTGTTAATGTTGAAAAAGAACGTTCTCCGCTGCAGTTAGTAATCATTAAAAACTAGTAAATTCGTAAGACTATTTCTACATTTGGGAAACACGACTCTAATAAATTTTCAATTATAAGTTTATAAAATTGCAGTTCTAGAGCCTCATGATTTTCGTTGCAAATAGCAGCAGCTACATTAGTTTTAAAAAGTTCAGTGAACTGCATAAGTTCGTCGCCTAGGCTTTCTTCCAAATCCTCTTGGTAAGAGCTGACAATATTTGGAGTTCTTTTCAAGATCTCTTCCTCTGTAATAGATTTTAACTGCCGGAGTATTCCAAATACACCAGTCACTCTATGGTACAGCCTAAATCAATAACTTTTCAAACAAAACAGAACAGTTGTCCTTTAGTTTCTGTATAACACAACCAATCTTTCACGTGAGTTTTGTTTGTTGGTGTATGTGTGTATGTGAAAAACGACTTTCGACAAAATCGTGGATTGTTTGAAGTTGTTTGGCCATTCACCAATATCGTTGGAGTACATTTTACTTTCGTTGTGTTTTTGGCTTGTAGATGATGTTGCTACATTAGAAGCATGTGCTGTGCTTTCTGCCTCTCTTTGGCTTCAAGATGATATGGCTAAATTGGGAGGACTTGTTGTACATTCGATTTCAGTTTGTCTTGTGAAAAATGTGGCTAAATCGTGAAGAGTTGCTGATCTTAATGGTAATATTGGTAATGATGATTCTTCTATAGCTCTGCCTTCATCTACTACACAGTAGGACACGTCTTCTGTATTTTCTGCTTCGATTTCGTTGGATTCAGCACCATCACACACGACATTTAAAAATTCAGACAGCTTGCGTGTTTTTGATAACATCTGGTTATTTTTCCATTTTCATCTGTCACATAGGCGCGGGGCCCCCTAGAAGCGCGGGGCCCGTAGCATTTGCTACTTCTGCTACTAGGCTAATCCGGCTCTGTATATCTTGTCTGTTAAATGAATAAAGGGTTTTAAAGCCGAAGGATTGACTTCATTGCACCGGGTTTGACCCCATATGGCTGGTCCTCTCAGCAGAAATGGCACGCCACCTGCCGAGAGTATTGCACAAAGCACGAGCTCCGTAGCTCCGACCACAATCCTAGGGTTAAATGAATAGTTTTCTCATGTATGTCTTGTCTGTTAAATGGATAGTTTTCTCATGCGTGTCTTGTCTGTCGAACGAATGTGTCATTTAGTAGCAGACCTAGTTATAACACAATAGACATGGAAAAATAGGAACAACTAGATCAAGCTCTGTCATTTCTCAAACATTTGTTGGTTTATTGAACGGACAAATATTATTAATATACATTGTGTGCTAAAAATGGTTATACACTAGAATTTGTTGTCTTATCTTCGATCCACAACAGTTTGCTTCCCCAGCACTCATCCTCATACTCTTCGTTCTGAACTCAAAACTTTAAAAGACCAATAATAAAGCACGATAACCGCTGAGGTCTCAAAGTGGAGATGTCGTGTTGACTTAACCGCAGAAGAATAATATTTTCTCTCGGTTCTAGGACTGCATATTCGTGTAGTGCACTCGTTGAACTGTTTAGTGACAATACGGTCGACCAAGGCATTTGAAAGGAGAACGACAATGGAGCCATAGATTTCCTCGAAGTCTTGCATTCATTTAGTCGTACACTGATTGGGTCCGTAACTCTATATTCCATGTTGACACTCCCCAAATAACTTCAAAGTTTACCCACGTTCTGAGGCACCAAACAGTGATCTTTACGAACGAAATAATTCAGGCCACTTTCTTGCATCTGACGCAGATACTCATTTCCATAGCATACGGGTGGGTGGCCTGACTTTTCCGTCTCATCTCTGGGTTGGTCAGTTTGGGTGAGTGATCTTAAGTCGATAACATTGAAGAGAAATTTCATTAGGCTGTAAAAATACAATGGTGTAATGTTTACTGGACTGAAAAATTGTATTTTCTAATCTTCATTTGTTTGGCCTGTGTGGATTTCTTTTATGAGGTCAAATATTAGTTTTGGCCCATGAATAATCGAGTTCGGTGTTCATGAAGATTTATTCTAAAGAGAACACTCGACCAAAGACGGCGAAGAACATTTTGGTCGGACGTTCTATCAACTACCTGGCAATTCCCTGTGAAATATAGAATAATTTGGTTTCTAATCGGCACACCTGTTGGGGGATTTGCTTTGGTTTTTGTGTTTGGTATTTACTTTTTCCACCCTATTCTCACACTTTCAGGATTTGCCATTATGAAGTCCCGTGGGACAGGTGATGTCCTATTTTTCCTTGTTCGACTGTCCGTAACTCTGAAGTAACGCTGGCTGTTGGTGATCGAGCTGACGTCTCTCAGTGAGTTCATTGATCAGGTGACACGTTGTTGGAAAACATGCCATGACGTTTCTCTGCTGTAAATAACCGTTTCGGTATGAAAACTTGCCATTACTTTCACTCTTTCAATACCATGAACGTTATTGAGTTCTGACAAGTGTTATTTTATGAGACTATCATTTTTATCATTTCAAGTTTCTGTGTTTAAGTTGATTGATAAATATGACCGTCATCATTGCACTTCAGTGAGTAACCATGTGTGCTCCGATCTCTTTCTTATACAGGGGGATCTCAGCGACAGTGTACGAGCTCCATATCACCCTTGAGGGTCCGCAATGTAATTTGGAAGATGGTGAAGATATTTAGCAGGAATTTTATTTATAATCTTTCCTAATGATTTTTACCCCGGAGCGACTTTCCAGCCTGCTCTTCTCGATTTTGAACTGCCAAGGGTTCTTTTACATGCTCAAATTAAACACGGAATCTACGTTTTATCGTTCGTCTCCTACAGGACTAGGAACGCGATCTCACCTACACTGAGATCGGGGTCGCTGAAAATATCCCGAGGGTTCCACGAGGAGCGAATAAGCAATTTGGAACGAGAGGTGAGCTCCTAACCTCTACGCCACATATGTCCCCCTCTAATGGATGGTGTGGTCCTAACCTCTACGCCACATATGTCCCCCTAATGGATGGGTGGTCCTAACCTCTACCACATATGTCCCTCCTAATGGATGGTGTGGTCCTAACCTCTACGCACATATGTCCCAATGGATGGTGTGGTCCTAACCTCTACGCCACATATGTCCCCCTCTAATGGATGGTGTGGTCCTAACCTCTACGCCACATATGTCCCCCTAATGGATGGTGTGGTCCTAACCTCTACGCCACATTGTCCCCCTAATGGATGGTGTGGTCCTAACTCTACGCACATATGTCCCCCAATGGATGGTGTGGTCCTAACCTCTACGCCACATATGTCCCCTAATGGATGGTGTGTCAGATCACATTTGTTGCCTTTACTTGTCAACATTTGTTGCCTTTACTTGCCAACATTTGTTGCCTTTACTTGCCAACATTTGTTGCCTTTACTTGTCAACATTTGTTGCCTTTACTTGTCAACATTTGTTGCCTTTACTTGCCAACATGAGAAATCACCTTTATTTATGTCCCTGGGCACGCAGGAGTTAGGGGTAATGAACGAGCTGATAGATTGGCTGGCTTGGTTACAATATCAGAGGGAGCTGCCATGGATCGAAGTGACATTATTCACGCATTGAGAAAGTCTTTCCGAACAGAGGAGTTTCAGGGCTGTGAATCCCACTCGCTGACCAGATTGAAAGAGATGGGTGTCAATATTGGTGCAGCCCCAAAAGAACGACATACTAAATATGCAAAGAGATTGATTAATCAACATCGAACTGGCGTGTTGGGTCGCTGGACGCTGCTGGATTTGCTGAGGCGGAGATCGGAGCACCTATGGACATGTCCGGAGTGCTATGATGATAGTCCTCATATAACTGATACTTGCCAACATTTTTCTGGTACTGAATTAAGGCTTGTTCGATCTGATAGCCGTTACGTCCGGAAAAAATCCTTACGTAGAAATCATCCAAGGACCACGAAGCAACGAAGCAAGTGCACTAACCACTACGCTATTGCGGCTCTAGGACTATTTCTACCGTACACATACAGTATACCACGTGATCTACGATACGTTATTACCTGTAAGGTATAAGTAAATCTCTTAATAAGACAGTTTAACTAGTTCAGGCAAACTAGGCCGGATGTACCCCAAGCATATATTTGCATAGAATCTTATTATAAGTACATTATTGTGTGTAGAGGTGTTCTATAGTAAAGCGCCATTTTGAGAAACACTAAGAGATTGGTGCATGAATGACCGTGTTTCTAGCTCTTTCTTTGTGAGAGTCGTTACTTAAGTATGTAGGTAAATGAAGGGGACACTCTCATGTTTTATTAAGTTACAGTTATTAGTTAGATGAGGACTATCATCATAGTACTCCGGACATGTTCATAGGTGCTCAAATCTCCCCGCAAGCAAATCCAGCAGTGCCAGAGAAAGCCGCTGCCGGGAAAAATTCATTAGAAAAGATTAAAAATAAAATTTCTACAAAAATATCTTCACCATATTCAAAATTACATCGGGACCCTCGCCGGTGCTACGGAGTTCGTGCACTGAAGCTGAGATCTTCCTGTGTAAGAAAGAGTTCGGAGCATACATGGTTAGTCCCCGAAGTGCAGTGATGATAGTGATATCCAGTGGCGGCTCGTCTATAAGGGCCAGTGGGGCCGGGCCCCACCAAAAATAATGTATATTGTGTATTTATTATTTATTAAATTAAAATATAGCGATCTAAAACCATGATTTATCAGGAACAAAATGTCTGGCCCCACCAACAAAAATTATCACAAGCCGCCACTGGTCCAATCAATCAATCAATCAATCAATTTTAACACATCGTGGGAATACCACACAATAGTCATTGTAAATCAGACTTTAGGGTTCACTGTGACGTCAAGGTTAGGTACTCGCCCCTCATTCCAAATGTACTCGCTTCACTCCCTCATGGAACAATTTTTCCAGAGATCCCTGATCTAAGTGTAGGTAAGATCGACTTCCATCGTCTTGCTAAGTGTTTCACACCCATGCTTCACACGCATAAGTCACCATTGGGAATATGCATGCTCTAAGTAATCTGATTAAGGTTGTAAATCATGGACCATTACACAAACAACAAGAACGAAAATCTAGTCCTTCAAAACGAAATGCTACAGAAAGATCCTACGAATACCATGGACAGAAAAAGAAAGAACACTGATGTACTGAAAGAACTAAATGTGAAAGACAATTGGCTGATAAACAACATACTATACAGACAAATTAGATACTTTGGTTCCATCAAGCGTCACGATGGCCTGGAGAGAACAATATTAGACGCAGAGGCAGACCAGAGCCAACTATAAACTACTGGGCCTTCGGGCTCAGGTAAGAATTATTGGAAATCAGACCCCAACTACACCACGTGACCTCGTATTCCAGTATTGGTGTATATAGATGAATTCATTTTAAAATCAACACAAAATGCTAACTCGAAGTCATATTATGAAATAAGTTAAGTTTAACAATAAGGAATATCAATATTATAAATATTTTTCACCAATAAATAACCATAGACTTACAGAATTGAGTAAAATTGCAAAAAGCGTGCAGTGTTCTATCAAACATCTGTAATTTCCAGATCCCTTTTCTTATCTAGGTCAGGGAATACCCGGCCAGTTGTCTGGCCTGTGCTAGAGCCTGGCTGTGGGCAGACCAAGAAGAAGATGGCTACAGGATATTAAAGAAACCATGAATATGACCATCGGCGAAGTGGGTGAACTGGCTAGAGACAGAATGAATTTCAGTTGCGCTGCAAAGAGAGCAGCGTCCTATAAAGGATACGCATCTTGATGATGATGATGTATTCAGATCTTTGTTTTCCTATCAGTTTCATTCAATACTGTTTTTAATTGTTTACTTTTTTTGTAAGGCCATATCATAATATATATATATACCTTTTTTCTTCTTCTTCGGACGCTCAATATCGGCTACTTGTTAACAACTCTGTGTGATTTGTATGTAATCTGAGCCTAATAGTGATTATACGCCTACAAGGAGGCCGGCACATCCGATTTCTGCCACGCTTTGCATTTATTAGAAAAGCTTCCCTAGACCCTTACCTCAGTCGTTTCTTACGACATGCCTTGTAGGTGGCAGTGGAACTATTCTTTCTAACTCTAGCGCGCGGGATCCAGCACTACACGGCATAAATATCTTTTAATCGAAATGTCAGCGATGTCAGTTTATGAACAAAACCATGTACAAAATTGTACAAATTGAGTATGTCATGTTTTGTTTATCCTTCACACAATGGTATCGTTTACCGTTGTCTACTTACTTTGATGGAATGGGTTCAAATCCCTAGAGAAACCGTACTGTTATTTCTGTTCTCTCGTTGAAATATCTGTTTCCAGCTCATCTAAAAACACTCATCGAGAGCTGTTGTTTCGTCCCAACGTTCATCAGCTACAAGCCTAGCAGTTTCATCCATTATTCTGAACAAATCCTGTTGACTGGTGATTAGCTTCGGTCAATATGGAAAATTCTAGTCCCATTTTGTCCGTTAAGGACTCCAAACAAGCCTTAGTCATTGAATACATTGTTCCTGTATAAAATCTTTTCATTCGGATCTTCTCGTGCAGCATGGTCTGTTACACAAACATTGACACAGCTCCTGCAAGCAGGGTCTGGCATAATAACGGTACCGTGGATAAAATGTACTGGTCCGCTACCGATAGGGGCTTAACGTTTTGATAAACAAACATAAATTTCAAAGTTAAAAATAAAATAAAGGAATAATTTGTTATAACTGTTTTTTAATTTCGCTTTCAGAACTCTAAAAATGGTGCCATTATTTGGTTCTACTTCTCAAAGTAGTGATGGTTGTAAATGAAAATCGGGGCATAGCCTTTTACAGGATGTAGCCATAAACCACAATAAATGAGTCGTTGATTTTCTAGGCACCACTTATACGTTCAGTAGTTTGTAATTGCTTTCTAAAAGGTGAGGTCTATTTTTACTGTTCGTAAAAATTCACAGGAACAAATTTTCGACACACGAAGACCTATTCAACACACGAAGACCTGTTCAACACACGAAGACCTACTCAACACACGAAGAGCTATTCAACACACGAAGACCAACACACGAAGACCTATTTAACACACGAGCGACTTCGTCATCAAATGTTTTCAAAATGATAGAATTGTATCTTGTCAGAGGGAACAACCTTTGATGATACAAGAGCAAAATGATAGAATTGTATCTTGTCCAGAGGGGAACAACCTTTGATGATACAAGAGCAAAATGATAGAATTGTATCTTGTCCAGAGGGGAACAACCTTTGATGATACAAGAGCAAAATGATAGAATTGTATCTTGTCCAGAGGGGAACAACCTTTGATGATACAAGAGCAAAATGATAGAATTGTATCTTATCCAGAGGAGAACAACCTTTGATGATACAAGAGCAAAATGATAGAATTATATCTTGTCCAGAGGGGAACAACCTTTGATGATACAAGAGCAAAATGATAGAATTGTATCTTGTCCAGAGGGAAACAACCTTTGATTATACAAGAGCAAAATGATAGAATTGTATCTTGTCCAGAGGAGAACAACCTTTGATGATACAAGAGCAAAATGATAGAATTGTATCTTGTCCAGAGGGAAACAACCTTTGATTATACAAGAGCAGAACTGCGGAACTGGTTGTAGGTCGTAGTAAAAACAAAAATCATGCTAAATATCACTCAGATTTCAACATAGCATTACGCCCGTATGTTGCCTGGGGCTCGTAAGTGCAGTAAAGATTAGTAACACTGCGACATACAAGACATATCGTTAGACGTAACTGAGGTAGGGGCATACATACAAGACATGTCGTTAGAGGTGACTGAGGTAGGGGCATACATACAAGACATATCGTTAGAGGTGACTGAGGTAGGGGCATACATACAAGACATGTCGTTAGAGGTGACTGAGGTAGGGGCATACATACAAGACATGTCGTTAGAGGTGACTGAGGTAGGGGCATACACACAAGACATGTCGTTAGAGGTGACTGAAGTAGGGGCATACATACAAGACATGTCGTTAGAGGTGACTGAGGTAGGGGCATACATACAAGACATATCGTTAGAGGTGACTGAGGTAGGGGCATACATACAAGACATGTCGTTAGAGGTGACTGAGGTAGGGGCATACATACAAGACATGTCGTTAGAGGTGACTGAGGTAGGGCCATACATACAAGACATGTCGTTAGTGGTAACTGAGGTAGGGCCATACATACAAGACATGTCGTTAGAGGTGACTGAGGTAGGGGCATACATACAAGACATGTCGTTAGAGGTGACTGAGGTAGGGCATACATACAAGACATATCGTTAGAGGTGACTGAGGTAGGGGCATACATACAAGACATGTCGTTAGAGGTGACTGAGGTAGGGCATACATACAAGACATGTCGTTAGAGGTGACTGAGGTAGGGCATACATACAAGACATGTCGTTAGAGGTGACTGAGGTAGGGGCATACATACAAGACATGTCGTTAGAGGTGACTGAGGTAGGGGCATACATACAAGACATGTCGTTAGAGGTAACTGAGGTAGGGGCATACATACAAGACATGTCGTTAGAGGTGACTGAGGTAGGGGCATACATACAAGACATATCGTTAGAGGTGACTGAGGTAGGGCCATACATACAAGACATATCGTTAGAGGTGACTGAGGTAGGGGCATACATACAAGACATATCGTTAGAGGTGACTGAGGTAGGGCCATACATACAAGACATATCGTTAGAGGTGACTGAGGTAGGGCCATACATACAAGACATATCGTTAGAGATGACTGAGGTAGGGCCATACATAAGCTACCCTAGTAAATAAAAAAGCGTCACAGAAATCGAATGAGATAGTCTACTTCTAGGCGTATAACTGGCACAGCCTACAATCGCTCTTAGGCTCAGATCACATACACATCACAAACAATGGTTTAACAAGTGGTATATATGGATCATCGCCCAGTGGTTACCGGGGCCCAAATTGGGGATGTAAAGAATATAACCACTGTCACCTGCCATGCATGTCGTAAGAGGCGACTAAGGAGGTTGGTCGTGGGGCTGGCTACCCCACACCTTAAAAACACCAGATAGCTACAGAAACCACAGCCAAGAAAATTCAAAGCTCGTCACCCGAGGAAGAAGAGGGACCCCAAATAGAGGGACTCATGAAGCGACCCGGGTGAAATTCGAAAGAAAATCGGGAACGCAAAAAAACTGGGAGAGAGTGGCGAGATCTGGAAAAGATGGCCTTGGATAGGCGGGCTTGGAAGGCCTTGTTTGCGGACCTATGCTTCCCTAGGGGCGAAGAGTGAAGAAGAAGAAGAACATAACATTGGATTTATGGATCAAAGAAATAAATCCTATGCTATGTTCTTCTGATCTGAAAGCTTAATTATATATACTATTAAAACATTATCATGTCAACAAACATAACATATAATCTGCGATGTCCTAGCATTTAAACCGAAAATTATACAACAATTTTTCGAATGCGTCTATCCTACATGCCGGGGTGCATATGAATCGGACGCAACGTATTCATGTTCTCTGCGCAAACCAGACATTTCATAAATAGAGGTTTAACCCTTTCGCTGCTACATACTTTCTGAAGGCTGAGCTAAAAATAGCAACTTTTTGTTTCTAGGTCACAAACGTGAATGTACGCCTATAGCAGTTACAGTAGCAATGTATAACGTGTTAACACGTCTTTAGCCCATAGAGGAGAGATAATAACAGACGTGTTATTGCGTCTTTAGAAGTGAATGGGAAAACGTATATATACGTCCTTAGCAGCTAAAGGATTAAAGGGTTTTAAAGCCGAAGGATTGACTTCATTGCACCGGGTTTTACCCCATATGGCTGGTCCCTCTCCGCAGAAATGGCAGATCACCTGCCGAGAGTATTGCACAAAACACGAACTCCATAGCTACACCAACAATCCTAGGAGTCTCTGAAAAAAACTACACTCGTGAACAGAACGACGAGGGTTCGGATTCAAACTCACGACCTTCGACTCACACGGCAAAGAAAGCAGCTCAAGTTAAATATATTTGTCTGCGAAGCTAGTATATATGAGAAGATAAGAAACAATGTTATGTATAACTAGTGTCGGGGGCGTCTCGTCATTAAGGGCCAGTGGGGCTTGGCCTCCAATAATCGAAAGGAGGGAAACTTCCGGGAATAGACAAATAATAGTAAATACTCCAAAAACCATGATTTTCGATAAAATTTGTGTCTGGCCCCACCAAGAAAAATGACTACGAGCCGCCACTGGCTAGTATATATGAGAAGATAAGAAAAAATATTATGTATAGCAAGTATATATGAGAAGATAAGAAAATATTCGTACAAATATTTACCATTTTAAACATTACATTATTTATTGATGCTACAGCGTAGTTGCTCTGCAGCTGAGGTTTTCCTGTTAAAAAAATAGATCGGTGCACACATTGTTATTCATATCATTTATCGAAGTACAATGATTGTAGTCATATCAATCATTCATTCAATCATGAATGTTTCGCCAGATATGAGATTTAAGTATATATGTCTGCTACCAGAAATCAGTGTCACATCTGGTGGATTGATCACGTGAGAGCTTAGGATTGCATGCAGAACGATCATATTACCTTGTTGTAGCAGACTGTCGCAACGGATTAGGAGCATATGGTGATCGGGTAACTCGTAAAACACCAAAGTTTAGCTAAATAGAAACATAAGCCAAATAGTTATTTTGTAGAATAAGGACAAAAACATTTAAATAAATGACATCGATACATCCATGCAGGGCGGCTGTCATTAAGAGACAGGGGCCATCTATAATCGAAAGGGAGAATAACTTCCACTCTCGGAATAGACAAATAATAGTAAATACTCCAAAAACCATGATTTTTCCGAAAATCTGTTCTGCCCCACCTAGAAAACTGACCACGAGCCGCCACTGCATCCATGACCTTATTATGCTAAGTCTGTCCGTTTTATTCACCACGAGACTTTGTAGTTCCGCTAATAAAAAAGTTAAAATTTTTTTCATACATTGAGGTATACATATTGGGTCAATGGCAAACTACTGAACGTATACGTGGTGTCTAGAAAATCAACGACTCGCTTACGGTGGTTGATGGCTACGTCCTGTAAAGGAATATGCCATGATTTTCAATTTCAATAAGGTGTTAAGCCCGTATTTTCCATTGAACGTCGGTACACGATGGCTGATTGAGTATATATCCCACAGTTCTCCTTTACTTCCCAGTGCCTTTCCTGACACCCAATTGAGGCTGGGTAGACCTGAGAGCCGTTACTGGTGGAAAAATATTTCACGCCTACTGAGGAATTGAACCCAGACCACGCGCATAAGCGTAGCTCCAGTGAGGATTCATTATTGTTCCCAAGTTAGAAAGACTGATGGTTCCTTTTCAGACTGCGTAACTGGAGGAATTGGAATAAATAATGATAGCTCTACGATGGACATACGAGATATATGGAGATATGGACATACATGATGGACTACGATGGACATGATGTAATCAATTTTTCCGTAGCCTCTTCAGACTTTAGGTTATGAAGTGATTGTTACTTCATATTTGAAGTCCGTAGTGATCAGGAGGTAGGAGGGTCAATTCCTTTCCTCACATGTGGAACGTCGTGAGTTGAATTGAACCCACAATCCTCTTGTGTCCAAGTCGATAGACGATCGCTTGCGCGCTACACTAATCCGTCACACTCTGCGATGGGCAGCGAATGAGAAAAGAAACCTTGAGAGCCTAAAGGAAATATAGAGAAGAATTATAGAGTTGAAAGATTGTGGCTTGACGTGAGAAACAATTAATAGAAAGCGATAGGACGGTAACAGTGGAAATCTCACTTGGAAGCCTTATGAGTCAAATGGGACTCGAACAGGATCATTATACATTTGGAGAATTGTTCATTTTGTGAACTGACCACCTTACATTAAAGACCAAAATCCCATCTACTTTGAAATGTTCATGTGGACTATATCAAGTGTCGCATATTTGTCTTCCCCTTCTCAATTACTTTTCCTCCGTTCTTCTCAATTACTTTTCCTCTGTTCTTCTCAATTACTTTTCCTCTGTTCTTCTCAATTACTTTTAGTCTGTTCTTCTCAATTACTTTTCCTCTGTTCTTCTCAATTACTTTTCCTCTGTTTTTAGTCTTTGTTTCCAATACTTTCATTTTTTAAAACCTTTTGCCTATGTTCTCAATTTTTTCCCGTCTGTTCTCTCTTTTTTCTTTTTCAAGTCTCAGTTCTTCAATAACTCCTTGTCTTTATTCTTTTGATCTTGTTATATTCTAGCTCTTCTTCTTCTTCTGCATTTGTCCGCTACGAATTCAAGCGTAGCCATGCGTTTGGTGTAGCGCTTCTGACAGATTTTTGCGTGAAAGCTTGCATACCGTTCTATTGGTTTCCTCGCCATATAGGCGGGCATTTTCAGATTTTAGAGGTACCTATTCTAGCTCTCATTTATTCAGTTGTTTCTCTATTTTATTCTAGTTCTAATCTAGCTCTCATTTCCTTAGTTGTTTCTCTATTTTCTTTTAATCTAACTCTCATTTCCTTAGTTGTTTCTCTATTTTATTCTAGTTCTAATCTAACTCTCATTTCCTTAGTTGTTTCTCTATTTTATTCTAGTTCTAATCTAACTCTCATTTCCTTAGTTGTTTCTCTATTTTCTTTTAATCTAGCTCTCATTTCCTTAGTTGTTTCTCTATTTTCTTTTAATCTAGCTCTCATTTCCTTAGTTGTTTCTCTATTTTATTCTAGTTCTAATCTAACTCTCATTTCCTTAGTTGTTTCTCTATTTTCTTTTAATCTAACTCTCATTTCCTTAGTTGTTTCTCTATTTTCTTTTAATCTAGCTCTCATTTCCTTAGTTGTTTCTCTATTTTATTCTAATCTAACTCTCTTTCTTCTTTTCTCTATTTTATTCTAATCTACTCTATTTCTTAGTTGTTTCTCTATTTTCTTTTAATCAGCTCTCCTTCTAGTTGTTTCTCTATTTTCTTTTAATCTAGCTCTCATTTTCTTAGTTGTTTCTCTATTTTATTCTAGTTCTAATCTAACTCTCATTTCCTTAGTTGTTTCTCTATTTTCTTTTAATCTAACTCTCATTTCCTTAGTTGTTTCTCTATTTTCTTTAATCTAGCTCTCATTTCCTTAGTTGTTTCTCTATTTTATTTAACTAACTCTCATTTCCTTAGTTGTTTCTCTATTTTATTCTAGTTCTAATCTAGCTCTCATTTCCTTATTTGTTTCTCTATTTTCTTTTAATCTAACTCTCATTTCCTTAGTTGTTTCTCTATTTTATTCTAATTTAACTCTCATTTCCTTAGTTGTTTCTCTATTTTCTTTTAATCTAACTCTCATTTTCTTAGTTGGTTCTCTATTTTCTTATAGTTCTAATCTAACTCTCATTTCCTTAGTTGTTTCTCTATTTTCTTTTAATCTAACTCATTTCCTTAGTTGTTTCTCTATTTTCTTTTAATTCTAATCTAATCTCATTTCCTTAGTTGTTTCTCTATTTTATTCTAGTTCTAATCTAACTCTCATTTCCTTAGTTGTTTCTCTATTTTCTTTTAATCTAACTCTCATTTCCTTAGTTGTTTCTCTATTTTATTCTAGTTCTAATCTAACTCTCATTTCCTTAGTTGTTTCTCTATTTTCTTTTAATCTAACTCTCATTTCCTTAGTTGTTTCTCTATTTTCTTTTAGTTCTAATCTAGCTCTCATTTCCTTAGTTGTTTCTCTATTTTCTTTTAGTTCTAATCTAACTCTCATTTTCTTAGTTGTTTCTCTATTTTCTTCTAATCTAACTCTCATTTCCTTAGTTGTTTCTCTATTTTCGTTTAATCTAACTCTCATTTCCTTAGTTGTTTCTCTATTTTATTCTAGTTCTAATCTAGCTCTCATTTCCTTAGTTGTTTCTCTATTTTCTTTTAATCTAACTCTCATTTCCTGAGTTGTTTCTCTATTTTCTTCTAGTTCTAATCTAGCTCTTATTTCTTTAGTTGTTTCTATATTCTCATACTTCTATCCTAGTTTTCATGACACCAGTCAGTATATTCATCTTTGTTTTCTACGAATCAAGAAGTTTCATCTGTTGAAATATTTTGAGATAAAAACAAAAACCCAACCTTAAAAAAGAAAGCACAATGTAAACAACTGTTATATATCGACCACGTTCTGTGACTTTATATAAAATATGAACAAATGTTACATGAAAAAAATAGTAACAAGATATATAACAAATAATTATAACAAAATTCTAAAACAGGATAGATAACATATGAAAGATTATTTTGTTAAACTAGAACTAATCTGTGTTTGGACGTATTTAAGCTAAACTGTACAGATGATATATTTACGTTTTTTAGTAACTGTCAGGAATATTCTTTATATAGCTAAACTGTACAGATGATATGTTTACTTGCATATTTTGATTACTATTTGGAAGACTTATATGTTTTGTTTATCTTTATTTATTGACCCCTTAATACAAACAATGATTTAATTGATTTGAGTTAGTTAACGTAGTTACGTGATAGTCAGTTAGATTTGCGTACTAGTAGACTGTGGTTCAAGTCTTGGTGCAGTCGATTTTCGTGGATTTGTCAACAAGCTATTTATTCTATTGTAGGTCAAATGGTTGCATCTATGTGTCGATTCTATTATTCCACCCCTCACCCCGCCCGTCCCAGATTTCTAGTCCATTAATTTTCAAATTTTTCAGTTTTCTAGTTTAAGATTTTTTTCTTCAGTTTTAGAGTTTACTAGTTTTCCAGTTGAAGTGACTTTTTTCATTCAGGTTTTCTAGTTTTCCAATCTTAGAGTTTTCTAATTTTCCACTTTAAAAAATGTATTGCTCCCCAGTTTTCTATCTATTTAGTTTTTAAATCTAAGAATGCTCTAGTTTTCCTGGTGCTTAATAACGAAGCTCAAGTTTACTAAATTTACGAAGCTAAATTTCCAACAGCGTTTCCTTGAGTAGTATCTACTGCATCTTCAACAAGTTACCACAAAACATTTCATATTTGTAGCTCTTATGTTCAGTCTAGTGAGTCTCATCAGATCAGATGTTTCATCTGCTACCGTATGATAGTAAACGATACCATCTGCAACTGTTAAACACACTTGCACTGCCTTGTGAATGGGTGCTCGCGATAGTTAAAGGCTAGGGGGAGATAAACCCTGATAGAAAATGTCCACTGTCTTGTGGAGCAGAACAGTTATGCAGAAGGCTAGAAGAGTAAACATTGACCACAAATCCGGACGGAGAAACCCTAATGCAGTTGATGGTTATGTGTAGTCCATTTTCTGGCATCACTGTAAACCCTGATTGATTCCAAACTTATAGACTTTGTCTTTCCTTTGGATGAAAGAAGGTGGCGTATGTGGCGTAGGGGATAGTGACTCGGTCTATTAACCCCGACGTTGTGAGTTCGAAACATGCTGTTGACAATTTGGTTGCAAATTGTTTCGCGTGATTTTTAAAAAGGATGATGGCACCACCGGTTCAGAGAGCAATGGCAAACTACTGAACGTAATAATGCCTAGAAAAATCACAAACAGCGTTAGAAAGCTGGGGTCGATTCGCAAAGTCCTGTAAAGGATATGCAATTAATTTTTTTTTTGGATGAAAGAAGTAGGATAGAGAGGGATTTGTGCAAAACGGACAAAGCACATTCTCCGTATCAGATGCACATGTTAGACATTAATGGAGAAGAACCAATTGACCGTCTGTGAAGACGACAAAGGTCATATATGTACAGTTTAGATTTTAAATTATTTATTAAAAACAGCCTGATCCTGATACAACTAACTATTCTTCTTCAAGCCAGATTGAATTTTGTTAACTTAATCCACTCACTGAGGTAGTACCCTTATCAAATCAAATCCAACCTGCTGCCTTGCAGGTTAACTGGGGACAGTCAAAGGCTGACGGAGAACGAACCCAGGAAACGCTCGTTGAAATCGGACACGTCGC
This sequence comes from Arion vulgaris, assembly GCA_020796225.1. NCBI lineage: Eukaryota > Metazoa > Mollusca > Gastropoda > Stylommatophora > Arionidae > Arion > Arion vulgaris. Next base: position 7,969,346 of record CM036763.1, read on the forward strand.
TAAAGGACAAGCACCAGAGCTCCAAATGGTACTGAAGATTGTAACGTAAAACAAACGTTCTTTTCAAAGGCTGTTTATATATCACAATAAGAATGATAAACAGGGCCGAAAAAACGACCGAGAGAGAGAGCGAGAGAGAGAGAGAGAGAGAGAGAGAAAACTAATCCTCAAATCTCTAACAAAAGATGTCAAATTCTTACACCTGCGAAAATGTAATCCCAGCATTTATTCAAAAGATCCAAAAAAAAATATTGAAGTAAACAATCTGTAGGTAAACTTAAGAAAAAAATTCTGCTATTTTTTCCCCTAATTTCTTTTATATTTTTCTTCACCGCCTACCTTTGTCACATGGTGTAAGAAAACACGAAGTACTAGATTTTAGAATAATTCAATTTATCGGCTAAAATACATTGGTCAACATTGCTTCTAAACGTAGCGTCTCATATTTTCCTATTAAACATAGATTCTATAGCAAGTTGGGTGGTGTTTGTCAAATGCTGAAACGATTTCCGTATAGGCTAGAGTATGTTTCAGACTGCGTGCGGGCGATGTGGTTCTGTCCTACTGAGGTGTTTCAATACCTTCGCTTGATGATTTCTCTCAATGTCTCTATACACATTTTGATTCGTTGCACCCACAAGGCCGACTTGTTTAAATTTACACTTAAATAAATTTTATTTACGGCTTTTTAACAAATCTGTATTGAGTGTTTTCAGTCCGGACAAAATGCGGCACAGTTGTCGTTATTTCGGATATCTCAACACCTGTGCTGATTCGTCGCAGCTTCAACTATATTTCCTTGAATTGATGACCGTCGGGTTAAACACACAACAGTTTACCAATGAAGAGCAAGAGCACAGCAAGTGCATTTCCATTCAGAAAAATATGTAAACTTGTAGAGGTATTTAGTGCAGAATAGAAGTATCTGCAGACGTTCATGGGAATTGGGAATTACGTGGTTAAACGCAAAAAAAAAAATGTAATGTGATTAACACAATATGCAAGAATAAGTGGTTTTTGAATTTTGTAGCGACTTGAAACTGAGATCTCTGTACGCAGTGGGTTTTAGTGGAGACAAAATGGAAGTTGGACAAGAAAAGCATAGAAGAAAAGAGGTGTTATAAAAGTTCATCAAAATGTCAATTATAGATCGTTAGCAAAGCAACAATTTTATTGTAAGGTCCGTTTAGAGAATATCACATTTAACAAAGCCATTGCAACATTAGTGTGGATAGGACTGGACCTTACAGCGTGTTCGTAGCGCGTTGAACGACGGGTGATAAGTCCTCTGTGAGTGCGGGTTCAATTCCGTGGGCTGGCAGAAAAGCCACAGGTTCTCCAGATTTACGGTGTCGTAGCACCAAACCGAAGTGTTACGATGTTCATGGCACAGAGTCGAAGAGCTGAAAGCTCAAGTGCTTCTGGATCGGAAATAAAAGAGAGAATCTCGGATATTGCTACATTATTGCAATATGTATATTGTTATATGGGTTATTAACCCTTTAATAATAAGTCCTCTCGTACCGTTATACGTTACATAGGGCCTGCAAGTAATTTCTCCATACCGCTCTATCCTGGGCAACTCGCTCAATTTCCTCCATGGAACCGAGACCGATATTTCCTGCCTCTCTCAGCAAAGTTCGTTTCAGGGTCTCCTTAGGTCGACCTCTCTTTCTTGAACCCTTTGCATCCCACTTCAATACCTGCTTTGATATTCGTTGATCATTTCTCCTCAAGGTGTGCCCAACATATCTCCATCTTCTCTTTCTTATAACAGTTGTCACTAGTGGTTGACCAGACATGTCTCTGATTTCATCACTTCTCCTGAATTCGTTCCATTTTATATTCAATTTTATATTAACCCTTTACGTACCATTAATATTATTGAATTCTGATCGCAATTGTTTGCCTGATACCATAATTTTCATCACACAAACGTTTGTATTGAAATTGTTTACAGTTGTATCATATTCATTTCTAGAGCATCTATGTGGCGTAGAGATTAGGTGTTTACCTCGCGTTCCAAAGGTACTAGGCTCGCTTTCTCGTAGAGCCATCACGCTATTTTTTCGAGAGATCCCTGATCTCAGTGTAGGTGAGATATTGTTCCTAATCCTATCGGAGACGGACGATAAAATGTAGGTCCCGGGCTCAAGTTGAACATGTAAAAGAACCATTGGCAGTTTTTTTTTTTTTTTTTTTCGTCCGCTTTCAACTCAGACGAAGTTTCATCTCTGAAACTGATTTTTGCGTGAAAATCTGTTTTCCAATTTCTTACAATGGCAGCAGCGTGCACACTGTAAATTACTTTACACTGGCAGCCGTGTGCTCAATGTACTCGTAATTAGTATTCCCTCGCCATAAAGGCAGATTTTCTCCGACTTCAGAGGTACTCACATTATCGTCCTGAGTAAGACCAGGTGACTCGAACAAATGCCGGACAGTAGGTTCGAACCCGAGCTATGAGGCGTCTCACAGCTAGCAGGCCGAGCTACTATCAACTACTCTAGGCAGTCCCCCATTGGCAGTTTAAAATCGAGAAGAGTAGGCCGGAAAACCAATTCATTAGAAGGATTTAAAAAAAATTATTTTCACAATCTTCTAAATTGTATCGGCTATCCTCACCGGTGCAACGGAGTTGGTGTACTGCCGCTAAGATCTTTCTGTGTAAGAAAAAAATCAGAGAACACATGCAGGCTCACTCAAGTGCAATGATAATGGGCATATCAATGATCAATCAATCAATCAATCAATCAATCAATCAATCAATCAATCAATCAATCAATCAATCAATCAATCATTCAATCAATCAATCAATCAATCAATCAATCAATCAATCAATCAATCAATCAATCAATCAATCAATCAATCAATCAATCAATCAAGTAATCAATCAATCAATCAATCACACAGTCGATCAATCAATCAAGCAATCAATCAATCAATTAATCAATCAATCAATCAATCACACAGTCGTTCAATCGATCAAGTAATCAATCAATCAATCAGTCAGTCAATCAATCAATCCATCATTCAATCAATATAAATCAATAAGTCAATCAATCAACCAATCAAGTAATCAATCAATAAATCAATCAAGTAATAAATAAATAAATAAATAAATCAAGCAATCAAGCAATCAATTAATCACATTGATATACATATTTCAATACACTATTTGGTTATAGAAATTATTTTCACCCCTAGGAAGACAAAAGTTCGCAACCAAAGTCTTTCAAGTTCTCATATCCAAGGCCATCTTTTCCAGGTCTCTCAACTCTCTCTCCATTTCTTGCATTTCGTCTCCAACTCCCGCCTCCAGATGTTCCTGGCTCTTCCCTTACCTCTATTACCTTGGGGGTTATATCGAAGGACTTGTCTAGTGATGCTGTCATGTGGTCTCCTCAGTGTGTGTCCTATCCAGTGGCGGCTCGTGATTATTTTTGTTTGTGGGGCCAGATACAAATTTTCGGGGAAATCATGGTTTTGGATTAGGTTATGTTTTAATTTATAAAATAATAAATACACGTTACACATTATTTTTGGTGGGGTCCGGCCCTACGTGGCCTTAATGACCAGCCGCCACTGTTCCTGTCCATCGCCACCTTCTGCCCCTTATTTCTTGTTCCACCTGCCTTTGTCCTGCTCTATCCCAGAGTTTCCTGCCTGTGGTCATCCTTGACACAATGTCCAATATTCTTACATAAAGGCCATACAGCACATAAGAAAATAGCAACTAACAAAGAATAACTGCAATAATTAAAAGTAATAAGAGAATGTATCACAGAAATACAAGTAAGACAAATAAAATATTTTAGTTAAAGTCTTGATACCTTAATATCAACATTATTAGCATCAACATCATCGATTGTTGGGGAGTTGAAGATGGATAAGGGGGATGTTCCTCGTTCTCTTCGCGACTGTCTGTTGGATGAGGACACTGAAATAGATGTTGAATCGATCCAGTGATTTAAGCAGTTTGGAGTTACTCGTTGTACAAGTAGAACTGGATGCTTGAGGGCCAGAGTGAGAGGTGTGTTTAATCAGCGAGCTACAGGAACCATCAGTATGCATACTCTTCGATATCGGTTGGGGAAGATCTATGGGTCTGCCCGGAGTGTAATGACATTAGTTTAGTAACCAATAACGTCATTGACACCCCGACGAGGACTAAATTGGAGAGGGTAGTTGAGGACAGAAGAGCATGGGGAAGACAGAGATATAATTGGGAAGGAAACATCAACAGCAGGATGAGCAGCAGACTGTCAGAGTAAACTATGAGGATAAGAAAGATAATAAACTGGAAATCTATTGAAACCGATCTCTGATGTGGAGATTACATCAAATGATGATGATGAATATTTGAAAAAGGGGGAGAAAAGTCAGAAAGATTCAAGAAATTACACATTTTTTATGAGACAGTGGTAAGCCGGGGAATAGAGATGTTGTACATAACGACTTAATGGCAGTAAAGAATCAGATTTTTCACCTTACAAGTTACATGACGGACGATTCACTCGTAAGACCAATTGAATCAATTGTAGAACTCACAGATAGCACGTTTTAACAACGAACTTTAAGTCTCCGTTCTAAGATGGGGTGCACCGGTTCACACCGACGATGAGATGAGGTTACTTGGTGCATTCCCATCGAACGACATATTTTCTTCTGTAAGTAGTCGCCGTACGATCTTTTCACAAGCGATTTCGAAAGCACGCGACATCCAACCGATGGAGTGTGATAAAACATCGTGTGAGGACATTTGGCTGAAGAAATGAGAGAGGAATACATCAATCGATTTTATTTATCGAATCGTAATTGGAAGTTATTCTTAAGTGTCCAATCTGCAACAGACGATATAACATCATGATTGTAATGAACAGTCGTAATCAAAACGTGTTTTGCGTCTCATGCTACGCAGCAGATGGCCGAGACTAATAACAAACACAAATTTATGAAAAAGATGGGAGATAGCAATCAATATAACTGAACTAATTGAATAAAATTAACCTCTAGGTACTAGCTATGCCCATATGTGTACTCATTTTCAATCAGATTGCATGGATCACACTTTTGCAGTCAGATCACTTGCATAGTCGCTACGGCAAACCATCCGAATTTCCCACAAAACTTTGCACAAGCAAAGACTCTTCTGAAACTGTACAGAACAATGATGTGGAGAGAAACAAGTGGAGGATACAACCCAGAGCATGACAACATACATAGTTTAAACAGAAAAGGACAGACCACAGTCTTCAGACTTAGAAAGGGACACTGCGGTCTCAAAGCACACCTTCGTAGAATGGATCTCAGGGACTCGACTGTTTGCACAAGCGGAGCACCAAAGCAGTCATTAAAGCACATCTTGCAAGACTGTCCCAGCTTGAGAATAGAAATCTGGCTAATAGAAACAATCCTTCAGAACAAACTACGGAGGACTGGTGAAGACCTCAAGCGCACCACCCTGTTTATGACACATATCGGAGTAGTCGCATAGCAGAAGTTGATCGTAGAAGACCTCAAGCGCACCGCCCTGTTTATGACACATACAGGAGTAGTCGCATAGCAGAACTTGATCGTAGAAGACCTCAAGCGCACCACCCTGTTTATGCCACATACCGGAGTAGTCGCATAGCAGAAGTTGATATAGATAAAAAAGAAAAAAGTTTGGTACCATTTATCAGATGGGAAGATCTAGGGAATCGACTGCACGAAATTGGTCTCGGTATGCGTTTGTGGATGAATCCAGTTTCCTGCCAATCATCATTTACAAATAAATATCTTTATTTAGAACAAGTAGTCTATTTATTAAGAACAAATGCTTATTTAGTTTATTTCCTTCTAGGAGAAGAGAGCGGATAGTCGAGTGGGTAAGGGTACTTATCTCTTAGTTAGAGAATAACGGTTCAAAATAAAGTTAAAGAATGAAATTATTTTATGTCCAATTGTAAAAAACATATCACCTCATGTACACTGCGCGGCGACATATTTGGTGGCTGGCATGCATCTAATTGGCATAGCGAACGCATGCTTTAATGCACAAATCACATACAAACCACAAAGAGTGGTTTAACAAGGCGTTGGTCTAGACAGAGAGAGAGAGAGAGAGAGAGAGAGAGAAGAAAAAGAAGAAATGAAATAAAACAAAATTCAACAAGAAAATGTCTTCCGCATAAAATGTTCATTTAACAATTTTACATTTTTCAAATGAAATGTTTAGTTTAATGTTGAACTATTTTTACCACCTTATAAACATTCATTTTAATTGTAATCACAGGCCTGCACACAAAGAAACTTTATCAAAAGAATTAGAATCAGACAATCAAGGTTCTCCGGGCATATAATGCATCTAAACCAATCCACGTCAACTACTAGATTGCGAGAACTGGGTTTGAAGATTGGTGTGGCAAGAAAAGAACGGTACAACAGGTATACGAGTCGGCTAATCAATCAAAATAGAACTGGTACGGTCAGTCGCTGGACGCTGTTGGAGATATTGCGAAGGAGATCGGAGAACCTATGGACATGTCCGGAGTGCAATGAAGATATTCCAAACTGAAACTGAAACTGAAATGCGAAGAGTACGTTTAGAACATTTGGTGACAACGGATAAAATTCAGGGAAGGAGAAATCGTAGAAGACAGAGGTAGAAGATTTTGGATGGTCTAACGTCTTGGTTCGACAAAAGATCGAATTGATTAACTGAAGAGAGAGAGAGAGAGAGAGAGAGGGTTGTGCAGAGACATGATCCCCTACGTCGTCAGGCATGGCGCTTGATTGATTGAGTAGTCACAGATAGTTTAACTCTTTCCAGACCGTAAATATTTCCGAGTTTTGATATGAATTGTTTTCTGACAATATAATTTTATATCACACAACTTTGGTGTTTACATTGTTTTTTTCACATTATTATATATCATTGAATAAACTATGTTCATGGAGGTCCCTGTGGTTAAATATTTGCTTTGCTTTCCAAAGATCGGGGGTTCAAATCTGCACCGCGCCGTTCTGTTTACGAGTGTATTTTTTCCAGAGCCCTTAGAATTGTTTTACCGGAGCTACGGAATTCGTGCTTTGTACAATGCTCTCGGCAGGTGCCCTGCCATTTCTGCAGAGAGGTACTGAGTTAAAATTGGTAAAACCCGATGCAATGAAGTCATTCCTTTGGCTTAAGACTGTGTAGAATACTGATTTATTTATATATATATATATTTTATATGTGTTAGCTATGTTTTGATTTTTTTCGATCCAGAAGCACTTGAGCTTTCAGCTCTTCAGCTCAGTGCCATGGACATCGTAGCCCTTCTGTTCAGTGCCACGAACATCGTAATCTAGAGAACCTGTGGCTTTTCTGGCAGCTCACGGATTTGAACCGCACTCACAAGGGGCGTGTTAGCTAAGTTAAAAACCTGGAAGTTGTAGTACAAAATAAAAAGAATGAAACGAATCTATGAGAAGAGTCACTACATCGGCTAATGGCGTGCTTCGCCCAGATTTCTACGCCACTGAAGTGGTCAGTGTATGGATTAAGTTAAGTCAGACTTGCGTGACCTAACATTATCAAACCGTAAACACCGAGTTCAAAGTTCAATCTTAACGATGCCATGTTTTAAAATTGCAGTTGGTTTAATTGTCTTATAGTGTAGGAAAGTGAGCGATGCTCTTATTCTCAAACTAACATTTCAAACTTCAAACTGGATTTTAATTTTTGGAATATATTCAGAACATTCGGTTACTAATTTGATGATGTTTTAGTTATTTCAAACTTGAGATTATGTTATATACGGTTCATTACATTCTGCAAGATCTGAGAGTTATTCAGGATTAGACTATAAGGTTTCGTTACATCTGCAAGATCTGAGAGTTATTCAGGGTTAGACTATAAGGTTTCATTACATTTGCAAGATCTGAGAGTTATTCAGGGTTAGACTATAAGGTTTCATTACATCTGCAAGATCTGACAGTTATTAAGGGTTAGACTATAAGGTTTCATTACATCTGCAAGATCTGAGAGTTATTCAGGGTTAGACTATAAGGTTTCATTACATTCTGCAAGATCTGAGAGTTATTCAGGGTTAGACTATAAGGTTTCATTACATCTGCAAGATCTGACAGTTATTAAGAATCAGACTATAAGGTTCATTACATCTGCAAGATCTGACAGTTATTAAGAATCAGACTATAAGGTTCATTACATCTGCACGATCCGAGAATTATTCAGGGTTAGGCTATAAGGTTCATTACATCTACAAGATCTGAGAGTCATTCAGGGTTAGGCAAGCTTAAGGTAAGAACTATTTATTCCTATCGTATCGTTATATGTTACATAAGGCCTACAAGTAATTTCTCCATACCGCTCTGTCCTGGACAACTCGCTCCCTCTCTTCCATGAAATTGAGTCCGATATTTCTTGCCCCTCTCAGTGAAATTCGTTTCAGGGTTTCCCTAGTGTCTTATCTTTCTTGAACACTTTGTCTCCCTCTTCAATTCCCATTTGGAATTCTTTGATCATTTTTTCAAGGTATTCCTTCATATCTCTATCTTCGTATAACATTTCTTACTAGTGGTTGACCATACATTTATCTGATTTCAATACTTCTTCTCAATTTCACCCATTGTTTCTTCAATTTTTCACAGACATCTATTTTCAAACGCAATCAACGTATTTTTCGCCCGAGTGGTTACCGGGCCCAAATTTGGGGTGTTAAGAATAGAACCACTGTTACCTGCCACGCATGTCGCAAGAGGCGACTAAGAAGGTTTGGATGAAATCGGATGCACGTGTCCTAAACATGTAGAAGTCTATGCGTTTAGGGTCCTACCAAACCGATGTGCAACGTATACACGTTCTTAACAAAGATCAAACATATCACAAAGAGTGAATGAAATTGGTCTTAAAGAACGAAAGCAAAGAAGAAGAAAAACGTACTTTATATATTTTTACTCATTTTCAACTCCCGTTAGCATATATTAGGATTGATACAGTATGCATGGACACAAGGTAAGGTATACATTTCAAATAAAGGAAATTAGATAGTGGAGTTAAGTCAGAACTTGAAATGTCTGTAAATGCCAAGTCAATGCAACATACGATTTGGAAAGTAACATCTGTTTTTCGGTGTAGATCAACTCTTTTAAGTCGCTAGTACAATCGAATGTTTTGAATTGATGCCTCCCGTGTGTTGCCTGGCTCGCAAGGGGAGCAAAGAATAGTAATAGTGCGACCTACAAGGCATGTCGTAAGAGGCGACTGAGGTAGGAGCCTAGGAAGCTACCCTAGTAAATAAAAATCGTCGCAGAAATCGAATGTGCTGGCCTACTTTTAAGCGCACAAATGGCACCGCGTACAATCGCTCTTAGGCTCAGATCACATACAAGTCATAAAGTGGTTTAAAAGAGGTCGATACGGAGGGTTTGAAGAAGAATGAATGTGAGAGCTGGCAATAAATCAAGAAGGGACAGACATTTCCCACTCTACGCTCAGATGCAGTGACTACGGATGTTTTCATTTATGCTGTTCAATGTTTATAAAAATTTTCTTGAGCACTTTGTTTAAGTAGATTCGATTTTCTTTTTTATTGTTTACGTAATGGTCCATGATTCTCATCAATATTTTGTCACAGTAAGAATGCATGCCCCAGGGAGTTTTACTATTGTTTCTTTGATAGTGTTATTCTGCAGGTTCTCCGTTCTAATTACTCTCTGAATTGCCTCAACAAGTTCGATTGCTTTTGAATAGTCTCGATTACTGTTAATTATGAAACAAAATTTTCAAAATTTGCAACATTTTTCTAAGACTTACTAACTTCAAGCAGCGATGTACAAATCTGAGGTGGTCAGTTCAGATCTGGAGAGAACCGTGGGGAGGCTGCAGTGATACTAAGTAAATTGGCATTTTTTTTTTTTATCTGATCCAGACATGTTTGCATTTTAAAATTGGCGCCATTTGTCCTATCATTTGATTTGCTTTGTTGCATCTGTGTTGAATTTCATTAGTTATTCTTCCGTTTGCTTAAAAAAATGCTCCCAGGTATGTGAAGTCTTTTACTTGATTTAGTGGGCGATTGTCGATGGAGATATTGGTAGTGCTTTTCTCTCTGGCGAATGTCATTACTTCTGTTTTGTCGATGTTTATTCTCATGTTGTATTCGTTACATGCTAACTGGAGTCTGTTAATGTGTTGTAGTAGCTGTTCTTCTGTTGTTGATATGAATGCCTGATCGTCTGCAAAAAGAAATTCATTTAAGAACGAGGTGGTTTCATTCGCTATTAGACGTGAGAAAAATATATATACTTGAATCTGTTCTTTCCTACATCTGAAAGTGGTTGCCTGTAAGTGATTTGAACTTTTGATAAATGGTTTGATAAAATGTTGAAGAGAACAAAAAGGCAAGAGATGTAGCAGCAACAAAATCATTAGATTAACAACACTGAAAAACGTATTAAAAACAGAAGAATCTCAAGAAGACATAATACATGTAGAAGAATTTTAAAATAACAATAGCGGGAAGGGAAGTAATGTAATGGGAAGGGAAATAATATAAAGGGAAGGGAGATAATATATCGGAAGGGAGATAATATATCTGAAATGCCAACAACATAATGGGAAGGGTGCTAACATAACGCGAATGATGATAAGATAACGGGAAGGGAGCAATTACATTGGAACGAGAGATAAGATAACAGGATGAGATATAATATAATGGGAACAAAAGACTGAACACAGTAAAACAAATGGTAAACAAGAGAAATAAGAAGTTGATTAAGAAAAGGCAAGAACGAACAGGGATTTTTACTTGGATTCTCCGCTAGCAGTTATTTCTTATTTTTTTCATGTTGGTTAGCCTAAACGCTCTGATATAAACCAATAAAGGCGCGTCCTGAGGTTAAAAGGGCGTGCCTCGTCTTAAAGATACTTTAATTCTACACTTCAGTGGCGGCTCGTGGTCAGTTTTCTTGGTAGGGCCAGACACAAATTTTCGGAAAAATCATGGCTTTTTTTAGTATTTACTATTCCGGGAAGTTATTTTCCCTTTCGATTATTGGTGGGGCCGGGCCCCACTGGCCCTTAATGACAAGCAGTCCCTGCTATACTTAACAAGCAACAACAACTAGCAGGGGCGGATAAATTGTTCAAGGAAAGTAGGTGCTGAAGACAAATAAAAGGAATATTAGTAACAATAAAGAGGAGAAGGAAAAACGAAAGAATCAATATAGTTTATGTCAGATGAATCCACACATTATTCCCTTTCATGTTTCGTTAGTCTAGTCAATACACCAAGTGCATGTCTTGTTATTGTAAAAATAAGTACTTTCGCTTCCAATCCAATAATTGCGAGAATACATACGGTAGTGAGAAAAGCTAGACAACAGATTAAACTACCCAGGAAACAAATGATTGGTTTCCAAACTCTAATTTATTGTTTCACAAACGTTCAAAGTAGTCGTGGTTTGAAACACTTATTGTTTAGTTTACTGCTTGTGTCAATATCACTTAGACAAAGATATTCCTAAGTACTCTACGACACCACAATGAACCCTGGGGTTGTCAGCGATTGTTGGTGGTGCCTAGGATGTACGTTACAACTACGTTGTTTTCGAATTTTTCTTTTCGTTTTCTGTACGGTAAAAATACAGGAGTAAATTGTGAACACGAATGAATAATACTGAAATACAACTACGTGAGATATTATTGCGTACAACAAATACCAATAATATAACTATTCTGAAAGGTTAGTTTTTCTTTTCGGTATGTTTGTTCTACGTTATTTTTGTGAGTTATCGATTACTTCAGTCGTGGTTGTCCGCGCAATGAAATAACCTTTCGTTTATACACTGTGTTTATCAACGTAAAATGAACCAAACAGTCTCCATGGATTTTCATGGTTCTGTTTGGCGAGCGAATTTTGTGATATTTATTTAAGCACTCTAATATCCAATGAAAATGTTAGTACGGATTAGCAGCATAGGATGAGTTATCGATTTGTGTCTCCCATAACTTGGAACACCGAGGAAAGATGGAAGAGCGAGTACGCGTGGGAGCACTCATGGGAAATGGCTAATGTACATGGAGATTCGTGCGTTTACTTTCTCACCGACATGTTTGGATATGGATTGATGTGGAGTATGTGGATAAGATCAGCGTATCCATGTGTTTGATAACGGTTATTGTGTGCGGTAGAGGTTGTTTGGGTGGGATTCGTGGTTACAGGTATGGGTGTATGATTGGTATCGTTGCGAAGTATCGTTGTATGGTTGTGTTTTGATGAAGTGTGAAGTTTGTTGGTTACGAATAGTTGTAGTCTGCGTTGCTTTGTCGGGGTAACACAATTGTGCGACGTAGGAAGATAGAGAAGTGGTGGGTGATAGTTTGGTGTGGGAGTTAGGGAGGTTAGAAGAGAATGAAAATCAGAGAGAGAGAGAGAGAGGGCAAGACAGCGAGAATGTGAGCGAAATTAAACAGGGATAGAAGGAAAGAGAGAGGTGATGGAGATATGAACAGTGGAAGGGAGTAAGAGAGAATGAGGAAAGGAAGAGAACGGATGAAAAAGTGTATTGTAGATGGAAATGAGAAATAAGAAACAGAGAAATAGATTGAAGGAGGTGACGAAGGAGTAAGAGAGAGAAAAAAATGAGAGAACGGTTGAAAAGAGAATGATAATCGGGAGAAAATTAGGTGAGGGTTTAAGAGAGGATGAGAGACGTAAAGAAGGAGAAGGGTGAGAGAGAAAGGGAGTATATGGAGAGAGAGAGAGGAGAAATGAGCAATATTTGCGACGAGAGAGAGAGAGAGAAAGAAATAGAGGAAATGTCATAGAAAGGAAGAGTATGGTAAGACATAGAAGTGCTAGAGAGGAGAGGAAGAATTGATGCGATATATTAGATCTTCTTCTTCTTTGCGTTCGTTCTTTACGACCAATTTTAACCACTCTTTGTGATATGTTTGATCTTTTGCCAAGAACGTGTATACGTTGCACATTGGTTTAGTAGGCCCTAAACGCATAAACTTCTACACGTTTAGGACATGTGCATCCGATTTCAGCCAAACCTCCTAAGTCGTCTCTTACGACATGCGTGGTAGGTAACAGTGGTTCTATTCTTTACACCCAAAATTTGGGCCCCGGTAACCACTCGGGCGAGATATTAGATGATTTCGAGAGCTATAGAGAGGAGCTACAGATGAAAATGATGAGAATGATGGAGAGAGAGAGAGAAGAGAGAGAGAAGGAGAAAGAGAGAGAGAGAAAGAAATAGAGAAAATGTCATAGAAAGGAAGAGTATGGTAAGACAGAAAAGTGCTAGAGAGGAGAGGAAGAAAGGATGAGAGATAATAATGAGATGAGTGTGAGAGCTATAGCGAGGAGCTACAGATGAAAATACAGAGAGAATTATGGACAGAGAAAGAGAGAGAGTGACAGGAAAGATAAAGAATAACAAAAATAGAGAGATAACTAGATAATGATGAAGATTATTTAAATAAATTACCAATATACACATCATTACTGCCACGTGTTACATCTAGTGACGTGAATTATTGATTTATCGATTGATTGATGACTAACTGATACAACATCATCTTCTCAATTAGATGAATAGACACTGTATAGTACTGATGTTGTAAAAACTTTTTCGGTTGAGAAATGAAAACATCAGGGATGAAAAGGGTATAACATCCATACATCTTCATCAAGAAACATTTTCTTCACTTCTGCTGTATCCTTTGATTGATAACGGCCTTTTGGTCGAAACGTTACTGTGTATTATTTTTGTATTTTGTAAAACTACAGTATTTTGTATTTACGTGTTTCGTCATCAAGGAAATAACACATTAAATGGTTCGGTTTCATAAGCAGATTACCAACAGACAAGTGCGCCTCAAAGAGCAATGTTACTCCGATATAGTGGATACATAGCAGAAGGACGTTCACGCAAAAGGTGGACCTCAGAGATATTACAGAGGCGGCGAAAAACACTAATTATGGAAAGCACACAAAAGCTCATTCTAGAATTCTCTTCTTATCCTGACGTTGTGAGACAAAACAGGATTAAAGAAAAGAAAAATAGACACGTGTGTTCCTATCTCTTTCTTACACAGGAAGATCTCATTGGTAGAGCACGAACACCGTAGCATCGGCTAAATCAAGGTTATATTATGTTACAAATTAAGTTTTATACTCTTCTTCTTCTTCTTCGTTCTCACTAGATTGGGATTTCGGATTCTCTAATAAAGGCAGCCGTCTGTCTCAGATTATCAGCCACGCCATATAGTTTGTCTTGGACACTAGTGTAAGTGGGCCACCTCTTTCTTCTCAAGTCTGCATACTGGGGTAGTTCTGTAGGATATAATTCCTATGATTTCTGCTTCCCCGTTTGTGCCGACCTCTTCCTGCAGTGTTTTGGCCACCCTCGTGATGGTAGGTCTGACATTCTTACTGCGTGGCTAAATCTCAGAGGCAGATTGGCGACCGTAGAATCCGTTATCCCATTCCTCATTGTGAGGGTCGTTGCACCATGTTATGCGCCTTACGGCCTGGTGCATCCGTTTTCTGCAAGCATTTGTTTCGGGTTAGCACTCCCTAGCGGACACATGCATCCGATTTCAACCAAACCTCCTTATGCCTCTACAACATGCGTGGCAGGTAACAGTGGTTCTATTCTTTACGTCCCAAATTTGGGCCCGGTAACCACTCGGGCGAGTTTTATACTCAGGAATATCAATATTATTAACATGTTTCATCAATAAATTACCACGGACTTGTAGAATTTTGCAAAATTGCAGAAAACCTTACAATGTTCTATAAAACACTATAAAAACCAGCCCTCATTAAGCAGGAATTTTAGTTTTCCCGTCTAAACTAGTCGGTCTTATATTACCGGAAGCAACGGTTAAACATATTGCCACTGGTTGTTTTATTAATCGCAAAATCATCATTGCACCTCCGTGATGCTTTCTCCGATCGTTTTCTTGCACAGGATGATCTCAGCGGAGGATTTCCATAGCGTGGCGAAGCTTGCCGGCCTTCTTCTTCTTCGAACGCTCCATATCGACCACTCGTCAACCACTCTGTGTGATTTGTATGTGATCTGAGCCCAAGAGTGATTATACGTTGTGCCAGTCATGCGCCTACAAGTAGGCCAGCACATCCGATTTCTGCGCTACTTTTTATTTACTAGGGTAGCATTCCTAGGACCTACATCAGTCACCTCTTACGACATACATTGTAGGTTGCAGTGGTACTATTCTTTGCTTCCCTTGCGGGCCCCAGCACTACACGGGCGGGGTCGCCGGTCTAATTTAACCTGTCCATGAATTTGTCCCCTTACAAAGGATTTCCAGCGTATCCTTATCGATTTTATCAGCCAATGGTTCTTTTATATGCTCAACTTAAACATGGAACCTACGTTTTATCGTCCATCTCCGATAGGACTAGGAACTCGACCTCAACTACATTGAGATCAGGAATAAATCTGAAGAATGTCTTGATCACTCTACGTGGGGATCAAACCGTGTAGATATGGAGTGAGAGGCGAATACCTTACCTTCCCACCACAGATACCCCAATTGCCAATGATATGTTTAATCTCAATGCTACATTAGCGACGGCCATATGCATTTTATGCGGTGCAGGTTGTTTTTTGTGGCTGTTTCATTCTGAAATTAGTTCACACAGGAAACATTTCACAGTTGTTAGCATTTCGTGTGATTTTCATTGTCACAGGAACGGAGCAATTATGAGGTGATCCGTTGCAGTGAAGTTGTAACCGTACTTATGAACTATGAACTATGTTTAATCTCCAGCCATGGAATTTGCTTTCAATTAAACATGTAACTAACCGCCTAAAATAAGTCATGCAGACCTAATTAAACGGTTTTTATAAAGTTGATGTGTAGTGAGTTTTGAAAATATTTCAGTAATGACGTTCCGAATGATGGAAAGTTACGTCGTGATATTCTTCCTCTTCTTCTTGTGTCGTCACACTGCTACCGGTTGTTGCCCAGTGTCGTCACACTGCTACCAGTTGTTGCCCAGTGTCGTCACACTGCTACCAGGTTGTTGCCCAGTGTCGTAACACTGCTACCGGGTTGTTGCCCAGTGTCGTCACACTGCTACCGGTTGTTGCCCAGTGTCGTCACACTGCTACCGGGTTGTTGTCCAGTGTCGTCACACTGCTACCGGGTTGTTGCCCATGTCGTCGCTGCTGCAGGTGTGCCGTGCTACCTGCTCCGGTTGTTGCCCAGTGTCGTCACACTGCTACCAGGTTGTTGCCAGTGTCGTCACACTGTTACCGGGTTGTTGCCCAGTGTCGTCACACTGCTACCGAGTTGTTGTCCAGTGTCGTCCCCACAGGCCATGCTGCTACCGAGTTGTTGTCCAGTGTCGTCACACTGCTACCGAGTTGTTGTCCAGTGTCGTCACACTGCTACCGAGTTGTTGCCCAGTGTCGTCACACTGCTACGGTTGTCTGCTACCGAGTTGTTGCCCAGTGTCGTCACACTGCTACCGGGTTGTTGCCAGTGTCGTCACACTGCTACCGGGTTGTTGTCCAGTGTCGTCACACTGCTACCGGGTTGTTGCCCAGTGTCGTCACACTGCTACCGGGTTGTTGCCCAGTGCCGTGGTTTTCTGTTTTTGTCTTGTGCTGTTCTGGTGGCTTGTGTGATTGTTATCTTTGCTTTTTTACAGAGTTCCATGATATTCTGAGTTCCATAATCCTGCATGCAGCAGTAGACAATAAGACGTTGGTATATTCACGATTTCATTGGCTGAAAGGAAATAGTGTTAACCATTGAAAACAAGGTATTTTTGGTGGAACATGTCTTTCGTAATGGTAGCAAATATACTGAAGAAGTAATTCGACAATATGTGCTGAAATTTCCAGACTCACAAGTCGTGTTCACATCCATTTTACCCAATACAAGCCAGCCAAGAGCAGTAGTATCTAGATCAGCGTTTCCCAAAGTGGGCGGTACCGCCCCCAGTGGACGGTGAAGCGTTCTAGGTGGGGCGATAGTGGGTTTAGAAGAATTTGGGGAAGTATTCAGGCGATTAGAGGTCGGTGGCTCCTTAAAGAAGAAATTAATAATAAATATTTTTAAATAAATTATTTTCGTGATTTTTGTGATTGAATAATCATTTAAAATTTGAATTCTGCATTTTAATTCATCTTATGCCCGTCTTACACGATCCATTTTTTCATCAATTTTCTATTTTTGCATATAATCATTTGAAAATTGACCATGTATGACAGAAATATATATCAATTCTTTTAATGTCAAAGAGAAAATAGAGCATGTATATATGGGGGGAGGGGGGCATTGGCAAACTGTTATAATGTGGAGGGGGCGTTACAAAGTTTATGTTGTTCAAAATGGGCGGTGTGCCGAAAAAGTTTGGGAATCTATGATCTAGATGAATAATAACAATCTACGTTACAATTTTGTTGGCGTCTTTGAAAGTCACATTTCTTGTGACGTAGTCTCGCACAGGCGTAAATTTTACTGTACAGCGACTTTATAAACATGTATATAGACCGACACAAGATTCAGGGAATAACTTACTCATGACAGGATGACACATGTAACTTCTCTCTCTCGCGATCACCGCCCTGACCGATGTACCAGATCTCACCATAAATTCGATTCTTGTGGAAATCTGATTCATACAGCCTTAGCATTGGTATGTTTTACGTCACATCTTCAGCCTCCTTAGTCGCCTCTTGCGACATGCGTGGCAGGTAACAGTGGTTCTATTCTTTACAATTTCAATTTGGGTCCCTGTAACGGCGATATAACTTCTGAAAGTTGCCAAAGATGTCACGACTTCAAATCAAATAAAATCTCTGACATATTTTCTGAAGAAGGGATCTAGACATCTCCAAGTTAGATCAGCATAGTCCTTAAACATACATCAGGATGAAATCAACTTTCACTCTTAAGATACTGTCTTCTGTTACGTGCCATCAACATTCTCATCAACTTTAACACACAACATTACTTCAAATGTAATGCCTAATTAATTATCAGTGAATGAAATTCTGTTCTGGCATTATCCTGGTTATTTCCCTTACTGATACTAACGGCCATACTTTGTATGTCCAGACGGATGATAACAACTGGACTCTAATGTTGACAAACACAACAATTAGACCGTTGTAATTAATGTACCAATGCACTGAACCAAGAAAACCTATTAGTACAAAGTTAGCAATTTATCGAATGATGAAGTGTCTGTCACCTGTCTCGCTGGTACTTTCAGGAGATGGTTATTGAAGCGTGTACACTGCGGACAGAAATAAACAGACTGATAACTCGACCTTGTACATTACATGTAAGATTGTTGTAATTCTAATGATATCTACCACTGACAGCTGCCAGATTGAAAGAGAGCAATTGTGAGAAGACAGTAACTTAAATTAAACTAGTTTATTTTCTCCGTGACTTGCTGCTTTAATTAAAAATAAAATAAAAACTTCAAGATTAAATCTGATATGCTGAGGCAAGCCCACTGCTACAAGATTGAATCTGATATGCTGAGGCAAGCCCACTGCTACAAGATTGAATATGATATGCTGAGGCAAGCCCACTGCTATAAGATTGAATATGATATGCTGAGGCAAGCCCACTGCTACAAGATTGAATATGATATGCTGAGTCAAGCCCACTGCTACAAGATTGAATATGATATGCTGAGTCAAGCCCACTGCTACAAGATTGAATGTGATATGCTGAGGCAAGCCCACTGCTACAAGATTGAATATGATATGCTGAGGCAAGCCCACTGCTACAAGATTGAATATGATATGCTGAGTCAAGCCCACTGCTACAAGATTGAATGTGATATGCTGAGGCAAGCCCACTGCTACAAGATTGAATATGATATGCTGAGGCAAGCCCACTGCTACAAGATTCTAGTGAAACAACACTGGAAAGAAATATGTACAGCCCTTTTGTGTGAGCTACAAAAGACAAGTTTATAGGAGGACGGGGGTGAAGGGTTAAAAGCCGAAGGGTTGACTTCATTACACAATATGGTTCGGTCACCCTCCCCAGAAATGGCACGCCACCTGAGAAGCGTATTACACAAAGCACGAACTCCCTAGATCCGGCAACAATCCTAGGGGTATCTGAAAATAATGCACTCGTGAACAGAACGTCGCGGTCCGGATTCGAACCAACGAGCTTCGACTCGCAAGGCAAGGGCTTTTTCAAGCGACGACAGGAAGGATTGACTTCATTGCCCCGTGTTTCCCCACATAGCACGGGTCACTCTTACTTTCCCCACATAGCTCGGGTCACTCTTACTTTCCCACATAGCTCAGGTCACTCTTACTTTCCCCACATAGCTCGGGTCACTCTTACTTTCCCCACATAGCTCGGGTCACTTTTACTTTCCCCACATAGCTTGGGTCACTCTTACTTTCCCCACATAGCTTGGGTCACTCTTACTTTCCCCACATAGCTTGGGTCACTCTTACTTTCCCCACATAGCTTAGGTCACTCTTAATTTCCCCAGATATCTTAGGTCACTCTTACTTTCCCCACATAGCTTGGGTCACTCTTACTTTCCCCAGATAGCTTGGGTCACTCTTACTTTTCCCAGATAGCTTGGGTCACTCTTACTTTTCCCAGATAGCTCGGGTCACTCTTACTTTCCCTACATAGCTCGGGTCGATCTTAGATGGTCCACCATCTGCCGAAAGTATTGCACAAAGCACTAACTCCTTTGCTCCATTAACAATTCTGGAGATGTCCGAATAACGAAAAACACACATATGAACCGAAAGACGAGCCCCGGATTCAAATCCACAACTTTTAGAAGGCAATGCAAACGTCTTAACCATTTAGGAACATATACACTCACCCCCCTCCTCAAGACTACAATAAAATGTTATACTTAATAAAAACATTATGTTAACACCCACACACACCCACACAAAACAACAAAGATGGAAGTTTATGAAAGCACAACAGATAGACTTTTTGATCAGATCAGTGCCGTGCAGTGCTATGATGCAGAGAGGCGGTCGCATCAGGCGGCACCGTAAAGGGGGGTGGCATAAACAGCAACATCAAAATTACAATTAAAGGTCATTTTAAAGAAAAAAAAGATTTACGGGGCGGAATTTCGAAGACTTGCATCATACTGAGAAAATATACCGTACGATCCTGGATCAGATGATACGTAAACAAGCAAATATACAAAAGACTATTTAAGGCAGAAATAAAAACTAACGAAAATACACGTTTTTTTAAAAAAAGGAAAGTAAGTCTATATGCTATATGAGTTTCTGATATTCGTTTTTTTCTTCTAATACGCTATGATTTAAAAAAAATGATATCTCTTTCAAATTTAACTCAACAATGTCTCTATGATCGAAACACTGTTTTAGTCTGCTGTTTACGTATATGTCGTCGTTGTAAACAGATAGCTCGTAGGAGGGGATGTATTTCTGTAGCTAAGTAGTTAAGACGTTATTTGCGTTCTGAAAGTCGTGGGTTCGAATCCCGATCACGTTTTTGTGTTTACCAGTGCTTTATTCTGGAAATCCCTAGGATTGTTGATTGAGCTACGGAGTTAGTGCTTTGTGCAATACTCTTGGCTAATGACGGTAAGATTTCTGCGGAGAAGGACTGAGCCATATGGGAAAAAACCCGGTGCAATGAATCCAATACTTTGTCTTAATTAAGAACATTTAGATATCAGGATTAACGTGTTAGAAAATATGGTAAGCAGAAAGTGTCATCACTGAATAATTTTTATATTTAAAATTTGGATCAAGCGTGCGATACTACGCAATCGTTTGTTATCTAGACTTATCCTATCTGATTAGAGAATTGAAAAACAAGGAACATAATTTCCAGAGCCCTATAATAAATCTGCCATCTCCTGGTACGAAGACGCAATATATACTATTAGACTTGTTATATATTGTGTCATCAGCGTTTGCACATCTCGCGACCGATCCGTCCAAGTCCGGTAAATCGTGTAGATACTATCTAATTATGCAAATGATCCGTGTAACGTGGTTTATGGTAGGTTGCTTTGTTGAAGGTAGGTTTCTGTCTCTCACGGGAAGTGAAATGCAGTTAGACAAGTTGTCAGACATTGGTGTGATATGTCTGTTTGAACGTGTAAACGCTTCGCTTGAAATCTAAGCAAGCAGGCGCTGATCGTCTTGTCAGTTGAGCCGGAACAAGGGTTATGCTAGCGTTTACACTGTGTAAGACTTGTAGTCTTATTGTAAAACAAGTCAGACTTCAACACAGACATAAGTAATCTTCTTCTAATTATTATTTCTTCTTTTATTCCTCTTCTTCTTCCTCATTCTTTCTTTATCTTTCTCTATCGTGATATTTTCTTCCCCTTTCCTTTCCTGTATCTTTCTGCTTCCTATTTTGCACCTTCCCCATCATATTTTCCCTTTCTTCCCTTATTCCCTTTTTTTTGCATCTTCTTTCTCTGCTTCTGCTTTCTTCTACGTTCTTCTTTCGCCCGTCTTTTTATTCATTTTTTTTTCTTCTATTTTTACCGTTTGGTCTTCTTATTTCTCCTCTGTTTATCTTCATCTTTCTTCTTCTTTCTTCGTTTCTCTAAACCTTTTCTCCTTCTTTTTCGTTCTTTCCTTCTTTTTTTCACTTTATTTTCTTTGCATTTTAAAATAGTATTAATTTGATTGATTAATAGGACCATCCTCTTTGCACTTTGGTGAGTAACCATGTGTTCTTCGATCTCTTTCTTACAGGAAGATCACAGCAGCGATGCATGAACTCCGTAGCACCAGCGAGGGCCTTCGTTAGAATATGAGGAAAATATTTTGTG
The DNA here is from genome assembly GCA_020796225.1 of Arion vulgaris. Taxonomy (NCBI): domain Eukaryota; kingdom Metazoa; phylum Mollusca; class Gastropoda; order Stylommatophora; family Arionidae; genus Arion; species Arion vulgaris. The sequence continues at coordinate 7,991,167 of CM036763.1, forward strand.
GGAATTTTATTAAAAAATTTTTTAATAATAAATTTAGCATGAGCAGAGGCTTTGCAGGCTGCTCTTCTTGAATTTGAACAACCATGAGTTATTTTTTACGTGATCAATTTGGAACACGGGAACAACGTTTTATCGTCCATCTCCGATAGGACTAAGAACTCGGATCTCAACTACACTGAGTTCAGGAATCCCTGAGATAATATCCCGCAAATCAGAGACAACCAAAGAAATAAATTTATTAATTTGTTTTCACGACGCACATGTGTGACTAGGGCTCGCAAGGGGAGCAAAGAATAGTAACACTACGGCCTAAAGGCATATCGTATGAGGTAACTGAGGTAGGCGCCTAGGGAAGCTACCCTAGTAAATAAAACGCGTCACAGAAATCGGATGTGCTGGCCTACTTGTAGGGACATAACTGACACAACGTTACAATCGCTCTTAGGCTCAGATCACATATCAATCATAAAGAGTGGTTAACAAGTGATCAATATTTAGCTTTCAAGGAAAAAGTGGTAATGAAACATCAGAAAAGTTGAGACAATTGGACATAAAAAGATTATTGATAGATAATAAGTGATGTGTGACTGACATCATTAATGATACAGATGTGGTTATTTACACCGATGGCTCAGTCATTCGTCAACAACGCTGTGCGTGGGCTTTTTCAGCACGCTCAGGAGGAAAAATAATAAGAGAGGCCAGTGGGGCCTACGTAACAACCACAGGTAGTTTGATAATGGAGGTTCGGGCGGTTACGGAGGCGGTGAAATGGTTTGCATCTCACAACTACTCTCGTGTTTTCATACTCAGTGACTCCATGATCATGATTCGTAAAGTCGATTCAGGAATGGTGAGACGCAACTGTGTGGAGGTACTGGTACAGACAATGATCAGAGAAATCACCTTCATTTTTGTCCCTGGGCACGCAGGAGTTAGGGTAATGAACGAGCTGATAGATTGGCTGGCTTGGCTACAATATCAGAGGGGGCTGCCATGGATCGAAGTGACATTCTTCACGCATTGAGTCTTTCCGAACAGAGAGTTTCAGGGCTGTGAATCCCACTCGCTGACCAGATTGAAAGAGATGGGTGTCAATATTGGAGCAGCCCGAAAATAACGACATACTAAATATGCAAAGAGATTGATTAACCAACATCGAATAGTCGTGTTGCTCCGCTGGGCGCTGCTGGATTTGCTGAGACGGAGATCGGAGCACATATGGACATGTCCGGAGTGCTATGATGATAGTCCTCATATAACTGATAACTGAAGAAATGTAGCTGAACAAGAGCAGTATATTGGAAACTAAAAAAGAATAGTAACTGATGTTGGTACTTTACACACGCTTAGAGACACGCTGAGAGACACGCTGAGAGACACGCTGAGAGACACGCTGAGAGACACGCTGAGAAACACGCTGAGAGACACGTTGAGAGACACGCTGAGAGACACGATGAGAGACACGCTGAGAGACACGTTGGGGAAGAAATCGGAGCACTTCTCGACTAATTGGTTCCATGTGCAGTCTAGTGACGATGATCTGGCGACTAATTGGTTCGATGTGCAGTGACGATGATCTGGCGACTAATTGATTCGATGTGCAGTGACGATGATCTGGCGACTAATTGGTTCGATGTGCAGTGACGATGATCTGGCGACTAACCTAAACTAGATAATTCTTCTTCTTCTTCTTCTTTTGTCGTCACACTGCTACCGGGTTGTTGCCCAGTGTCGTGGTTTTCTGTTTTGTCTTGCGCTGTTCTGGTGGCTTGTGTGATTGTTATCTTTGCTCTTTCACAGGATGCTGCCACGCCATCTAATAATTGAATGGATAAAAAAAGAATTGGATAGAAATAAAAAAAACCATTGAACTTAACAGTAATCTATACTGATAACAGATAGCAGTAGTAAGATAAGTACAATAGTATACTTTTCTTATCTTGATATAGCACATAGCACAGTATATTCTTCTTATCTTGATATAGCACATAGCATAGTATACTTTTCATATCTTGACATAGCACATAGCACAGTACTCTGCATTAAGTTCTTAATGTACCGGGCTTCTTCTACTTCTTCTTCGAAAGCTCCATATCGACCACTTGTTAAACACTCTTTGTGATTTGTATGTGGTCCGAGCCTGAGAGCGTACATTGTGCCAGTTATGCGCTTACAAGTAGACCAGCACATCCGATTTCTAAGACGCTTTTTATTTGCTGGTAGCTTCCCTAGACCCCTTCCTCAGTCGCCTGTTACGACATGCCTTGTAGGTCACAGTGTTACTATTCTTTGCTCCCTAGAGAGCCCTGGCAACACACGGAGGGTACAGGGTTCAATTCTCGGTGAAGTTTATTTCTGGTAAGTTTCACTATCATCAGGGAAGCCTAGCAATAAACAGTGAAGAGATTTGGAAGCAGAGAATATCGCTATACGAAATAGCTGGAAAGATCTGCAAGAGATTGCTAAAGATGAGAAAACTCAAGGGGCGGCTCGTCATTAAGGGCCAGTGGGTCTGACCCCACCAATAATCGAAAGGGGAAACTTCCCGGAATAGACAAATAATAGTAAATACTCCAAAACTATGATTTTTCAGGAAAATCTGTGTCTGGCCCCACCAAGAAAAATGACTACAAGCCGCCACTGAGAAGAGTTGATGTGAGTTAGTTGAGGGTATATGCCCCAAACGTGGTTAAAAAGACGCAAGAGATAAAATAGATATTACTATCGTTAAGCACTGTGTGGTTGCGTCTGTGGCCTAGGGGTTAGTAGTTCGGTCTCTTAACCCTTACGTTCTGAGTTCGAATCACGCTGCGGACAGTTTGGTTGCAAATTGTTTCGCGTGGATTTTTACAAAAGGACGATGACACGACCCTTTCAGAAAGCAATGGCAAACTACTGAACGTAATAATGCCTAGAAAATCACAAACAGCGTTAAAAACTGGGGTTGATTCGCAAAGTCCTGTAAAGGATATGCAATTTTTTTTTTTTAAGCACTGTGTCTGTTAAAGGTTGTTGCTCATGGATTCCACAAATCTCTTGTCATCAGTTTTAACGATCAACTCAGTTGTTGACATTCTTCCATGACATGCTGCTCAGTATATTCTCTCTTTGTGTGCTATTCTCTATCTCGTGTTTCCAGCAATTGTTTCCGCTCTTAAAATGTAGTTTAAAATCTGTCTTTGCATTTATAAAATTAATAAAATGTTATTTATCCTTTTCAAACATTAGAGTATGAAGTGGATGTCACTTCACACTTCTATGACATAGTGTACAGGAGGTAGGAGATCCAATTCCTTTTCTCACATGCGGAACGTCGAGTGTGGAATTGAACGCACAAAACAAGACCGTTGTGTTGGAGTCGATATGCCAACGTTTGTGCAGTGGGTCTCTGTGGCTAAGTGGTTAAGCCTTTTGCCTTGTGAGTCGAAGGTCGTAGGTTCGAATTCGGATCGCGCCGTTCTGTTCACAAGTGCAGTTTTTTCCTAGAGACCCCGAGGATTGTTGATGGAGCTACAGAGTTTGTGATTTGTGCAACACTCTCGGTGGGTGGAGTGCCATTTCTGCGGAGATGGACCGAGCCATATTTGTAAAAGCCGGTGCAATGAAGTCAATTCTTCGGATTAAAAACCCTTTATACACCAATCCGTTCCATCATTATGTGCCACCCCAAAAACCCATTGATTGCTTCCTTAAAATGCGAACAAAGCTAAGTATAAATGGAGAGAACACTTCATTTCTCCTTTCGGTTGACACAACATGAAAGCAACACTCACCAGAGACTTAGGAATGAGCTGAACGACAAGAGAGAAAAGCGTAAACTCAAAGGTTGTCAGATTAAAACAATTGCCAATTGCAATGTGCTTTGCCCATTTTGTACAAATTCCCTCTCTATCGTGCTGTTTCATCCAAAGGAAAGATAAAGACCATTGTTTGGAATCAAGCAGGGGATATCAGAAGCTCGAATGGAGTATACATAACATGACCATCAACTGCTTAGAGTTTCGCCCTCGGGATTTGTGGTCAAGGTTTACTTCTCTAGCCTTCTGCATATATATATATATATATATATATTGATATATATTCGTTATTTACTTTAGGACAGCAAACTACAATGGTGGAAGAAACCTGGAAACAGATACATAAATAAGAAATCTTCGATATCTAGAAATTAAAGATAAATTTAAACGAAATAAAAATGTGTTTAAAACAAAAGGGCAAACAGCAAATGGTGTTAATAAAATAAAACCGTCTGGAAGCTCAAGACAGTTAAACGAGACTTTTTTCCAACAAAAGCCAAGCGTACCTGGTTCAAACTCCCACCGTGGCACGTTTGAAGCAAATTCTGTTTCCGTAGGATTTTTACAAGGTGTGCCTCACCGTTCAGGAAGCAATGGTAAACTACTGGACGTATAAGGTGATGAAAATCAACAACTAGTTTACTGTTGTTGATGGCTACGTACTGTAAAGGATATTCCACGATTTTCATTTTATTCATGATCGAAGTCTCTATTCTCTGAAAGCTTCCATATGTGATCAATGTCTTACAAAGACGATTCAAATGTTTCTTCCAACTCAGAAATAAGGGCCAAGTCAAGGAGTACCATGTTCCTTGCGGAACGTCACTTTCATCACATCCCACCTGAAAAACTATATCTCTAGCATGTTCTCCCGTCTCTTCTAGCGTTATCTTCAAGGTTTTTTGATGTCCTGCTGCCACCCTCATCTTGGTCGTCCCCTGCCTCTTACTCCAGGAACCATGCCTTTCATTACCATTCTCTCAAACCACTGTGACGTTTAACGTGATCAAAATATTTCATCTTCCGGAACATGATGTTATTCATGAAAAAGAAGGATATCAATTTACAATTGGGTGGTCTAGGGAACTGACCGTAATATGCAGTTCACTTTAGTGTTTGAATCAATGACAGCAATCGCTTTGCTACGATGATTCTAAAACTGATATCTACCAACATTTGTTGCAAGTTACTTTTAAGTAATTGTTGCAATAACAACCGAATTGTTGCAGCGGTAGGTTACGACGGTTACGTTACTGTAGAAGTAGTAGTTGTTGCAACTATCTTGTGGACGGACGTTTTATTTTTAAAATTAGGGAAGACAGTGGAAGGTTCGAAAAGAAATAGAGGAAGTTACAGTAGTTGATGACGAAAAGAAGAATTGTAGAAGAGCATGTTATCAACATGGTTGCAAATAAAAATGCGTTTAAAGTAACGGCTAGTTCTCAGTACAGAGTTCAGTAACATAGATTGATTCTTGCTTTCTTGACAGGTACAGTTATTTCGCTCCTCCTTTTCTAGAAATGATAGCTGGCTTCACGAACAACTGTCAATAGATGTATGAATGAAAGGAGGAGCTTCGACTGGAGCTCCGCTAGCATTGGACTCAATCTATTGGCTGGAGTCCGCAACTAGTCACCCGCCCGTTAGCTGGAGTTAATGCTGATTGGAACAAGTCGAATGACAGGGGGCGTGCGTTAGACGTCAATTCCAAGTTTGATCGGCCGCGAAGACAGGAGTAAAAGCGTGTGGCGGGGGATCATTTTCGGTCCGTATCAAATCTGTCTGGCACCCCATGTCGAGATCGTGTGATGGTCTTGGGCGACTAATAACCGTGAGAGATTTTTTTTACATCACAGGAAATTGTTCAGAAGTTTCAAGAGGTTCTAGTTAGGACTAGTACACAACTTTGACATTACTACGGGTTGAAACTTCCTTTTATCTCCAGACTTATTCCTGTGTTTTCATTTGTGTTTGAAGTATGTCTATCAAACACTGTTGAAATCTTAACTACTAACTATTTGGTCGATTTGGAAGTTCATACAGCTTTTACCATATTTCTGGATTCTGTGACAACATAGGTTGGACGTAAGTATAAATATATTTACGTTACAGTGTTTTCTGTTAAGTGAATCTAATTTTGTTTTGTGAATCTAATCTTGAAGTACTGAAATCTTGACGTACCAAGTAAACTATCTTTCACATGTTTTGTTTTCTGATGTGATATTAAAGAAAATAAAGGAAATTAACGATTTAGAGACAAGAAATATCTTATTTAAAGAAGAAGTATTTTATTGTATGACCGTTATTTCGTCTCCCATTTGTTTTTAATTGTTATCGTAATCAAATAGTATATCCAGGAGTAGAATTTTGTAACTTTAACAGTCATTCGGAATTTCATTTGGTTGTATTCCATATTACTGTTAGGGTTATTATCTAGACATATTCTTGGAAGGTAGTCTGTCATTGTTTTCTTTCCAGGCAGTGGCTATACTTGTCCATGACTGTAGCCATTGTTTTTAAAACTGTACATATATTATTAATTTTATTTCGCGTAATCTGTCATTAGTAAATATATTTTTGATGGAAATGTCAGTTGTAAAAGGTGATATACTATGTAAAACATTTTACTTTATCGTTCGTCTTTCTTTCTTCTTCTTCTTCTTCTGCTTTTGTCGTCACACTGCTACCGGGTTGTTGTCCAGTAGCTTTCTGTTTTTGCATTGCGTTGCTCTAGTGACTTGGGTGATTGTTATTTTTGCTCTTAGACAGGATTCTGCTATGCCATCTATCCATCTTTTTGTGGTTTTCCTCTCGCTTTCCCCCTGGTGTTCTGTTACTTTATCATTGTTGTTGTATAATTTTACTACAGCTTACACTACTCAAGAATGAAATATGTTTATGGTTTACGGTTAGTTGTTTGTAATGTTACTGTCTGTGTTAGATTAACAAGCCAGTCATTATGTCTCTGCCAACACATGCTCAGTAGACATACATGTTTGTGTGTCTCTTTCAAGAAGTGCAATATAGTAATTTGTTTACCTAATATTATATGTTTATATTTACAATTACCACCTTATATATATATATATATATTTCACTCGTATCATTTTACTTTACATAAGGGCATGCGTATATTTTTTCAATACCGTTCTATCCTTGTCAACTAGTTCAATCTATTCCATGGAATTGAGCCCAATATTCCTCCCCTCTCAGTAAAGTTCAACCAGAGTTTCCCTGTGGCGTCATTTATTTCTTAAACACTCCCCCGCACCCCCCCCTCTCCGCCGCCTTTCAATGCCTGATTTGTAATTCTTTGATCATTTGTTTCAAAGTATGTTCAACATATCTCCATTTTCTCCTTCTTATAACAGTTGTTACTAGTGGTTGTTCACACATTTCTCTGATTTCATCATTTCTCCTGAATTCGTCCCATTTCATGGTCGTTGTTTTTCGCAGGTATCTATTTTCAAATGCATTCAACTTACTTTATAATCTTCTGTCATTTTCCAACTCTCGCTGGCATATGTCAGAATTGATGTAACATTTGAATTGAAAATTTGTAATTGAATATTAAAACTATATAACTAGCAGTTCCATATTTTATTTAGACTTTTAAAAACTGATGTTGTTTTGACAATTGGTAGCATAACTTCTTTTTTAATATTTCCAATGTAATCAAATTTGCTACCCAAATAGGTTAACTGCTCTGTTATTTTTATCCTTTTGTATTCCAAGGTGATACCAGCATTACCTGCCATAGTATTTCTTCATTATCTTAGTCTTATCATAGTTTATCTGCAGTCCAACTTTTGATGCTATAGCTGACAAGTTATCTGAGGTTTTTATGTGCATATTTTGGTTGTTTTTACTTAACAAGGCAATATCATCTTAAAAACAAAAATATTATAGTTGACTATTTTCTACCCAATCGATGATAGTTTCACCCCTGCAACATTTTTGCATCACCCAGTCAATGGCCACTCTAAACAATAGAGAAGGTAAAATACAACCTAGCTTTACTCCGAGTTCAACTTAAGATCAGTCGCTTTGGTCATCGTCAGTGCGGACTGCACACTGTGAACCATCATAGAGGCTCTTGATAATGTTGATTATTTTGTCTGGTATTACATAGCATCTCAGAATATTCCACAGAAAGATTCTGTGTAGACCAGGGGTGGCCAGCAGAGGCCCGCGGGTCGTATACTGCCCGCCGGGCGTCATGTTGCGGCCCGTGGAGCTAGGTCAAATGAACATAAATGTTAACCTGATTGTACATATTACCAAAAGAACATTTCATCATGAGTTGTTCGTTTCGTATATTTTTAAATTATAGCTTATATAGAAATTTGAAATATCTCACATTTCTGGTGGATATAACTAGCCACATAAATGACCTCGTTATTACTTATCCACTTCAAGGAAAAGATCAATTTATTAATAAGATGTATGGTCATATTTCTGCATTTCAAATGAAACTTGGTCTTTGGGAACAACAGTTGAAGACAAAAAAACGTTACTCACTTTCCTATATTGTCATTACAACCAGATGTCACACAGAAGGCGGCGGATAAATACCCTTCTTTGAGATCTGACTTAAACCTCGAATTTGAAAACCGATTTCAGGATTTTTAAAAACATCACGTGTGTTTTGTGTGCATTTGCAACGCCGTTCGCGGTAGACATGAATTTATTACCAGGAAGATTACAAATGGAACATTGTGAAATGTGTTGTGATACACAGTTAAAGAAGAAATTCCATCAAGTTGGTTTGGAAGAGTTCTATAAAACGTATTTGGACACGGATAAAATCCTACATTTTACAAACATGCTCTGTCGATGGTTTCGCTATTTGGAAACACTTATGCGTGTGAACAGATTTTTAGTCCAATGAACCACATCAAATTACAAGTGAGAACATGAATTATTGATGTTCATTTGGATAAAGTGTTGGCATGCTGTAGCGACAACATCAATCGAGATCAATTTTAATGCACTTAGTTCTGCAAAACAAAGTCAGATGTTTCAGTTTAGAATTTTTTTTAATTGTCTAATAAATATGTTTGATTCTCAGATATGTTTTATTTTCTTCACAAAAAATATAAAATATCTATTTCTTGGTTGTTTTTTTAAAATTTACATTAAACCATGCAAGCGTTTGACCACGATCTCCTGGTAAGTGACGATATGGTCGAAGCTGTAGCACGCTTGCTTATTTACTTTAATTTTTTTTTTAAAAATTAGGTGCGTGGCCCGGCAGGACATATTATTTCTGAAATTTGGCCCGCCTGCTGAAAAGGTTGGCCAACCCTGGTGTAGACTATAATAATAATAATTATTATTATAATTCCTCTCCTACCGTTGTACGTTACATAGGGCCTGCAAGTAATTTCTCCATACCGCTCTATCCTGGGCAACTCGCTCAATCTCCTCGATGGAACTGAGACCGATATTTCCTGCCTCTCTCAGCAAAGGTGTAGACTATCAAAAATCTTTCTAAAATCTCTGACATTTAAGATAAGTGGTTGTTGCTTCTCAATATGTACCTTCAAGAATAGTCTTAGTGTAATTATTTAGTCTAAGTAGCTTCTCCGAGGCCTAAAACCAACTTTTTCTTCTCTCAGGGTTGTGTCCACTGCTCCTTTGATTCTATTGAGAATGATTTTGCAAATATGCTTACAGTTAATAGGGTGATCCTTCTCCAGTTGTTGCAATCTTTGAGATCACATTCTTTGGGGGATCTTAACGTTTATCGCATTTTCCCATTGATCTGGGACAGTTTATTCTTCCCATATTTTATTAAATAGTTTTTGCACCTGGCTAATAGTTATATCATCAGCCGCTTTGAGTATTTCTGCAGTAATGTTGTCATCACCCGCTGCCTTATTGTTTATCAAGGAACGGATTGCCTCCTTGACCTCAGCTACACCTATCAATGCTTCGTTAATTGGTAGAGAGTTATTTCTTGCCACTTCGTCAAACTTAGGATTTCCTTAAAATGTTCTGTTTTTCTTTTCTTCTGCTCGGTATCTGATGTAAACACTTTACCATCTTTACTCTTGATGCTCTTTTATCTCTTCTAGCCGCTCTTTTCACTTCCTTTAGTCTATATTCCTCTTTAGCTTGGATTTCATCTGTTGAATTGTTAGTATTAAATATTGCTAGTTTCATCTTTCTTCTTTCTTGAATACATTTCCATGTGTCATCACTTATCCAATGTCTCTTGTCTATCTCCTTTAATCCTACTTTCCGCCTCCTAAAGTGTGTTATTTATCTGAACCCATTTGTCTTCAATGTTCTGCTCACTTCCACCATCAAGTAACTCGAATCTGTTTTTAAGTTTGAACTGTTATTCCTCTTTTAATTATTTATTTTGTAGTCTTTGACTGTTTATTCGTAGTTGTTTCTTTATTATATGTTTTCAATGTCAGTTTCAAATTACTTATGCATAAATTATGATTACTTCCTACATCTGCCCCTCTGTATACATGGACATCCTACAATGATGTTATAAATTGTGTATTTATGCACATATGGTCAATACGATTTCTAGTCACTCCATCTGGTGAGTGCCAAGTAAGTTTATGAATCTCCTTATGGGCAAAGATGGTACCTCCAATTACTAAGTTCGACAGTATACAAAACTCAGCCAATGTTTCTCCGTTCTCTTTCATTGTGTTTATTCCTTGTTTTAATTTAATATCTATATTGTCACTAGCAACATTTTCATTAAAGTTCCCATTACTAATAACAGGTCATGTATTGGGGTCTTGTTAATTTCATCTTGCAGTTGTTCGTAAACTTATCATCATCATGATCTCTATAATGAAAGTTAATATAATGGCTAGGGATGAGCAAAGACTGTATATACAGTATTACATAAGAAGGAAAAATTAATTATAAGATATGAAAAAAACAACACTCAACGTTTCGGTGCTTACGACCTTTATCAAGAACACAAAAAAATTAAATTAACTAAAACATGATACTAACAAATGATCTGAATCAAAAGATACTGGCATAGTCTGCGGGCTCTTGGTCAGCATCTCGTGAATGATGCTAGGGCATATCGACAAAAAATAGCAGAGATCAGACAGCCTAAAATGGCATATACAAAAAAACCAGATGGAGGGAGAGAGAAAACTATGCAGACCAAGAAATCTATGGAGAGAAAACATTGAAGTAGAAATAGACATACTAGTGCCCATATGTTGCAGGGACCAGCGATGGGAACAAAGAATAGTAACACTGTGACATACAAGGCATGCCGTAAAAGGCGACTGAGGTAGGGGCCATGTGAAGCTACCCTAGTAAATAAAAAACGTAGCAGAGATCGGATGTTCTGGCCTACTTGTATTCGCATAACTGGCACAACGTACACTCGCTCTTAGGCTCAGATCACATACAAATAAGAAAGAGTGGTTAACAAGTGGTCGATATGTAGCCTTCGAAGAAGAAAATGTACTAGAAGTCAACAGTATGGAAGAAACGACCTTGAACAAAGATGAATGAAGGAAGGGGATATCTGCAGCACTTTTTTCTTTCTAGAGGGTGGTCGAAGTAATCAAGGAGTCTGACTTGTGTTTTGGTCTTGTGGTTGAATTAGGTGCTTTCAATACAAAAAATACAAATTACCATACACAGAATACAAACTACAAATCTTCATTTCTTACCACACTCATTGTTTCTTACTACACTCATTGCTTCTTACTACACTCATTGTTTCTTACTACACTCATTGCTTCTTACTACACTCATTGTTTCTTACTACACTCATTGTTTCTTACTACACTCATTGTTTCTTACTACACTCATTGCTTCTTACTACACTCATTGTTTCTTACTACACTCATTGTTTCTTACAACACTCATTGTTTCTTACTACACCACACTCATTGTTTCTTACTACACTCATTGCTTCTTACAACACTCATTGTTTCTTACTACCACACTCATTGTTTCTTACTACACTCATTGTTTCTTACTACACTCATTGTTTCTTACTACACTCATTGTTTCTTACTACACTCATTGTTTCTTACTACACTCATTGTTTCTTACTACACTCATTGTTTCTTACACACTCATTGTTCTTACTACACTCATTGTTTCTTACTACACTCATTGTTTCTTACTACACTCATTGTTTCTTACTACACTCATTGTTTCTTACTACACTCATTGTTTCTTACTACACCACACTCATTGTTTCTTACTACACTCATTGTTTCTTACTACACTCATTGTTTCTTACTACACTCATTGTTTCTTACTACACTCATTGTTTCTTACTACACTCATTGTTTCTTACTACACTCATTGTTTCTTACTACACTCATTGTTTCTTACTACACTCATTGCTTCTTACTACACTCATTGTTTCTTACTACACTCATTGTTTCTTACTACACTCATTGTTTCTTACTACACTCATTGTTTCTTACTACACTCATTGTTTCTTACTACACTCATTGCTTCTTACTACACTCATTGTTTCTTACTACACTCATTGTTTCTTACTACACTCATTGTTTCTTACTACACTCATTGCTTAGCTATAGCAGCTATCTGGTTGTATTGTTTAAAACAAAATAAAGTTTTTCTGTAGGGCTAGACAATGCGTGCCGTAAGATATAAGAGTTTGTGGTTCAAATCCTGTCTTTGATAATTTGTTTTTCTGGAAACCCCATAATATTTATTCCCTGTCTATTTATTTATCTTATTCATTGACTTCGATGCTTCCGCCCGAGGTTCTTAAAATACTGAATTCTCTTTTCTGGGTTTGAATCCAGGAAGTGTCGGTCAGTTCATGTTTGTCCAGAGATCCCAATGATTATTGCTGGAGCTACACATTCGTGCTTACAGCAATACTTTTCAAAGGCGAGGCGATATTTCTTCTGAGTGGGGCCTTAAGTTACGAGGAAACCATATGTTATAAAGACAGTTCTTCGCCTTTGAAACCGACTTTTGAAACTTTCTTCCCATGGAAGTCTCTTTAAGTATCCATTATATTTGACATAATAGTTGCTTAGTTAAATCTATTAGCAAGAGTCAGGTCTGACGGCGTCACTATGACCAGTCAGCGTCACTATGACCAATCAGCGTCACTATGACCAATCAGCGTTGAAACCATCCTACAGTATAACTCCAGATGTGGTACTTTTAAGTGAGGTGTTAGTGTATGTAACAATTTACAGTTATCTGTAGAAATGTGATCTAGTTTTAACTAACAGTTATCTGTAGAAATGTGTGTCCTGATGGATGATATGCATATAATTTGACCGAAATTCGTATGTCCTGTATGCCGAAATAAATCTAACGGCAAATGCTACATCTTCACATTTCTAAGATTGTGACTTTATATTCATTAGGAAAAAAATAAAATTTGAATTTGGGCAAGCCCAAAGCAAAAAAAAACAAAAAAACAATCAAGTCTAGTCCAAATGCTTACATCCTTACTACTATTTGTTAAGATTAGTGTGGTATCCTTTATATTTCATTAGGAAAAAAATATAACAATTTGAATACATCTCAAACCGAAACAACGTAGAAATATTAATTTTACTTGTTAAATTGATAAATGATTGATCATGTGCCATCTCCACATCTAAAGATAGTCGCACATGACAAGCAAAAATTACTTTTTTTTCTGGAAATAATAACGAGTTCTGTCGAACCGTTCTTTGTCCGACTCTTAATGTTTCATTCCTAATTATGTCATTGTCTTTCTCTTACTAGCACGCCCGCAACCTTTTTATTCACTAAGTTTTTTTAAAGAGTGTCGTGTCTTTTTGCGTGTTCAATATTTTTTGATTTGTCTTTTATCTCCTTTAAGTTAATTGCATATCCTTTACAGGACTTTGTGAATCAACCCCATCTTTGTAACGCTGTTTGTGATTTTTCTAGGCATTATTACGTTCAGTAGTTTGCTTTCTGAACGGGTGGTGGCATCTTCCTTTAGTAAAAATACACGCGAAACAATTTGAACTGTCCACAGCGTGATTCGAACTCAGAACGTCGGGGTTAATAGACTGAGTCCCTATCCTCTAAGCCACAGACACTACCATATCTCCTTTAGCAACTATATATTTGATTCTTCTCTCTTTGATCTTCTTCAACAATTTTCGTTACTTTCTCAACTAAATAATAACATTATAATTAATTAAATCAAGTTGTTTTAACTAGAAAAACTGTTATTTTTATACATGTAACAACAAAATGTTCTAGAAACAACAGAATTGTCTGCGATTTAAATCCTGAGAACCATACCTTCTTTAACTGTCAATGCTGGAAGCTCCAAAACAATACAAAAAGTTGCTGAAATATTTCATTGTATTTGAATAAAAATAAATAGTCAACGTTTTGACAAATAGAATCCGCTCCATATCGACCACTTGTTAACCCCCCTGTGTGATTTATATGTGATCTGAGCATAAGAGCGATTACACGTTGTTCCAGTTATGCGTCTACTAGTAGACTAGCACATCCAATTTCTGCGATGCGTATTATTTACTAGGGTAGTTTCCTTAGGTCCTACATCACTCGCCTCTTGCGACATGCTTGTAGGTAACAGTGGTACTATTCTTTGCTTTCCTTGCAGGCCCCGATACGGGTGGGTTGTTATCAAGGGCAAATAAAAATAGACTGCATATAATATTTTTTTGACTTGTCTTATTCCCCCTCTGTTCCTCGTGGGGCATGGACCCTCGATAGTCGTTCGCCACTTTTCCCGGTCTCTGGTTGTTTTCCTTATGACTTCCCATGATTGTCAATCACTCTCTGTAGTTCCTTAATATGACTCAGCTAGAACGTCCCCTTTTCCGTTTTCCTTACGGGTTCCAATAAAGTCCTTGCCTGGTTGATTGATATGATCATTATCATTGTACTTTGGTGAGTAACCATGTATGTTCCAATCTGTCTTAAACAGGAGGCACTCAGCAGCAGTGCACCAGCTCCGTAGCATCGGAGAGGGTGCCCTATGTAATTTAGAAAATGGTGACAATATTTTGTAGGAATATTATTATTTAATCTTTCTAATGAATTTTACTCAGTCAGCAACTTTCCAGCCTGATCTGATTTTTTTTCAATTGCCAATGGTTCTTTTACGTTCTCAACTTAAACACGGTTCTAACGTTTTATCGTCCGTCTCTAATATGAATAGAAACGTGATCTCACCTACACTGAGATCAGGGATCTTTGGAAAGATATCCCGATGGCTCAACGAGGGAGCGAACCAAGTACCTTTGTAACGAGAGGCGAGAATCTAACCTCTACTTCACATAGACCTCCATAGAGCCCCTGTCTAGTGACACTCGACTGTTTCATCCGTAGGGTCACCTGGATCATCATCATGGGTCCCTGTCCTGTTCCTATGAACATGTCTGTGTTTGTAACTCTGTCTTATTATTGTTTGTTTAACTTCGATTGTAAAAAAATAAATCCGAACTAATAGTCAGTACTAATGAGATTTGTTTACAGAGGTCTATGATAGTCTAAGCTAGTCGACATGGCACATGTTAATGATTTACAAAACCTATTACTTATTCTCTTTCTTTTTTTTTTGTCCTTCTCTGCTTTTTTGCCGCTAGGCGTGCAGGTTTAACTGATGATCGGTTTCCGAGATAATGCACGCTCGGTCGCTTGATTGGTGTGGTATTGTGGAGTTTTAAGATGTCTGTAACTCCATCCTTTTTCTTGGTCTGCCCCTTCCTCTTGATGATTCCATTTTCAGGTTGTACGCTCTTGCAACTGGTGTATTCGGGTTCATTCTGACCAAGTGGCTAAACCATTTGAGTCTCTGTTTTTCAATAAATCTAATAGCAGGTGTTGTTCCGACTGTTCTTCTAATTTCCTCATTTCTTATATGGTCTCTTTTTGTTTTATTTACTGCTTTCCTCAAGCATCTCATTTCACAGGTGGTAATTTTCCTTTCTTGTTCTTTTGTCAGTGCTGTTTGCTCTGGTAGCATAGTGTTGGTATAAAGATTGAATTTATAATCTGTCTCTTAGTCACTACTGGAATAGCTGGCTGTTTCAAGATTACTTATTGAATGGTCATAATCGCACGTTTGGTGCCGTGGTCCGCATGGGAAGCAAAGAATAGTACCACTGCAACCTACAAGGTTTGCCGTAAGAGGCGACTGATGTAGGACCTAGGGAAGCTACACTATTCACCTCTGAAGTCAAAGAAGGCACGCATGTATGGCGAGGGACATTTATAATAAGGAAAGCATGCCTTCACGCAACAATCAGTCAGAAGTGCCAAGCTTCATGATTAGGCCTGAATTCATAGCGGGCTAATTCAAGAAGAAGAAGAAGAAGCTACACTAGTAAATAAAAAGCGTAGCAGAAATCGGATGTGCTGGTCTACCTGTATTCGCATACTGGCACAATGTACAATCGCTCTTAGGCTCAGATCACATACAAATCACAAGTTGTCGATATGGAGCGTTCGAAGAAGAAGAAGAGGATTATCAGAATAGATAACAAATACAGATTTGCTGAAGAGAACAAGTTAATTGTATATCTTTTACATCACTTTGCGAATCCAATCCCAGCTTTTAACGCTGTTTGTGATTTTTCTAGGCATTATTACGTTCAGTAGTTTGCCATTGCTTTCTGAACGGGTGGTGGCATCGTCCTTTTGTTAAAATTCACGCGAAACAATTTGCAACCAAACTGTCCGCAGCGTGATTTCAACTCAGAACGTCGGGGTTAATAGACCGAGTCACTATCCCCTAGGCCACAGATACTGGAGAGAACAAGATGAAAATCAATAGATCTGACGATTAAAGAGAGAGAAAGAATAGATGAAATGAACACATCAACCATCATCAAACATAATCTCAGTACATAACTAGTCATGCACTTGACTGGTACTCACAGGGAAACAATAGGAATGGAGATACCAAAGAATGATATTGAAGAAAAGGTCAGAGAGGTCAAAGTCTCATGTGTATTTCTGAAGAAAACCGTCCGAGTAGAATTCAGTGGAGAACGAAAGGTGCAGTCTCATGCTCTACTGGGAACAAGTATGTTCAGTAGTAGTATGCGAACAGATTCTAGACTTTACCAAGATCACTTCCTATAATAGCTCTTGTTGTCAAAGTCTAGGTTTTTTTCGCTTTGTTTGCATACCATCATCGCCAACATCATTATCATCCTCATAATCACTTCTATCATCCTCATCCTCATCAACATAATCACCAACATCATTATCATAATAATCATCACCACTGTCATCGTCATCATCATCACCACCATCATCCTCACCATCATCCTCACCAACATCCTCACCATCATCATTATCATCATCATAATCATCATCACTATGACCACGTCATCATAATCCCCATTACCACCACTACCACCATCCTCATCATCACCAACATCATGTGTACTTTCAGCTGCAGTAATTGACCATTGATCTCAACAAATGTCCGTTTTGAGTACGGATATTGACATTATTCTGCACCATGAAGTTGAACCATTATTTTGTCTCATTCTATCCCTCCTCTCTATCTCTCTCTCTCTTTCTCTCTCTCTGTCATCCCGTGTCTCGTCTCCAATTTATTTTAAGTTTGTATATACACGAAGTGTGCGGAGTGACGGGACGTATCTTTATTTGACAATAATATTCTTCTTCTTTTCTTTGCGTTCGTTCTTTACGACCAATTTTAATCACTCTTTGTGATGTTTGATCTTTGCCAAGAACGTGTATACGTTGCACATTGGTTTGTAGGCCCCTAAACGCATAGACTTCTACACGTTTAGGACACATGCATCCGATTTCAGCCAAACCTCCTTAGTCGCCTCTTACGACATGCGTGGCAGGTAACAGTGGTTCTATTCTTTACACCCCAAATTTGGGCCCCGGTAACCACTCGGGCGACAATAATATTATACATACCAGTTGGTGATACATTACTAACGTTGAATAGCAGTACAAGTAGCAGGTACATAGCAGTAGCAGGTACATAGCAGTAGCAGGTACATAGCAGTAACATGCACATGTATGTGATCAGTATTTGGTTTAGCGAAGGTATAACAAACAGTTGATCAGTATTTGGTTTTAGCGGAAGGTATAACCAAACAGTTGATCAGTATTTGGTTTTAGCGGAAGGTATAACCAAACAGTTGATCAGTATTTGGTTTTAGCGGAAGGTATAACCAAACAGTTGATCAGTATTTGGTTTTAGCGGAAGGTATAACCAAACAGTTGATCAGTATTTGGTTTTAGTGGAAGGTATAACCAAACAGTTGATCAGTATTTGATATTGAATGAAAATTAATACCGTCTTTTTTGTTGTTGAATGAGCTTGTCTAGCTCAAGCGGCAGTGAGCTCGATCACGAACCCAAGCGTACGGGGTTCAAACCCCACGGTGGGCAAGTTTGGAAGCAAATTCATTTCCGTTGATTTTTAAAATAGGTAATAATAGACCTCACAGTTCAGAAAGCAATGGCAAAGTACTGAACGTATAAGAGGTGCCTAGAAAATCAACGACTGGTTTACTGTGGTAGATGGCTACGTTCTTTCATATGATTTTCATTTTCAATGCCGCTTTTTAGGCGATGTAGGGCAATGTGAACATAAGACTGATGAATTTAATGTCTGTATGGCTAGTGAAGTCAACGCGAAAATGTTCAGGTAATGAATTTTTTCTTTCTGTCCCGACAGAAAAACCTCTCTGACCTTACAGGGGATCGAACCCGAGTCACCCGATTGGGAGCTCTTGCTCTATTCCATTCGACCAAACGCTAGTCTTATAAGTGTTTACTTGCTTAAGTACCTGTACTGTTATAATTCAGCTGTATCACATCATCTTGAGAAAAGACACGAATAAATAATATTTCCCTTATCAAAGTAAAGCCGCCATTAAAAGGCCAGAGATGTCAAATGTGATCAAGGAAACCATAGAATCTCACAACATCGTTCAGTGGGAGGGTCTATAATAGAACATTCTGATTTGATTAGCTAACAAGTCTACCGATATATTCTATTTCAACTGAACTAGATACAAGATAGATATATATATAGTAAGAAATAGATGAAAAATATATATTTGTTTTAGCGGATAACAGAATGGGTTATAAATATCAATAAAGTGCTCTACCTTCCGTCGTAGACGATCATGTCTCTCCACAACTCACTCTGCCTTGTGCAGTTTATCAGTTCTGAAGTCGATCTCTTGTCGAACCTTTCTTTCTTTCTCGAATCCTGTTTGCCTCACAGCGTCAGGTCAAGAAGAGATTTCTAAAACGGGCCCTTGTATGCGCTTTGTAATAGTCTCTTTCGTCGCCTCTGTTATCTCTGAGGTCCATCTTTGCGTGGCCGGCCTTTTGCTTTGTACCCATTGTATCGGAGCAGCATTGCTCTTTGGGGTGCACTGTCTGTTGGTAATCTGCTTACGTGGCCGAACCATTTAATTTGTTGTTTCTTGATGAAGTCCAGTACTGATGTTGTACCCACTTTTTCCTGATGTCTTCATTTCTCAACCGGTCTCTTCTTGTTACACCCGAACCAGATAAAAGATGTCTTTTATGTCTTTTCTGTATGTACTGCAAGGGCGGCTCGTCATTAAGGGTCGGGGGCCGAGCCCACCAAAAATAATGTGTAACGTATATAAATTAAAATATAACCTAACCCAATACCATGATTTTCAACAAAAAAATACGTCTAGCCCCACCAACAAAAATTAGCACGAGCCGCCACTGATGATGTACTGTCTGTAATACCGCTTTTTTTGTGTGGCTATGTCAAACCACGATGCCAAATCGCCAAATTTATTTTCCCACTGCTTTTCCCGATCTCTCCTTCCCTGTATTTTATAATTTGTCACTAAATATTTCTAACCTATGTTCTCAGAAACGCTCATCTGTAGGACTAGTCAACGGGTGTCTAAGAAATACGGGTATATGGATCGAATCCTGTGTTTGGTAATTGGTTTTTTTCCGGAAATCCCAACAACTTGTTTACTATCTAGTTGCTGATCATAACCTCCTTTTTATAATATATATCACAAGAACATTACTTGTCTTCTTTCTACTTCTTCTCTTCTTCTTCTTCTTCTTCGAACGCTCCATATCGACCACTTGTTATCCACTTTTTGTGATTTGTATGTGATCTGAGTCTAAGAGCGATTGTGCGTTGTGCCAGTTATGCGCCTAAAAGTAGGCCAGCTCATCCGTTTTCTGCAACGTTTTTAGTTACTAGGGTGGCTTCCTAGGTCCCACATCAGTCGCCTCTTACGACATGCCTTGTAGGTTGCAGTGGTACTATTCTTTACTTCTGCGGGTCCCGGTACCACACAGGCGATTGCTTGCCTAATTCTTATTCTATTGACCAGGCTTCGTTATATGCAAGCTATTTTTTGTTTACACTGCTTGCCATGACATTTTCAGCATTCCTCTGTTAAAAAACAACATCCCTGTTACTTCCAGTGATCATACAGATTGTGTGTTAATTGTCCACAATTCATTGCCATATGGAAGTATTTCTCAATATAGCACTGTAGTATTCTTTTCTGTAGTGTCATTGGTAAGGAATTCAAGCGCCTTGTGTTCTTCATTTAAAACAAAAGCTGCTTTTAGTTATTCTATATCCCTTATCTCTGTTGTTAATCTTTTTATACTGATGTTATGAATGTTCCCAGATATCTCTTTGTTCATCTTTCTTCTGATGTTAATGAATGTTCCCAGATACTTGAATCGATGGACTTGTTTTAGTGTTGTGTTGTTGATTTTGATATTCCAAATATATATTGATAACAGAAAATGAGTTAACAATTTACATATATTTGAGTGTATTGCAAAGAATAATTAACAACAGAACATCAGGGAGGAAAGCGAGAGGAAGACCACGAAAAAGATGGAAGGGTGATATAGCAGAATCCTATAAAAAAAGACAAAATAACTATCACCCAAGCCACTAGAGCAGAGCAAGATAAAAACAGAATACTAAGACACATGCAACAAGTTGGTAAAGGTGCGACAACAATAGAAGAAGAAGCTAACAGTACAGATATACCTGAGTGGATTGCAAAGATAGCTATGTCTAAGTTGCGAGGATGTCTGAGATTAACTCATAAACAGACACTGATGAGAAGTTAAACTTGAATGGACGGTGAAGATTACTTTAAAACGCGCACACATTTAATGCTAAATTTGAGGGATAGAAACGATTTTTAAAATTAAAAAAATTGTTAATTCAAAATTTGCCTGCTATGAATTCTGGTGTAATCACGTCGCCTAATATGGCACCTCTGACTGATTTTTACATGAAGGCTTGCGTTCTTTATCAACAATGTCCGTCGTCTTTCAGGCGAGCTTTACTTCATTTTCAGAGGTAATTGCAATTTAAATGCTAAAGTGGTTAGCAGGTATAAGGAAAGAGTCATGGCCACAACACACAGAGCTTCGCGAAAAGCTGTACGGAGGAACGGAGTCCCTTAAAAACACAGTAAAATTCATGATAAAAATTGGTTCATCAGTCTAGGCCGGGAACGCAAAGGAAGGAAATGCTAAAGTAAAGGATCAGGACTTCTTATAATTAAACCACGTACTGTGTGCACATGATCCACGCTGACCTCGAGCCTAGGAATCTCTACGGCACGTGTTCACTAGAGTAGCGTATTATCAACTTCGCTCACGACGGCCCCAATGACACATATCATTAGTTTATAAATATGAATACATTAGAATACATTACAGAAATTAGCTGATAAATCTATACGTATTTTATTAGTATGTATAAATAGTTTGTATCTATACATGCAGACAGTTTAAAGTTGAGTTTAAGTAAAGGTCAGGCCCAGCTGCCCGGGCCTGTTTGTAGCACGTTGGAAGACGGATGACAAGCTCCCTGTAAGTGCGGTTCAACTCCGCGGCCTGGCAGAAAAGCTACAGGATCTCCAGATTTACGGTGTTCGTGGCACCGAACCGAAGGGTTGAAAGCTCAAGTGCTTCTGGATCAGTTAAAAAAAAAGAAAAGTGAAGTTCATATATTAGTTTGTATGATATATACACAAATTTGTGGGTCACATTCAAGTGAAGAACGACACACTTGTTAAAGACAGTGAGTTGTTAACGAGGGCTGTGATGAGAGCTCACATTTTGCAAGCCGACGTGTGACATGATGATAGAAATTTGCCAACATCCTCCAACATTATGTTCAAGATTTAGGTAATTTCCTCTTGCCATCGTCGTCTTGGTCGTCCACAGCCTCGTCTTTGAGGAACATGCCCTTTATGACTGTAGTCTCATCTGTGACAGTAAAAATAATTCATCTCGTATCGTTATATGTTACGTTTGACATTAAAGTAATTTTTCTATACCGCTTTGTCCTTGACGATTCGTTCAATCTCTTCTATAGAATTGAATCCATTATTTCTCGTCTTTCTCAGTAAAGTTCGTTTCAGGGTTTCTTTATGAAATTGTTTCTTTTTTGAATTATTGTAACCTATTTCAAAATCCACTTTGTGATCCTTTGGTCATTTCTACTCAGATTATGCCCAACATCTCTTCTTCTTCTCTGACGTTTAATGTTATCACATTATTTCAGTTTCCAGGAAACGATGTTCGGAAAATCGAAAATCCCTGTTTAATGGGGGCTGGTTTTTGTATACGTCTGATAGAGCACTACGATTTTCTGCAATTTTACTCAATTCTACACGTTCCTGATTATTTATTAATGACAAATGTTAATAATACTGATATTCCTTAGCTTTAAACTTAACTTGTAACATAATATAATCTTGATTTAACATTTTGTATTGTTTTTAAAATGACTTAGTCTATATACAACAATACTGGAATGTGAGGATCACGTGACAGTTGTGGTCTCATTTCCTAGAATTTGTTTAACATTGGATACACACTTTACTTTTTTCTTCAAACGCTCCATATCTACCGCTTGTTAACCACTCTGTGTGATTTGTCTGTGATTGTAGGCCGCAGTGGTACTATTCTTTGCTTCCCATACGGGCACCGGTACCACACGGGCGTGCACTTACCGATTTCATAAAAAAAAATGATACCTTAATAATTAAAACTATGGGTATTTGCATCCTTATGTATTGGTATTCATATGTATTCGTTCGTCCCTATTTGTATCAATGTATTGTTCATCCATGTATTTATATTCATGTATTCATATTTTATCTGTATATATTCGTATGTATCTGTGTGCCATATGTGTTACATATTTTCTTATCTGTTTTCAAAATTTCAATTCTATAGACTTCTTAACACATGTTTTACTTATCCAGAGCTTTGTCTTGATGCCTGACATATTACCATCTCCTATCTCCATACGTTAGGAACCTGCTCAAGCTACATTTACCTTTATAGGAAAAAACACCTCAAAAATATTATAAAATATAAAATGATATTTGAGAATGAGAAAGGTGAAATGATTATGAATGGGAAGGATTCGTTTGCCGGGAGATATTAACAACACAAACGCCTTCTAGTTCCATGTGCAAGATGTTCTAGAGAAGTGAATATAAGAAAGAAGATCATCATCAGGTGCCGTGACGGCTAGTGTAGGCTATCATGAATCTCCACAAATCTCCGTTTCTGGTGTTTGCTCAGATGTTGACGCTCTTCCGTGCTATTTTTTCCCCGATCCAGATGCACTTGAGCTTTCAGTTCTTCTGCTCGGCGTCATGGACATCGTAACCTTCGGTTCGGTGCCACGAACACCGTAAATCTGGAGACCATGTGGCTTTTTCTGCCAGCCCGCGGAATTGAGCTCACACTCACAGAGGGCTTGTCACACCGTCGTCCAACGCGTTACGAACAAGCTGGGCAGACGGGTATTCCGTGCCATGAAGTCAGGCTATCCAACAATTGTTCTCTCTGTCTTCTTCTGCCTCGTCTACCCTCGATTTTACCAGTTGTTACAATGTGTTCTAAACCTCCCTTCCTCATCACATGCCTGAAAAATGATAACTGTCTCTTTCTTATATTAATGATAACCTTTCTCTGTGTCTTGATCTCACTCAACACATCCACAGAAAGGAGATAGAAAAGTTTAAAAGCAAGAAGAACATTAAAGTAAACACATGTAGACGTTGTTTTTGTCCTAGAAAAAAACACAAAACCAAGCACAATTTAATAGTTATCAAAGGAAAACTTAGAAATAATACTTGGATATATAGTCTCAATTATTTCCCTTTGATTCAGTCATTGATATTGTTGTAGTGAAGACTTCGTTTTCATACCATATGGTATATGGCAGTGCAGTCTAAAGTTGTTATATATTGAGGCGAGTTTAACTGATGATTAGAGAGGCGTGGGTATCATGTGATAATTGCAATGCTACTGATACTACTACTAATAGCAATAGTAATGTTACTGTGGTTAAAATGCCGACTCCAGTGGGAAAAAAGCACTGAAGTTGTTATGGATGGTTACAAAATAAAACAAGATTGATAAAGCGGTTAGATCGTGTACATGGGAGTGATAAGAAATAAAACTAAAAAATATTATTTTAAACAAAATCTGATAAGTGTAAAATAAGAAGCCATGAATGTATGAGCAACACATACAACACTGACAGGCGCCAACAATGTATGAGCAACACAGACAACACTGACAGGCGCCAACAATGTATGAGCAACACAGACAACACTGACGGGCGCCAACAATGCTTGTAAAGGATCTTTGGGGTCAGGACGTTTTCATAGCGTTCTGAAGGACTTTGGTTCGAATCTATTGATCACGCGTGAATTTTTTACGGATATCCCTATTGCTGTTGGTGTACCTGCAGAGCTTGTGCGTTATTTAATATTTATAGTAGGCTGCGTGTCATTTCTGTGGAGACTGCCCGCGCCATATGGGAACATTCGGCTCAATGAAGTTTGCTCTTAAACCTTTTTTTAACACATCATCTACAAAGTGCCGCAGCTTGCACCCGCTTGTCTCTCCAATTTGGCCATATGCCGCAGACTTCTCCATGACGTTTCATTGTTAAAGAAGCTCAAAATTTACCTTAGTGTATTTTATAGTTATCGATTCTTTTTATATTTTTTTCCTCGTTCTGTTCATCATCAAATAGCTTGTCATGAGCAGAACTTTGTCACCCCAATAGTCCGTCGGAATTTTTCTCTCTCAGAGGCCAGATGTCGCGCTTCTGCACTCGTTATGTTTAAAACATCAGCTACATCCTGAATCCATCTTCTCCGTGTGCTTCCTCTTCTTCTCTTTGCCGATATGCCTTATTCTATATGATCTTATCCAACCTTTCGTGTCTGTCTTTTTTATGTCAAAAATACTTTCATTTTCTCCTTATTTATAGCATGTTAATAACACTGGAAAAAAGTGTTCTTTGATTTTGAATTCTTACTCGATAGTTCTATTTGTTCTCTTCTCTACCCATGATATATGGATGATTCTTCTGTAACACTTACATTCAAAGTGTTCTGTTAGAGTTTTTAACAAATGTTTTAAGCCGAAGGATTGACTTCATTGCACCGGGTTTTACCCCATATGGCTCGGTTCCTCTCAGCATAAATGGCACGCCACCTTCCGAGAGTATTGCATAAAGCACGAACTCCGTAGCTCCAGCAACAATCCTAGGAAAAATCTCTGAAAAAACTGCACTCGTGAACAGAACGGCGCGGTCCGGACTTGAATCCCGTCTTTTAACAAATGTACATTTCCGTATGTACAAACTTGCCCGTCTGCCCAGCGTGTTCGTAGCGCGCTGGACTACGGGTGACTATCCTCTGTGTGTGCGGGTTCAATTCCGCGGGATGGCAGAAAAGCCACAAATTCCCCAGATTTACGGTGTTCGTGACACCGAACCGAAGGGTTACGATCTCCATGGCACCGAGCCGAAGAGCTGAAAAGCTCAAGTGCTTCTGGATCGAAAAAAAAAAAATGTACAAAATGAGATAGCTTTAATTAAATTTTCTTTTGAAAAAAAAAAGCTTAATTTCTACATACATTTGCAGGATGGAAAAGTAAACATACATTAACCCGTTCGTCCCTATGAGTCGATATACCGGCTCGTGGTATTTTTAAAGATGACTCAAAATGAGTACACTGGCTAATTCAGAATCCATTGCAAAATAAATGCGCCCGTAGGAGAAAACAAATTACTGAGTGAAACAGTTAATTCAGCCACATTGTGTTTTTTTTAACGTGATAGTTAATATGTTAAGTCATGTGATTTATTGGAGAATATAATGTCTGGACTTTATTGTTAATAACACTGGATAAAAATGTTATCAACCTAAGCACTGAATGACGACAGTCAAGTCAATCGGCCTTTAATCATCTTCAGTCCAAACAGTTTCTTATGTTTACAGGAACTTCAGTCCAAACAGTCTCTTATGTTCACAGGAATTTCAGTCCAAACAGTCTCTTATGTTCCCAGGAACTTCCGTTCAAACAGCCTCTTATGTTCACAGGAATTTCAGTCCAAACAGTCTCTTATGTTCCCAGGAACTTCTGTCCAAACAGTCTCTTATGTTCCCAGGAACTTCCGTCCAAACAACCTCTTATGTTCACAGGAACTTCCGTCCAAACAACCTCTTATGTTCACAGGAACAATCCCTAAATGGAATTATACAGTAATAAAATTAAAACAAAAACAAACAAATCTCCCAGTTAACTAATCGTGTTAATGATTACAAAAGCGAGCTGGTAATAAAAAAAAAAGTTTTCTCTTTCACTATTTTATTCTTCTTTACCTTTCTCTATTTTATTACTATTTTATTACTATTTTATTACTATTTTATTACTATTTTATTACTATTTTATTACAATTTTATTACTATTTTATTACTATTTTATTACAATTGATTTGTAAATTTTATTACTATTTTATTACAATTGATTTGTAAATTTTATTACAATTTTAGTAAAAAAAATTTTTATCACTATTTTATTATTATTTTATTACAATTGATTTGTAAATTTTATTACTATTTTATTACAATTGATTTGTAAATTTTATTACTATTTTATTACAATTGATTTGTAAATTTTATTACAATTTTAGTAAAATTTTTTATCACTATTTTATTATTATTTTATTACAATTATTTTGTAAATTGTCTTCTTCTTTTTGCGTTTGCCTGCTATAAATTCAGACGTAGTTAGTCTGATATTGCACTTCTGATTAATAATTTTTGTGTGAACGCCTGCTTTCCATATTATCAGTGGGCCCCACCCCCATCCCCATCCCCTTTCTTCCCGCCGTACAGTGTTCCCCCCGCCTACTCCGATTTCAGAGGTATTTTCAATTATGACACCAATTCCTGACAAAGTGTTGTGGGTGAGGGTGGGGATGTGTAGTGTTTTTATTCCCGTATATTATACTGTGGCCCCCAGTAATATTAGGCCGATGAGCTCAGGTAAACATTTTCAGAAATGAAATCACACGTGTCGCATGACCCTCACATTTCAGTATTGTTATAGCTAGAAAATAATTTAGTTTAAAAACGACACAACATGCAAGAATTTGGTTATATTATGTCACAAATTAAATTTAACAATAAGAAATATCAGGTTTATTTAACATCACTTGTTATCAATAAATAATAAGGAACTCAAAGAATTGAGTAAAATTGCAATAAAGTTTACATTGTTCTATCAAACATATTTAAAAGCCACTTCGCTCATTTGTTCTGAATCACTGAGACGTCCATGTAAGCCATATCATCACCATCTTTCGTGTTTTCGTATCTTTGTACAACTTATGTAAATCCATTAGCGCATATTTTCATAAAATATTACTGGAAAATTATAGTTTGCATTTTCAGGTAATTATAGAAAACTTTGTTAGGTTGCTATGGAAGATATTAGCAAAAAATACTAGAAGAAAATAATAACAGGAAAACTAGAGAACATAGCTGGTAAACTATAGAAAATACTAGCAGAAAAACTAAAGAAAATACTAGCAGAAAAACTATAGAAAATACTAAAACTAAGAAAATACTAAAAATAGAAAATATTAGCAGAAAAACTAGAAAATACTGGCAGAAACTATAGATATAGCAGAAAAGCTATGGAAAATATTAGCAAGAAAATTATAGAAAATATTAACAGAAAAACTAGAAAATACTATCAGAAACTATAGACATAGCAGAAAAACTATAGAAAATGTTAACATAAAATTATGGATACCACTGACAAGAAAATTGTAGATGATTTTGTTAGAATCCTAGTGAGAACATGACGAGAAAACTATAGAAAATATTAAGAGAAAACTATAGAAAATATTAAGAGAATACTATAGAAAATATTAGCAGAAAAACTATATACAATTATTGACATGAAACTGGAAAATATTACATAGAAATTATAGAAATCATTATTAGGAGTATATAATAAAAATTTAGCGGGAAATTGTAGAAAAGGTTATCCGGAAATTGTTCACAAAATTATCGAGAATTTTGGAAAAACAATGCGCCAGGAAATTATGTGAAGCTTGTTATAAAACAATTCAAGGAAATCAAAAATAATATTGACTAAGACTGGAATCTATAGCTGAACATTGTTGGTAGGAATATTATATTAATTACATGGGCGTTCATACTTTGAGGCAAGGAAGGGCGAGTGTCCCACCCTAGAAAATGTATTTTTTTTAGTTATCTGAAAAATTATTAATTAGTTTATTTATTATGAGCACCTGCATTTTACATGCTCGTTGGAAATACGTGTTTGACTGACCTGCATTTTACATGCTCGTTGGAAATACGTGTTTGACTGACCTGCATTTTACATGCTAGTTGGAAATACGTGTTTGACTGACCTGCATTTTACATGCTAGTTGGAAATACGTGTTTGACTGACCTGCATTTTACATGCTCGTTGGAAATATATGTTTAACTGACCTGCATTTTACATGCTCGTTGGAAATATATGTTTAACTGACCTGCATTTTACATGCTCGTTGGAAATATATGTTTAACTGACCTGCATTTTACATGTTAGTTGGAAATATATGTTTAACTGACCTGCATTTTACATGCTCGTTGGAAATATATGTTTAACTGACCTGCATTTTACATGCTAGTTACAAATACGTGTTTGACTGACCTGCATTTTAAATGCTAGTTGGAAATACGTGTTTGACTGTTGTAAACTTCTTCTTCACCTTTCAACTCCCAATGGAGCACAGGTCTTCAACAAATTTCCTCCAGTCATTCCTCTTTCTTACCATCCCTTCTAATTCCTTCCACATCTTGCCTATCCTTGTAATATCAGTCTCCATCTTTCTTCTCTAGATATTTCTAGGCCTCCACTTACTCCTCTTTCCCTGTGGGTTATAAAATAGTGTCTGTCTTGCTACGTGAAGCACGCAATCAAAATTTGATCTGAATCTGGTCTTCTCTGTTTCCTTGTAGTAAACTCTGAACCGAAACCCCAGTCTATCATGGACAGAGAAGAGAACAAATATATCTATTAAGAAAGAACTCAAAATCAAAGAAAACTGGCTGATGGTACAAATGAGAAAGAACAAATTGAGATATTTTGGACATATGAAAACACACGAAGGGCTGAAGAAGACCATCATGGAAGGAGGCATACCGGCAAAGAAAAGAAGAGGAAGACGACGGAGAAAATGGATTCGGGATGTAACTGATGGTTTGAACATGACAACTGCAGAAGCGGAACATCTGACCTCTGAGAGAGAGAAATTCTGAAGGACTGTTGGGGTGGCAAAGTTCTGCTCAGGACAACTTATTTGATGAAACTACTAACTAACAAATTTTTGATAGTTCCCTCCCTTCCCCTCCTTCCCCAATCCATCACCATGAAAAAATTCATGTGGACGCCCATGATTAATTATTTTATAGTCATGATGTATAATTGATTTAACTTCTTTGTTGAGTGTGAAGAAAATGTGTGAGTTAATTCTAATGATAGTGTGTCTTGTGATGAATAGTTGAATACTAATTTGTGTACATAATTTGAAAAATATCTTGAATTAAAATATTCAGTAATTATAAAAAAATATATTCGAAAATATAATTCTTGATTTTTGAAACATTTGCTATGACGAGTTGTGTTTATTGACTATTTATTTGTTTTTATTGTTTCCTCTTGCAGAAAGTGTCTGAACAGGCGGCGATGCGCTATGATGCCATCAACCTACCTGCTACATATACCCCGACTCCAGGGTTGCCACACGGTCGATTCCTTTCACATTCTCATCACCAGGCTCTCTATCCACTTATAAATAACGTCAATAAACATCCAACCATTATCACATCACCCCTTGGAGCAAGTACTCCGAACATCGCAACAATTTCTGGATCTTCATCTGCAATAGGAGGAACTCTACGTTCCTTATCTTCGTTATCTGCGACATCATCTATGGAGTCTCCGGCTTCAGGATATGGACATGTGACCGCTTTTCATCATGTACACTCAGGTTTATCTCATAGAGACAGGTTAGGGTTGCTTATAGGTGACTCACGACATTTCAACCCCAGCGACGGGCAACTAATTACACCTGGTCATATTTATGGCTCTCAGGTAAGGTCGGCTTCAGAAGCTCAGGACCACTGTGCTGAATATATTCGCCATATTTCAACCAGTGACTCCCGATCAGAGACAGGACATTCACCTGACATTGATAAACGTGCGTTATCTCCTGAAAATTGTCCTAGTCCTGCATCACCAGAGTTTACACATGACGATTCCAGAAAATCTCAGGAGAACATTTTAAAGGAATCAAATTCTAGAAAATCTGAAGGCTGCTGTGAAAATGGTGGAAGTCGTAAAGACGATTACAAAGCTTTTGTTAATGGTGTCATTCTGCCAGAGAGACACGATTCGAAGACAAACATTTTTCATAATTTTCACTCCCATTCCACAGAACATATCCAAAGTCAAAGCCGCAGCTTCTTAGACGATAGAGAATCACATAGAGATGGAGGCAACAATATTGATGATGACGAAGAACTTCTTCAAGTAGACTCTCCTCCTTCTTCTCCAATGGGAGATCCTCGAAATTCTACCTCGTCCCGTCACTCAACAGCCAGCGATGATGATCAACATCCCCACGATGATGATTTTGATGGGAAAGATGGGATGACCGGTTACGGAAATGAAGACACTGACCACGAAATTTGTGATAATGATGATGATGACCACTTTTCATCTCACAAAGACTACATGCACGAGGATAACAGCGGTCTAAACAAATCTTCTGACGATGGTAGTGGTAACACATCGGGAAATAGTTCTATGAAAAAGAAATCTAGTCTTGTCAAACCACCATATTCCTACATCGCCCTTATCACTATGTCTATTCTCCAGTCTCCCAGAAAACGTCTGACGTTGTCAGGAATTTGTGAGTTTATCATGAATCGGTTTCCGTACTTTCGAGAAAAATTTCCAGCCTGGCAAAACAGCATCAGGCACAACTTATCTCTAAACGACTGCTTTGTTAAGATCCCACGAGAACCAGGGAATCCAGGAAAGGGTAATTATTGGACACTTGACCCGGCCAGTGAAGACATGTTTGATAATGGTAGCTTTCTGAGAAGAAGAAAGCGCTACAAGCGATCTACTCATTTAGACATGATGAGCCAGAATCCAGCTTTCATGTCCGCCGCTGATTCATACTTTCACCATCATGGATTCCTGAACCATCATGCTTCTCATCCAGGAGCGTTTCATCATAATTCAGGTCCCATGGGTTATGCCTTCATGACCCCTGGTTTACCACATCCATTGTCCATGATGCAAAGCGAGTACGCTGCTCGCGCCCATCATCATCAACAGACAGGTCCACCACATTTCCACCTTCCTCTAGGACCTGTTGGTCTTCCTTCTCTTCCTCCCACTTCTCTAGGCTCCTTAGCTTTCCACAGAAATCCTAATAGTCAGATTCGACAACTGGAGAAAAGCGAAACACACGATAACTCACTGGGCAGAAATCAAGCCATTCCATCATCACCACCTGCTTCACCACGCTCGCCATCATCTCCTTCTACATCGTCCCCTCCAACAATTGTTGCTAAATCAGTTTTGTCAACTACCACTTCTTCGACAACCACAACTAAGATTAAAAAAGGGTTTACCATAGAAAATATTATTGGTACATCTGCTACGAACTCGCCACCATCCCGCTCCATGTCTACATCATCTCCACCACCTACTAAATCCGAACTGAAATCTCATAATACATCGCTGCCATCTTCATCTGCATCAGTATTACCATCACTGTCATCAGCGACTGCAGCTGCGGCGGCGGCAGCAGCAGCATTGTTACCAGCATACCGTGCTGGACTTGCAAGTTTCAATTTAACATCTCCCCCTTTATCCTCTCTATCTTCACTGCAAGCCCTGCGCAACAGCGTATGGGACATGACTGGACGAGGTGGCGCAGGCAGTAGCGCATTTGCCTCGCCCTTTACCGGTGCGTTATCAAGCCTAACACCACTAGACGTGGAGAAATATAGACAATATGTACAAGCGTGTGCTATTTCCGGATGGCCAAGATGACCACAAATATGATTGTTCCATTCTTAAAACGACACCACCATTGAAGATACTGTTTCAGAACACTTATCATTTGTGATCATACGCAATCCAATGTGACAGACAGTGCATAAACACAATGCCATTTATTATCTCCGGTTTAGTGTGTACTGTTTGATTAAAATGTATCCCTTGTTGCAATTATATTCAGAAGCAATTGATTACTAAGAGAACACTATACTTTAAATGGTTGGTACAATTCAGTGGCGGCTTGTTATCATTTTTGTTGGTGGGGCCAGCAATTTTTTTCCGTACAAATAATGGTTTTGAGTTGCTATATTTTAAAATAATAAATACAAGTTAAACATTATTTTTGGTGGGGCCTGGCCCTTAATGACGAGCCGCCACTGGTACAATTTTAATATCTTCCCACTACCCCACTAATTTTTTCTCATATTGCTTTAAAACGCATCATGACGAAAACCGACTAAATATCGCACTTACTGTGAATTGTCAGTGTCTTCACAATCAAACTACATTACCAAACCCACCAATGAAATTAGTTTCTTAGACCTCTTGTCGGGAAAAATGCCGTAACTAATCCATGTATGTACCTTCTTGTAGTGTTCTGTAACACAAACTAGTATAGTAACTATAGCAATAGTCAGTGGCGGCTCGTGATCATTTTTGTTGGTGGGGCCAGACACAAATTTTTGAAATATCGTGGTTTGGGGCTGTTATGTTTTAATTTATAAAATAATAAATACACGCTACACATTATTTGTGGTGGGGCTTGGCTCCTAATGACAAGCCGCCACTGGCAATAGTGCAGTTTGTGTATATATATACATATATAAAATGATGGTATATCAGTTGGGGTGATCTATTATTGAATACTTGCTTAATCAAGGCCAGAATGTGTACAGTTTAAAAATAGGGACATTACCAAAGATGTATAACAATGGTTCAATTGAAACAAAATTTGAACTGCAATAATGCTCTTGAAGTTGGAAATTATTCATATGTTTTAATCTTTGATTGATATATTTATTCTGAATAATGACACAATTATGGTGTTTGTGTTAGCCCCCTATCCCTTTCGCTGCTACATACTTTCTGAAGACTGATCTAAAAATAGCTACTCTTTGTTTTTAGGTCACAAACGTGAATCTACGCCTGTAGCAGTGACAGTAGAAATGTATGACGTGTTAACACGTCTTTAGCCCAGAGAGGAGAGATCATAACAGACGTGTTAATGCGTCTTTAGCAGTGAATGGTAAAAACGTCTATACACGTCCTTAGCAGCTAAAAGGTTATGAAATGATATATGCTTGTTGAGTAGCTGAACGACACCAGTAGAACAATATTGTTGATAGTTTATGTAAACGTAAGATATTTCAGTGTTGATGTACTTAAACATATTAAATATATATATCTTATGTTAGATCTTTGTATGGTAGGATTGTATGATAAGATTATATGGTAGGATTGTATGGTAGGATTGAATGATATGATTGTGTGGTAGGATTGTATGGTATGATTATGTAGTAGGATTACATGGTATGATTGTATGATATGAGTTTATGGTATTACTGTATGGTAGGATTGTATGGTATTACTGTATCTGGTTCTTTTGAATGATTCAAGAAGTGAAATATTGCATATTTGTCGTTTGTTGTGTGTGAATGTCAGTTGTAATATTTGTCTTTGTATTGTCTGTGAATGTCTGTTGTAATATTTATCTTGTATTGTCTGTGAATGTCTTTTGTAATATTTGTCTTGTATTGTGTAGAATGTCTGTTGTAATATTTGCATTGTGTGTGCAATGTCTGTTGTAATATTTGTCTTGTATTGTTTGGGAATGTCTATTGTAATATTTGCATTGTATATGCAATGTCTGTTGTAATATTTGTCTTGTATTGTGTGTGCAATGTCTGTTGTAATATATGTCTGTTGTTGTGCGTGTAATGTCTGCAGTAATATGTGTCTGTTGCTGTTGTATGTATGTCTGGTTTGACATTTACTTTTACTTCTATGTGGATGAAGGTACCCCGAGTACATTATTATTGAATATGGTTGTTATTGAAGTTGCAGGGGGAAAACTTTTACATATCTGGGGAGCAGATTTCAGCAAATGAAAGAATAACTAATGAAATCCACCACAGATGCAATAAAGCAAATTAAACCATAAGACAAATGGTACATATTTTAAAATGTAAAATGTCATAATAAGCACAGAAAGAGCATTGTACAAGAAGATTGGTCCACTAACATTATGCTATCACCGAAGAACCTGGAAGTTGATATCAAACGAGAGAAGACAAATGTGTCACGACAAAGATGAAATATCTACGTAACGTACTGGGAGAATCAAGGAGATACCGGGTTAGGAATGAAGACATCAGGAAAAAAAAGTGAGTACATCATCAGTACTAAGCTTCATGAAGAAACAACAAATTAAATGGTTCGGTCACATAAGCAGATTACCAACAGACAATGCGCCTCGAATGGGAATCTATTCAGATACAAGGCAAAAGATCAAACACACAAAAAGTGGACCACGGAAATAATACATAGAAGTGGAAGGAACAATGTACGATGTACACACAACAGACTGTTCTATACATTTCTTCTTATTCTGATTGTGAGTTAACCCAGAATTAGGAAAACAAGAAGATTATCATTTGATTTGTCCACATTTTGTCTTGGTATTACTATTTCTATTGCGTTGTGACTGGATTGAATGAATGCTCTGAAATTATTCTTATCCTAACTTTATGACAATCTAGTGTTGTAGTTGCTCTTCATTCACTCATCATGCATACACTTGCATGATTTAATGACATGATTTAATTACATGATTGTCGCACATATACAAAGTCTAGTTGTTTTTGATATTTAGAATGTTTCTGATTTGTTGAATGTCTTCAATCTAATATCTGATACGATATCAATATATTTCATCGGGATTTTCCAATAAGATCAACGGCGTCTATACTTGAAGACAATAGGAAGGGGGATTTCCCAACCCACTTTTGGGAAATGGATTTTGATGAAACATTGTGATTGACCGTTTCTAACTACTATGGCTTAACCTCTTATCTCTTATCTTAACCACATTTGCCCGTGAAGCATCGTGGGGAGAGTTAGTTTTTCTATATTGTGCCAGGTGTGTTGCGCTTGACGTTGTCAGTCCATGCTTTCGCAGGGACTCTGAAATGTTATCTATCCATCATGTTCTTGGCCTGCCTCGTGCTCTGCGCCCTGAGGGTTGATTATTGTAGGCACGTGATGGTAGTAAATGTGGTTCCATTCTCATTAGATGGCCGAACCACCTGATTCTTTGCTTCTCGATGTACTGTATGCATGGTATCAAGTGGTTCGGCGTAACCATTTATTACAAAGTTAATATTTCTATACATGAATCTCACAATGAAAATCTGAGCTGGTCTTCTCCACTACCGCGTAGTAAACTACTAACTAACAATTTTTAAATTCAATTTCTCCCTTTTCCTTCGAAAAAATTTGTATCGACGCCCATGATTATGTTCTGTATTATGATTGTGTGATTGCTAGATGTATGTTATCATTGAATGATTGTTGATGATACGTTTGTGTCCTGTTGAATTATCGTGTAAAGTAAATTAAAGAACGTGTGATTTCTATACCATATGGTATACGACGGAACAGAAGAGAATAAGACGTTTTAAGATGCACATGTTCGCCCGTCTGCCCAGTGTGTTCGTAGCGCGTTGGACTACGGGTGACTATCCCTGTGTGCGTGCGGGTTCAATTCCGCGGGATGGCAGAAAAGCCACAGATTCCCCAGATTTACGGTGTTCGTGACACCGAACCGAAGGGTTACGATGTCCATGGCACCGAGCCGAAGAGCTGAAAAGCTCAAGTGCTTCTGCGAAAAAAAAAAAAAAAAAGATGCACATGGAAAGCACGGGAACCAATGTATATGATCAAGAAATAGACAGTGAATAATAAATATTTGGTAATTACAAACTAATGACCAAATACAGCATTCGAACTATAAACCTTTATTTCTTTTGGCGCACATTGCCTAGCCATACAGACGAGCGTTTTAAAGAACACAGTTATTTAACAAAACATTGCTACGGATTACGAGTTTAGCCTTGTAGTTTTCTTTGACCATCTGCACATTATGAATGATACGGTCAAGATCAGATAAGATGTATGTACCTTCTAATGTCTTTATGGCATTAAATTAACTCCAACTCGACTCGATAATCGCTTACAGTTGGAAAAATCTCACTCCAACTAGGGTTTCCACCGAGATCATTAACGATTGTGCTGCATAAAAATATAATCCCGTATGATTTCCAGTTAGAGCCGCAATAGCATAGTTGCTAGTGTACTCGTTTCTTGTGGGAATGGATCAGGTTCACTGTCACAGTGAGCGTGGAATATTTCTCCGACCATAACGACTTCCAAGTCGACCCGGCTTCAATTGAGTACCAGAAAAAGGACTGGAAAGTAAAGACAGCCAGCATAATGTTGACCACATCACCCATAGCGTGCCGACGGTAAAGAATACAGGCCTACCCCGTATTCCCCATATACCCTGAGATATGAAACTGAGTTCCCTTACTATAGGTGTTTATGACCTCCAGTTAAGCAGCTCTGAAGTAACAAGTCCAGCCCTGATCTCGACAGAAGCAATTGTTCAACTGGTGTCTGATCTATATAAAAACAAAACCCCGCAAATTTTAACTGCACATTAAACCTCAGTTTCATATGGAATCAACAAAAGTGGAGTACAGTCGGGTCTCTATGAGGATGTGACCAGGACAAGACTAAAGGTTCCGTGTTGGCCATGAGCTGAAGATGTATCTTTCCCCAAGATGAGAAAAATTCAATATATTGTATGAAAGACATAATTTAGAAACACAAAACGATACAACTACATCACTGTGCGAAGAGCGTTAAGAGCCCAAACGATACAACTACATCGCTGTGGGCAGAGCGTTAAGAGCCCAAACGATACAACTACATCGCTGTGGGCAGAGCGTTAAGAGCCCAAACGATACAACTACATCGCTGTGGGCAGAGCGTTAAGAGCCCAAACGATACAACTACATCGCTGTGGGCAGAGCGTCAAGAGCCCAAACGATACAACTACATCGCTGTGGGCAGAGCGTCAAGAGCCCAAACGATACAACTACATCGCTGTGGGCAGAGCGTTAAGAGCCCAAACGATACAATTACATCGCTGTGGGCAGAGCGTCAAGAGCCCAAACGATACAACTACATCGCTGTGACCCGAGCGTTAAGAGCCCAAACACTGCTAAGTCCTATATAGTGACCAATGACCTTATACAGATGAAAACTTAGTATATTCGTTCACAATTTCATCATCAGCATCTAGAGCTTGTCCCTGTCAGAATTTGGTTCCAATGGCAGCATATCTTAATTCCCCCATGTCCGGTTTGAAGTGTCATGCGACTACCGCAGTCATACTCAACTTCTCTATGCCATTTTGCACCCATATTTTCCTTGGGTTTCCTCTTCCTCGTCTGCTTAGTATCATGCCCTTCAGGATGATCTTCAGAGACGCATGTCGTGTTACATGTCCAAAATATTTCATTTTTCTCCTTTTTCTTCTTCTTTATCAACTCTTCAAATCATAACATAAATGACAAATCAATTACCGATCAGATACAAAAGCAATGTACCAGATACACTTCAAAAGAATTAGTAGGATACAAATCTCTCCGACGATACAATGAATGCTACATCAGTAGCAAAACTGTCCGACAGTAGTTACAAAAGCAATGCTACGATCAAGAAAACTAGTCAATGCTACACGATACAGTGTTACAAGCAATGCTAGTCAATGCTAATGACCAGTACAGTAGTTACAAATAGCAATGCTACCACGATTAGTACATAGAGTTCAGGTCAAATAGCAATGCTACCCCGATTCAGTAGTTACAAATAGCAATGCTACCACGATACAGTAGTTACAAATAGCAATGCTACCACGATACAGTAGTTACAAATAGCAATGCTACCACGATACAGTAGTTACAAATAGCAATGCTACCACGATACAGTAGTTACAAATAGCAATGCTAACACGATACAGTAGTTACAATAGCAATGCTACCACGATCAGTAGTTACAATAGCAATGCTAGATGTCTAGCAATGTACCACGATACAGTAGTTACAAAAGCAATGCTACACGATACAGTAGTTACAATACAATGCTAACACGATACAGTAGTTACAAATATGACGATACAGTAGTTACTACAAGCCCCGATTCAGTAGTTACAAAGCAAAAACTCGTCTACACAAAAGGTGAATCTCAGAAATAACAGGCGGTGAAAACACTGCTTATGAAGCACACACAAAAGCCCGTTCTAGAAATCTCTTCTTATCCTGACGCTGTGTGACAAAACAGGATTATAGAAAAGAATAAGGAAAGAATGGTGCAAGCAACATAAATCAGCCAATCAATCAAACACCAATCGATCAAATCAATCAATTCTGATCGTGCTTTCCATACTTAACTAAAATTACAAATGCTATTTGGAATTCGGGATGGCATCTATTTTCACTAATATTACAGTTCACATACACTAATTAGATTAAGAAAATCCAACATTCAATCTCCATCATCCTTATTATCAACAGATGCAGTATCTTTCATACGTTGGAGATCATGCATCTTCACAACTTTATGTCCCCATCTTTGACGATCAACTCAGTTGTTGACTTTCTGCCACGCCATGGCTTGGTGACGCCCTTTCTATCTCTTTCTTTCTGTGTCTCTTTTCTCAGCAAATGTTCCCACTGTTGCTATGTGCACTAACCATTGTCTTTCTCACAAATGTCCCACTGTTGCATGTGCACTATCCATTGTTCTTCTCGCAAATGTCCATGTTTCTATGTGACTATCCATTGTCTTTCTCAGCAAATTTCCCTTTGCTATGTGCTATCATTGTTTCTCAGCAAATGTTCCACTGTTCTATGTGCACTATCCATTGTCTTTTCTCAGCAAATGTTCCCACTGTTGCTATGTGCACTAACCATTGTCTTTTCTCAGCAAATGTTCCCACTGTTGCTATGTGCACTAACCATTGTCTTTTCTCAGCAAATGTTCCCACTGTTGCTATGTGCACTAACCATTGTCTTCGCACTAAGAAAACATTGTCATATAGTTTTATCCCGGTTAATGGGGTAGCCAAGGGAAGACCAAGAAAAAGATGGATAGACAATATCAAGTCCCCATTAAATAAACATGGATATAACACAACAAGGGTGACTCATCTAGCCCTGGAACGCAAATTAAAGCTCCCACCCCTACGCTTAACGACAAGAGCGGACAAACAATTCCATCATCCACCTGGGGACAGACATGGGGTAGCTAGGGGGTTTTTATGTAGACTGAATATTGGAAATACTGCAACGCCAAAGCTACTGCCTCGCAATGTACATGAGACGATTTTTATTTTAACATTTCGATAGAATAAATATCAGATACTATACCTGAGATTCGGACCTGTGTTCTCATGACTGAGAGATCTGTACTCTTATTCCCTCGGTCACCTGCTTTACTGTCTTCGCATCACATGCCCACAAACCGTTGCTTGCTCCCTTCAGATGTTT
The DNA here is from genome assembly GCA_020796225.1 of Arion vulgaris. Classification (NCBI taxonomy): domain Eukaryota; kingdom Metazoa; phylum Mollusca; class Gastropoda; order Stylommatophora; family Arionidae; genus Arion; species Arion vulgaris. The sequence continues at coordinate 8,031,053 of CM036763.1, forward strand.
GCCAGAAGGTTTATTCTTTCCATGACCTCTTTATGTACACATGCATGACTCCTTTTTGTAATGCTTCTGTGATATCTAATATTCTTCTATAAAATCACATCTCCGTAACGTCTATATATTTTCTGATTTCTTTGTTTATTTTTGACAATTTGTGTTCATATGTTATAAGAAAAAAAAGTCAAGTGTATGTACGAGTATATTATTCACATAATAAGTCTCTCTTCGATCCTACTTTTAACTCTTTCCCTCAGTCATTTATTTTGCCTCCATGACACACGTATATTACAATTTATACTAAAGTAGCTGGTATACTGGCCTTGTGTCACATTATAAAAATACTGCCAGCCAGTAAATCGGCTCGAAAGAGCGAAGGGGTTAACACAGACACTGGTAAACACGATTTTAAAGTGAAGCTTCTCAAAGACTTCCTTTAAGTCTCCAAAGATTAAACCCAGGGGTTTCTGTCTAAATGTCCTTGTTCCATTCCCAGGTAAGATCAAACAAATGTCCTGTTCCATTCCAGGTAGATCAAACAAATGTCCTTGTTCCATTCCCAGGTAAGATCAAACGTTTTCTTTTTGGTTAAAGGGAAAATTCGACCTATGACCTGCACATGCGTGGCGACAGCTTCGAACAAGCGGCCTTAATTTCTCTGCCCTATGTATTATATAAAATACACCACCGTACTCTCAGAAAATGATAACAAAGTGCTGTTAGACATTTTTATTTTTAAAGTGCATCCTAAAGTCAGTTACCGGTTTTTTCGGTTAGTGTCAACAACAAAATAAACGGATGACCTATTTAAAGTTTGTCCTTTATTTTTGTCAATGATGGAAACAAGGACTTTAACTTAATCTTCTTCTTCTTCTTCTTCCAACGTTTTCAGACATCGATTTGTATACTTTTTAAGTAGTTAGTGGTCAACTGGAGTCCATGTACATCTCCGTATAACTTGTCTTTGACTGAATGATTTGTATACTTTTAAGTAGTTAGTGGTCATCTGAGTCTATGACATCTCCTGTATACTTGTCTGTGACTGACATCGAGTTTGTATACTTTTAAAGATAGTTAGTGGTCAACGAGAAGTCTCTGTACATCTCCGTGCATGCTTGTCTTGGACTGACATCGATTTGTATAGCTTTTAAGTAGTTATAGTCAACCGGGTCTTCGTACTCTCCGTTAATAGCCAGTTCTTGCAGGCATCGATGTGTATCACTGTTTAAAGAGAAGTGTGCAACAGGTGCATATGTGCATTCCTATAGCTTGTCTTGTCTTAGAGCATCAATTTGACAGCTTCTAAGTAGGTTGTGTCACTTGTGCTCTGACATATAGCTCTCTGTTGACTTAGTCTGACTGACTCGATTGTATACTTTTAAAGTAGTTAGTGGTCAACCGGAGTCTATGTACATCTCCGTATAGCTTGTCTTTGACTGACATCGATTTGTATACTTTTAAAGTAGTTAGTGGTCAACCGGAGTCTATGTACATCTCCGTATAGCTTGTCTTGACTGACATCGATTTGTATACTTTTAAAGTAGTTAGTGGTCAACCGGAGTCTATGTACATCTCCGTATAGCTTGTCTTGGACTGATATGGGGATTGGCCATGTGTTTTCTCTATGTTCCATGTATGTTGGACATTCTTGCAGCATGCGTGCCTCTGTCATCTTGCTGGTGCCACATGTACATATGTCAGATGGGACTATTTTATACTTGTTAAACAGATGGTACCTCAGTCTATTGTGCCCTGTTTGTAGACGAAAAATGACAACCTGTTCCTCTCTACTTAGTTGGTGGTATGCATCGTCCTTTTCATGCCCTGGGTGATCTCCTCTCAGCCATTTGTTCTTGTAGGCCATTTTTATCCGTACTTTTGCTTCCTCATATGTCATACTGGTGTCTGTCTGTGGTAGCCTGCTTTTGCCAATATGTCTGCAGTCTCATTTCCAGGTATTCAGCAGTGAGATGGTATCCACTGTATTACCACTCTAGAGAAGATGTTGCATACTAGGTGCAGTGATGCTTGCAGTTCCTTCAAGTTGTTGTCTTGTTTTTAGAGCAGTAATTACTGACAGGGCTTCAGTAAGAAGAAATCTATTTTAGATATCTATTTGATCTTGACTTTGCCGATGACGTGGCCATATTGAATTCAACCACACAAGCAACCCACAAACTAACGAGCAATCTTTGCACACTTGCAGAACAGGTTGGTCTCCAGATTAATTCTGCCAAGACCAAAATTATGGACCTCACAAACTCGACAGACAACATCGTAATAAATGGCCAAACACTGGAGAAAGTTGAACATTTTACATATTTGGGTAGTAAAGTGTCAAACAACGGAGACACGATGAAAGAAATAAACTCTTGTATTGCTATAGCAGCTAGTGCCTTCACTAAATTAACGAATATCTGGCAATCTCAAGACTTTAGTATATGCACAAAAGTTAAATTATTTAGGTCATGTGATTCCTGTACTGACCTCGGTTGTGAAAGTTGGAAATCAACAAAGAAAATTGATAAGAAACTGGACAGCTTTGAGAATAAATGTCTACGAAAATTATTAAAAATAAAATGGAGTGATTTCGTTTCTAACAACACAGTGACTCGAGAGATAGAACACACCAAAAACACATATCAAATATTATAAGGAAACGAAGGTGGAAATATTTAGGTCATGTGCTTAGATCAGACGAAAGAGACTAAATCGACAAGTCCTTATGTGGTCACCAGTTGGGAAAAGAAAACGTGGAAGACCAAAGACCACTCTTCGAAGAACCATCCAACAAGAAAGTAAACTATTGGGATGTAAAACCATACAAGATCTGCAACTGCTAGCAAAGAACCGTATCACATGGAGATCTAAAACCTCTGCCCTATGTGCCGCCTTTGGCACGAAAGGAACAAACTAACTAACTAACTAACTTCAGTAAGAAATACCAGGTTTTCATTTACATGTTCCTCTGACACTATGGCTTCTGCTGCCGCTTTTAAGGCCTCTGCCTCTGCTCTGTAATTGCTGGAGAACCTTCCTGTCGCTAATTTTAGCTTCCTGAGTTTCATGTCACTGAGCACTATGAGGGCTCCTCCTCCTCCATTTTCAGTTGCATTTGCTGCAGACCCATCTGTGTATACATGGGTCCACCTACTGTTAGGAAAGTGTTCCTTTAGGTACTCGGTGGCCAGGAATTTTCTTTCTTCACTTGTTTGTTGGTTTTTGCCTACTATCCCTGTGATGTTCTCATTCAGCTCTGGGAATTTTGTATCTTTCCATATCTGTCTTGTGTTGGTATATTTTAGTGGTTTGGGGGTAACTTCAGCACATGATGGTTGTTTGCTCATCATCATCTTGGTTGTCGCTGCAAAGTTGGTTCGTTTTAGTCTGCCCCTTCCTAGCCCATTCAATCTGTGGTACATTGGGTGATCTTCTTCTAGTCTCTTGAACGTCTCTGCTTGTTTTTGTGTTCTGCTGTCTCTTATATCCTCCATTGGTTGTAAGCCGGTGGTCTTCTCCATTTCCTGTATTGGAGTAGATCTCATTATCCCTGTAATAATTCTCATAGCTTGGTTCTGAACACGGTTGATTTTGTTGAAGTTGGATTGGGCTACAGTTACCCATGCAGAGATTCCATAGTCCAATGTCGGGCGAACATATCCCATATAAAGCTTCTTTAAAACATTGTTATCTGCCCCCAGGTTGTGCCAGCTAGTTTTTCATGATTGCCATCCTGGATTTTGCTCGGGTTTTGTTTTTTCAATCTGAGCATGCCATGTCATGCGCTGGTCGAAGGTGATTCCAAGGTATGTGGGGTTTTTCTCTGGGAGCAATATATGGTTATTTAGTAGGAGCTTTGGACTTTGGGGCTTTGTTGATAGGGAGAAAATCGTATATGTTGTTTTCTTTTCATTGGCTTTGATCAGCCATGTATTGGACCATTGGTCTAGGGATGTGAGGGCCTGTTGTATTCTGCTTGTTGCAGCGGTAATGCGCTCCTCTGATGTCCACAGGGCCAGGTCATCCGCATACAGGGCGTGGTGGATCCTTCTGGGTATGTTCTCGGTTATGTCATTGATGTATATGAGGAACAGTGTTGGCGACAGTACTCCACCCTGAGGAACTCCTTGTTCTAGTGTTGTTTTCCTGCTAGTGAACTCTTGCACTTTAGCAGTTCTTTTTTCTAGGTACTGTGATATCCTTTTGTACATTCGTCCTGCTACTTGGTTTCTGCGCAACTTCACTTTTAGGCCAGCCTTCCACACTTTATCAAAAGCCTTCTCCAGATCTACCCATACTGCTAGCGTTTGTTTTCCCCCTTGAAAACATCCTCTATCTCCTGGGCGATATATGTCACTTGATCTTCTGTAGATCTGTGTTTTCGGAAGTCTGCTTGTTGGGGGAGTAGTAAGCCCTTTTTTTCCAGATGCCACATTAGTCTGGTGTTGATCATGCGCTCTAGCAATTTTCCTACGCAGCTCAGTAGGCTAATTGGTCTATAACTGCTAGGGTCTGTGGGATCCTTCTTCGTCTTTTTCTTTATCGGTATCAGTATAGCTTCCTTTCTTTAACTTAATAATTTCTTCACTTAAAGCTAACATTAGTTAAGGGGAGGGGGCTGACATTTAGTAATTATTTGTTCCAATTATTAATTACATTTATTATTTGTGATAAATAATTTAAAATAACACGCATATTTTTAACCTTTTTCCAAAAATTTCGAAATGAGAATATAATAATTGTTTGAGAACACTAGACGTTTGCTTTAGAGCGTCAGGCAAAGGTCTTGACCACTCCGTCATAGAGGCTCGTACTTTTCATTGATCACCAGGAACACAATGGGAGAAAGGGTCAAGATCACGAAGACTGCTTCTACTTCCTAATGTTTTTCGGTACCCAATTGAGGTAGGCCCATATAGGATCGTTGAAGGCGGAAAAATTCCACTCCAACTGTGGAATTGAACCCGTACCAAGTGCATAAGAAGCTAGTGCGCAACCACATCTTCCCGACCTTAAAGGCTCCCTGATCAATCCATCCTCTTGGTACCAGAAAAACACTGAGAGGTAAAGATCGGCGGGATGTTGGCCACATCACTCATCGTGTGCCGATGGTCAATGAAAGATTCTGGCCTAGCCCCGTATTCCAACGTTTATTTCAAGACATGAAAATTGGTTCCTTTTATTTGTACACTCTAGCATATATTGTACAGTGTTCAGTTCCCTGAATAGTTGTTTCACTAATCTTCTAAGTTGAAAATGGGTACCTAAACTTTTCTGAGTTGGGAGTAAATTAGAAATCGCCGCCGTTGCTACTGTATAAGTGCTCTTCTACTAACACTTTTAATAAGTTAAATGGCTGAAAAAGATTAGTTTCTAACGAAGCAACGATGTATTTGAAGATACATTATTTTGTGAAATTTGGATGGTCAATGAGGACATAAACATTGACTAGACATCAGATTTCAGTTTTTAGGTCAATGAGAACATAAACATTGACTAGACATCAGATTTCAGTTTTTAGGTCAATGAGAACATAAACATTGACTAGACATCAGATTTCAGTTTTTAGGTCAATGAGAACATAAACATTGACTAGACATCAGATTTCAGTTTTTAGGTCAATGTTTCCTGTCTTCGTCCCCTTCTAATTTGGCAGTTTTCTTTGTCCTTACTTCCGTGTGAATTTGATTATCAATGACTTGAACTTTAACCTCTAATGGGCTGAAATTGTTAAGGTCAATATAATGAGAATCCTCACTAATTCTCCGGAAATTCGCTGACGTCACAGGGTTTCCCGTTCCTATTTAGAATATTATCATTATCATGTTCCGTTTTCATACAGAACGTTAACTGCAATGAATCTCCAGCAAATACAATACGTTCTCTTCATTGGTGTACTCCTTCAGGCTGTTGCTATTTCTTTTGTGAATGTTTTCCTTCTCTCTTTCCTTAACCAATTCTATCTCTTTCTTACTCTTCTGCTCTCAACTATCCTCAAAATAATACTAATTTAGCAAACATTTACACCATCCTCTTTAACTTGAGACTCTCGCCGGGGCTACGGAGCTCCCTCACTGCAACTGAGACCTTCAAATGGATCGGAGCACATATGTTATTCCCATAAAAAAGTAAATCAATCAATCAATCAATCGTCTATATATTATTATAGTTTTTTTTAGAAATGCTGTACAATTTGTGTTTTATAAGTAGCGTCTTAGAGTATACAATTTAGACCAGCGTTTCCCGAAGTGGGCAGTACCCCCCTCTCCAGTGGGCGCTGAAGCGTTCTGGGGAGGAGGTGGGGGCGATGGTGGTTCAGAAGAATTTAGGAGGTGTTCAGGCGATTAGGGTCGGGACTCCTTAAAGAAGAAATTAATATTTTGATTTTGCGATTGAATAATCATTTAAAATTTGAAGTCTGCATTTAAATTCATCTTATGCCCATCTTACACGATCCATTTTTTCATCAATTTTCTATTTCATGTATATAATCATTTGAAAATTGATCATATATACAGAAAATATATATAAATATATAAATTTTCTATGTCAAAGTTAAAATAGAGCATGTATAAATAGTTTGGGGAGGGCGTTGGCAAACTGTTATAATGTGGAGAGGGCGCTACAAAGATTATGTTGTGCTAATCGGGCGGTGGGCCCAAAATATTTAGATTTAGACAATTATAAAAATAATAACATTATTTCTTCTTCTTCAAACGCTCCATATCGACCCCTTGCTAAACCACTCTTTGTGATTTATATGTGATCTGAGCCTAAGAGCGATTATACATTGTACCAATTATGCGCCTACAGATAGGTCAGGGCATTCGATTTCTGTGACGCTTTTTATTTACCTGGGTAGTTTCCCGAGTCCCCTACCTCATTTTCCTCTTACTACATGCCATGTTGGTAGCAGTGGTACTATTCTTTGTGCCCGGCAACATACCAACGTTGACATTATTTGAGATGTAGTGTAGCTACTACTCGAGTTGTCCTTAATACTTTGGATCATTAGCTCCTGAGTGGTTACCAGGGCCCAAATTTGGGGTGTAAAGAATACAACCACTGTTACCTGCTAGGCATGTCGTAAGAGGCGACTAAGGAGGTTTGGCTGAAATTGATGGATGTGTCCTAAACGTGTAGAAGTCTATGCGTTTGGGGGCCTACCAAACCAATGTGTAACGTATACACTTTCTTGACAAAGATCAAACCTATCACAAAGAGGGATTAAAATTGGTCGTAAAAAACGAACGCAAAGAAGAAGAAGAAGGATCATTAGCTTATGAAATGAGAGTGTGGGTTTAGGGAAGGCTGCTGCAGCGCATAAACATTACCCGGCCCTTAACACACAATGATATAAGAAACTATTGAAATACTCCACCGATCTGTGTTGTTTGTTTCATGATTATTTACACACAAAATATTTTAATAGGTTTAGAAATGAATAAATGATGAAACATGGTCAGTGTAGGATTGACCAAATATACAAAGTGTAGGAGATTTATTAGAAGTGTATACTGGTAGCAAATAGCAGCAGTTGCAGGGGACAGTAGGGAACAGTAAGCTCATGAAGTTAATAGGTAGAGCAAGAAAAAAAACGCGTTCTTCCATTAGGTATGTTTAGTAAGGGGAGTAAGACATGGGTGTGTTCTCTCGTTAGGTATTTTTAGTAAGGGAAGTAGGATATGGGTGTGTTCTCTCGTTAGATACGTTTAGTAAGAGAAGTAAGACATAGGTGTGTTCTCTCGGCAGGTATGTTTAGTAAGGGGAGTAAGACATGGGTGTGTTCTCTCGTTATGTATTTTTAGTAAGGGGAGTAAGACATGGGTGTGTTCTCTCATTAGGTATGTTTAGTAAGGGAAGTAGGATATGGGTGTGTTCTCTCGGCAGGTATGTTTAGTAAGGGAAGTAAGACATGGGTGTGTTCTCTCATTAGGTATGTTTAGTAAGGGAAGTAAGACATGGGTGTGTTCTCTGATTATGTATGTTTAGTAAGGGAAGTAAGACAAGAGTTTGTTCTCTCCTTAGGTATGTTTAGTAAGGGACGTAAGACAAGAGTTTGTTCTTTCCTTAGGTATGTTTAGTAAGGGAAGTAATTTATGTCATTGAATTAGGCATATTTAATAAAGTAAGATTGGTGTATACTCTGTCACCGGGTATCTTTAACATATACATAAACATAAATATATAGATCATAAAGAGAGAGTGAGAGAGAGAGAGAGAGTGAGAGAGAGTGAGAGTCAAGATACAATACTACAAATAAATACCAAGAAAACAAAACAGGACACGTTCTCAACAATAAGAAACAAGTACACTTCACAATACATCATGCAAAAAATGTACACAAGTTGTATACAATCGTAGAAAATGATAAACAAACAATTCAAATAATAACTACCAAACATGTAAAATGATATTCACTAAATGAAAGTCTCCGATTACATACACGATTTATTGATTGCTGAGAAAATCCTGATTAAACTTCTCTGAACAATCAATGATACGTGTTTACATAACTTTCTTACACTGGGTAATCTCTGAAACATGACATGAAATCCGTAGCGTAGGTTAACATTCTCAATTTTCTTTTCAATTTGGTTCTCTTCTGCTTCTTCTTTTACGTTTGCTCGCTATAAATTCAGGCGTAGTCTGGTATAGCACTGATGACTGAGTTTTGCACGAAGACCTGCTTTACGTATTAACAGTGTTGGACGGAGTCCCTAAAAACAACAATACAATTCATGAGAAAGTTTGGTCCATCAGTCTAGGCGGGGATCGAGAGAGAGAGAGAGAGATTAACAGTGTCTTTCGCCATTATTCTTTTCCAACGCTCCATATCAACCACTTGTTAAACCACTTTTTGTGATCTGTATGTGATCCGAGCCTAATAGCGATTGTACGTTGTGCTAGATATGCGTCTACAAGTAGGCCAGAACATCAAATTTCTGCGACGTTTTTACTTACTAGGTAGCTTCTAGTCCCTATCTCAATCACCACTTACAACATGTTTTATAGGTTGCAGTGATACTATTCTTTGCTCTTCTTGCACGCCCAGGTAACACACGTGCAACTCGCCAGTCAGGTGAGCGTTCTCCGATTTCACAGGTAACTGATAGTTAATACCTGTCAAATAAAAGAAAAAATGATATTAATTATTTTTGTCAGTACAGCAGTTTTCGAACCTACAATTATATATTAGTTTAACTGTCATGGGTTCCTTTACGTGCTTAACCTGAACATGGACCTACAATTTGTTATCCATCTCCGATAGATCTAGACACAGAGATAGGGAATGACTTGGAATTATCCTGGTCTCTTACATCGATTACCATCGTCTACAGTAGTGATTATTTATTACTATTTGTTTGATATTCCAAATGTTAAATCAGGGCTGTTCTATGGCTCGGAAACAATGGAAGACAACAAAAGAAACCACCAGAAAACTACAGATCTTCATAAATGGATGCTTACATAGAAAAGAGGTACTGAGATGGTATGATAAGATTACGAACGAGGAACTGAGAGAAAGAGAAAAAAAAAACTAAGCAGATACCAGTGGAGAAAGAGCTAACGAAAAGATGCTAGCAATGGATAGGACATACATTGAGAAGACCGACCGGAAACATCGCAAGACAGGCATTGTTTTGGAACCCGCAAGGAAAGAGGAGTAGGAGAAGACCTAGAAAGACCAGGAGAAGAGAGCTGGAGGCTGATACTAAAATGGTAGGTAAAACATGGAAATAATTGGAAGGGATGACAGGAGAGAGGAAGCGGTGGACAAAGTTGGTTGAAGACCCGTGCTCCGCTGGGAGTTGAAAGAGAGACTGTAGACTGTTTCTATTCAGCTTCCAAAACTCAAATATTTGTCACTCTAAATGTATTTCTGAATTTTTATTCTTCATAGACCAGTATCCCGCATCTGCTGTTGTCCTGCTGACATGCTAAGTGACATTCCGAATTCATCATATCCCGCCAGAGTGGTTACCGGGGCCCAAATTAGGGTGTGAAGAATAGAACCACTATTACCTGCCAGGCATGTCGTAAGAGGTGACTAAGGAGGTTGGACGTGGGGTTAGCTACCCTACACCGTTAAAAAAACTAGATGGCTACAGAACGGAGAGCGAACCGAGTAAACGCTGGCTGAAACCGGACACATCTTCTTCTTCTTTGCGTTCGTTCTTTACGACCAATTTTAATCACTCTTTGTGATATGTTTGATCTTTGCCAAGAACGTGTATACGTTGCACATTGGTTTGTAGGCCCCTAAACGCATAGACTTCTACACGTTTAGGACACATGCATCCGATTTCAGCCAAACCTCCTTAGTCGTCTCTTACGACATGCGTGGTAGATAACAGTGGTTCTATTCTTTACATCCCAAATTTGGACCCCGGTAACCACTCGGGCGAGACCGGACACATCTCGGAAGGATAAGCACCAGAGCTCCAAATGGTGCTGAAGATGTGACGTAAAACACACCAACGCTAAGGCTGCATGAATCAGATTTCCACATGAATAGGATTTATGGGGAGATCTGGTACATCGGTCTGGGCGGTGATCGCGAGAGAGAGAGAATCCATCATATCCGTGGACTTTCCCTACGCCAGGTTACTTCCTTCCATAATGATCTTCTCCAACATTTCATGTCTTTTTATACGTCCACATTACCAACATTTTCTCATTCGTATTTATAGCATCAACCTATTTTCTTTGATTCTGACTTTGATATATCTTTTTATTCTATACTCTGCCGTCTATGGTATACGGAGGAGCTTATTTTATATTGATTTTATTATTTTCAAAGTATCCAAAAAAGTTATTAAAACTCTCCTTCTAGAGGTGGCCTACTCCTCAGGTTGAGAAACACTGATTTAATTAATTTTATAACTGTTTTTACAAGGAAAGTAAACGAAAAGAAATATAAATATAAAAATTATTAAGTAAAGATAAAAAAAAGTTTAAACATAAATTATGAGAAAAAACAGTCGATTCTTGTATGTGTACTCATCAGACCATCCCATTTCTAGATCAGTAGGGGTTTGAAGAAGCTCGCGCGACATGCGCGAGCAGAAATCGAGCAAATAAGGAGTTTGATATTTTCTCATGTCATTGCTCACTGCAAATGTTATTTTTCGCCTAATCCGTGTTGATTTGCACTCTGGACAGAAATATCGATCAGAAATCTGGTTTTGTTTAAGGTAATGTCGCCAAGTACAAGGTATGCTCCTTAGTTCAGTTTTCTGTCGTAAAGTTATCAGCAAGGATTTGTTTAAATGGTTTTCATGTGGGAGTGACGGGCGATGAGCTACAAACCTGCAGAATGAGATGGCGGATTTGCCGGAAAAATCGAACTTAGTGACTCGTTATCGATATATTTTCCCCTCTTTCGCGCTCTATGATTTCAGACAGTGGCGACTCGTGTTCATTTTTGCTGGTGGGGCCAGACAGACATTTTCGGAAAAATCATGGTTTTGTGTTAGAGTATATTTTAATTTATTACAAAAATACACGTTACACATTAATTTTTGGGCCCTGGCCCGTAGGCCATTAATGACGAGGCGCCACTGATTTCAGACATAGCCATGTCACCTAATATGGCATCTCTGTATGATTTTTGAGGTTTGGAAAACCATATCATGACGACCAAGAAACATAGTGAAGACCAACATTTATATTTGAATACACAAAAACAAAAATCATGTCAACTGACAAAGCAAAAGGCTCACCTAACATCCAAGTAAACAATGAAGAACTCCAATGTGTAGAGAGCTACGAATATCTGGGCTCAATAATTAACAATACCAGTGACTGCTCCAAAGAGATCTCAAGAAGATTGACAATAGCAATCAGAAGTTAAACACAATGAAGAACATGTGGCAAAGCACCAGCAAAATATTAAAATTAAAAATATTGAGAGCATGAATTTTCCCAGTGGCTACTTATGGTTGTGAATCATGGACTATTACACAAAACACAAGAACGAAAATCCAGTCCTTCGAAAAAATGCTACAGAAAGATCCTACGAATACCATGGACAGAAAAAGAAAGAACACTGATGTCCTGAAAGAACTAAATGTTAAAGTGAATTGGCTGATAAACAACATACTATACAGAAAAATTACATACTTTGGTCACATCAAGCGTCACGATGGCCTGGAAAGAACAATACTAGAGGGCAGGGTCCCAGGACGCAGAGGCAGACCAAGAAGAAGATGGCTACAAGATATTAAAGAAACCATGAATATGACCATCGACGAAGTGGGTGAACTGGCTAGAGACAGAGTGAATTTCAGATGTGCTGCAAAGAGAGCAACGTCCTATAAAGGATACGCACCTTGATGATGTATGATTTTTGTCTGAAGATTTGCTTTTCTTATTACCGTTGTCCCTCGCCATTCAGGTGAGTCCTACTCCAACATCCATATTGTTATCTATATCAAATATGTTTTATTGATGTTAGTGAATGATAGCTGTCATTTCTTTATTTTTCTCTTTTTAAATTTTGTTTGTTTATCGTTTTGGCTCACAATGTTTTTTCTACATCTTCTTTGTCTTTCTCTTGTTTGATTGATGTGACCATCTTCATTGCACTTCGTTGAGTAGCCCTGTCTGCTCGATCTTTTCTTACACAGGAAGATCTCAGCGGAAGTGCAGGAACTCCGTAGCACTGGCGAAGGTCCCCAATTTAGACGATTGTGAAACTATTTTGTAGAAATAAAGAAAAATCTTTGTAATGAATATTGCTTGGGCAGCGGCTTTCCAGCCTGCTCTTCTCGATTTTGAACTCTCAAGGGTTCTTTTACGTGCTCAGCTTGAACATGGGACCTACGTTTTATCATTCATCTCCGATATGACTAGGAACTTGATCTCACCTACACTGAGATTAGAGATCTCTGGAAAAATATTCCGATGTCTCCACGAGGGAGCGAACCAAGTAACTTTGGAACAAGAGGTGAGCACGTAACCTCTACACTACTGAGACATCTTTGCCTTGTTTTTTTTCTTAAATTCTTATTCTGTCGGGTATCTCAAGGGTGAAGTGGTTAAGTCGTTTGCTTGTCGTACTGAAGGTTGTGGATTCGAATCCAGACCAAGACATATGTGCAATTTTTTCATGAGATCTCTAGGATTGTTTTCGGAGCTACGGAGCTCGTGCTTTTGTGCAATGCTCTCTGCAGATGTCATGTCATCTCTATCGACTTCTTTGGATGAAATCGGATGCACATGTCCTAAGCTGTAGAAGTCTATGCGTTTAGGAGCCTACCAAACCAATGTGCAACGTATACAAGTTCTTGGCAAAGATCAAACTTATCACAAAGAGTGATTAAAATTGGTCGTAAAGAACGAACGCAAAGAAGAAAGAAGAAGATCTCTATCGACATGGGCGGAACCATATGGGGAAACCTGGAGCAATGAAATCAATCCTGCGTCTCTGGTTCCTTTATTTTGTTGTTGATATTTGTATTCTTCATCTGATTTTTGTTATTAGAATTTTCCACCATTTTGTATATATGTTATTGTTATGTTTTTGTTATTGTATGGCTCGGAAACATGGACAATGAACAAGCAGTTAGAAGACAGAATTGATGCATTTGAGATGTGGATAAATAGAAGAATAGGCAGAGTTTCATGGACAGAAAAACAGACAAATAAACAAGTTTTTAGCAAAACTAGGCATGAAGAAACAATTATTAAGAGAAATAAAATTCAGACAAGTAAAGTATTTTGGGAACATAAAAAGACATGACACCATGATAAAATCTTTACTATAGGGGAAAGTTGAGGGGGAAGAGCAAGAGGAAGACCGAGAGATAAGTGGGAGGGAAACTTTAAGAAATGTACAGGTTACAGTCTGGCAGTGTGCAACACAAAGGCGAAAGACAGAGGATGCTGGAAATTCATTGCAGCCAACCTTCGATGTGGAGACGGCACCTGATGATGATTATTGTTATTCTATGTGTATTACGTCATTGTATACCACATATTTTTCTTTACTATTCTCTATACTCTTCATTTACATCTACGTCTACATCTACGTCTACATCTACGTCTACATCTACGTCTACATCTACGTCTACATCTACGTCTATGTATTATTGTTTCTTCCTTTTTTTATCTTCTATTCATAGTCAGTATCCTCATCGTCAGCATTATAATTATCATCTTTAACATCATCATCGTCATAATCATCATCATTATCATCGTCATCATTATCATGGTAATCATCACCAGCATCAAAGTCATCATCACTAGCCAATTATCACCATCATCTTAATTAGAATCGTCGCCATCATCATGATAGTCGCCATCATCATCTTTATTATTGTAATCATCACCAACTTCATCATCGTCATTATCATCACAATCATCATACTTATCCTCATCATCATTATTATCATCATCATCATCATCATTACAGTCATCGTCATCATCATCATTCTTATTCTCCGTATCATTATAATCGTCATCCTCATCACCAGTCTAATATCATCATTATCATTACTAGACTAATATCAGCATCATTATCATCATTATTACCATCCTTTTATCATCATTATCATCATCATCACCACACACATCGTCATCATCATCATCATCATCTCCAGACGCATCATCATCATTGCCAGTCTAATATCATCAACATTATCATCAACATCATTACCAGCCTATTACCATCATCATTCTCACAATCATCGTCAGGATCAAAATATTCATCTACTTAATTAAGCTTCTTACTTTATTACTTTTTATTATCATGCTCTTTCTCTCTCTTATTCTCTCTCTCATTATCACTCTCTTCCTCTTACATTTTGTTTCAAATTATATGTACATTGAATGTTTTTTCCTGTCGTTGAAACAGTGATGATGAAGTCTATTTTAACTGTGTATTTTAAAGGGACAGGAGTGTTTAGATGTGACAATTGGTCATCAGAACCGACAACAGCCAACCCCAGCTTGTTCAGGGATCTACATTGTCACCATCCCGCTTCAATATCTACCCAATTAAGATCACAGAGAATCAACTGAGTGGTAACGACAGAGCCCTCTCGTATGCAGATGACATCCTGATGTATAAACAGGGAAAATACAGAGCCCGTATGAACTTTCTATTTTGTCTACATGTCTGTCCGACCGTCCGTCAGTCTAGTCTATCTATCTATCAATCAGTCTGTGCAATTTTATTTTCACTTTGTCTACGCTTTCGTTTGTTACCCAAACTTTGGTTCCTTGTTACAGTAATATTAATTCACCATATACACAACATACCGTCAGTAAAAGATGTAACTCTGACAGGAAAAATAAACAACATCAGAGGATAACATTTGTGATCTAACCAGGGGCGTATATTCAAAGTGTGCTAGGTGTACACCGCACGCTGAAGGGGAAACTAGCAAACATTAAATTTTTTGTAGTCATCATCATCAGGTGCCGTGCCGGCTGGCGTAGGCGATCATGGATCTCCACAAATCTTTGTCGTTGGTGTTTGCTATCAACTCAGATGTTGACGCTCTACCGTGCCATGAAATCAGGCTATCCAAAATTTTTTCTCTGTGTCTTCCTCTCTCTCGTCTACCCTCGATATTACCGGTTGTCACAATGTGTTCTAAACCTCCCTTCCTTATCACATGATGTATTTTGTAGTAAGTTAGTAGAAAACATATGTTTTCATAAGAAGTAGCTAACTCATTGCATCTCTTCTTTTGTATTTCTTTATTTTAGAGAAACTAGCTCTCGAAGTCTGATATTGCAACGATTATCGTTCAATTTATATCCAAACAGAAACAGGAAATGACAAGGTACGAACTTAATAGAAGTAATAACCATGGCCATGTGTGTGCTCTAATATTTCAGCACTCACCTACATTATTCAACTTGAGAGATTTGTTGTTTATCAAAAGATTTGTGCATACTAGTTTATTTACTATGACGAATATCATTTCATTGGTTAGAATGTCTAGTGTGAAATGTGTTTTTATATTTTAAAACTAAATATCTACTATTTGATCCAACGTGCTGAATATTGCTAAGGAAAATTGTGCAAGCTGGTAATACTTTTACTACTGAGCCGATCTACTGGCTTGATATATTGTTTAACCCTTCCACTCCTTAATTTTTCTTACTTCCAGTCTCACGCATATTGCAATGTATACTTAAATTATACTTGTAGTTAGCGGTTATATCAGCTTTGAGATATCTTAAAAAATACATCGAGCCAGTAAATCGGCAGAGAAGTGTGAAAGGGTTAAGATTAAATAAAAATACTTAATTAAATAAAATAGGGGTCTCGTGGCTGAGTGGTTAAGCCCTTTGCCTTGCGAGTCGAAGATCGTGGGTTCGAATCCGGACCGCGGCCTTCTGTTCACGAGTGCAGTTTTTCCAGAGACCCCTAGGATTGCTACCGGAGCTACGGAGTTCGTGCTTTGTGCAATACTCTCGGCAGGTGGCGTGCCATTTCTGCGGAGAGGGACCGAGCCATATGGGGTAAAACCCGGTGCAATGAAGTCAATCCTTCGGCTTTAAAACCCTTTTAAAACCCTTTAAAAATACTTCTGTCTTTCTCTCTAGCCCATGATGCATTTGATGGATTAGAGAAGGAACAAATACACGTCGTTCTTCTATGTTTTTAGCATTCCACTGTATTGTGTTCCAACTGTGATTTACTTCTTTCAGTTTCCGTTTCAATGTTCTTCCCCAGTTGGTTTTGGGTCATCCATATTCAGATTTTAAAACTGGCCTCCAATAAATATATTAGATGTTAATTTTTTTTTATTAGACCATACTCGTACGTGCTACAACGAGTGGGCCAAGTTGCAGCCAACTTTAAATAACTAGGTCTGACAACTGACGAGGAAACTCCTAACATAGATTCAGTCGGGGGGTTGGAATCTATACATGTTTGATAGAACAATGCACACTTTTTTTTGGTAATTTTACTCAATTATGTGAATCTATGGTTATTTATTGGTGAAAAATATTCATAATATTGATATTTCTTATTGTTAAACTCAACTTGTTGCATAATATAACTTCGATTTAGCATTTATGTTGATTTTAAAATGAATTCGTTTATATACACCAATACTGGAATGCGACGTCACATGATCGGTTGTGGTCTGTTTTCCCATAATTCCTACCTGAGTCCGAAGGCCCATAAGTTTATAGTTGGCTCTGCTCTGACCAAGTACAGTTGACCGTGTCAATTCTGAGCGTTGCCAGTCTTTCAATTGAGAGCTGCTCGGAATTTGTTTAATTGTATTACGGTATTACATATTGGCGCTATGAGAGCTCCCATCCTTTGGCCTCTATCATGTGGGCCCTACACTTTGATATTAGCCAAAAGCCGAGCATTTAATATTGATGTATTTTGAAATTATAAAGCATTTTACTAAATATAATAGTACAATTAAGCAGTCAATATAATGATTACCAGTTTTGTGGAATAATAATATACGAAGAGGAAGAAATAGTAATAAAACAAATAGTAAAAAGTAACCATCAATAACAGAACACAATAAATAGAGATCGGGTACTAGAGCTAAGGGAAGACCAAGAAAAGATGGATAGACAATATCAAGACCACACTACATAAACACGGATATAACACAACAAGGGCAACTCATCTAGCCCTACAACGCAAATTAAAGATCACATCCTTACGCTTAACGGCAAGAGTGGACAGCCAACTACATCTTCCACCTGGGAATAGACATAGACAATAGATCAGTGGCGGCTCGTGCTAATTTTTGTTGGTGGGGCCAGACACATTTTTGTTTGGAAAATCATGGCATTGGGTTAGGTTATATTTTAATTTATACAATAATAAATACACGTTACACATTATTTTTGGTGGGGCCAGGCCCCACTAGCCCTTAATGATGAGCCGCCACAGCAATAGATAGTTAAAAAAGGTAGTAAAAATAATAATAAAAATAATATATTAAGATGAACATTTACTATATGAAAGCCATTCTATAAATTTGATTTTATCGGGTTTAAAATTCTCGTACTGTCTCACTCCCATCTTGTATCAATGCATAAGATACGCCCATGAATCTCACCACCATGCTTCTCCTATACAGGGGAGATAATTAATGGAGAAACATGAAACTAAACGCTTTCTCACATCAACACAACCGCCCACTGAAACAATTATTGGATGTAAATTTAGGTAGCGCGGATGCAGATGATCTTCAATGTTATCGGGTTACACATCATATTTGCTTTGCAAGTTTGTAAGGAAAAACGTAGAACAAATTTGATATAATTATTTACAACCAGTTTCTTCTTTTATTTCTTTCTTTTTTTTTCCTTCTATTTTCTTTTCTGTCTTTTTAAAATTTTTCTTATCTTTTTCTTCTTCTTGTGTTACTTCCTTCTATTTCTATTTCTACTTATTCTTTGTATTCCTTCTTCTTTAGTTCTACTATTCCACCTCTTTCTATTTCTTTCTTTTTCCTTTTCTTTTCTTTTTTCATAATCTTTTCTTAATTCCAAGTCTTCCGCTTCCATTTATCTTTTCTTAGCTGGTTCTCTTTCGCCTCCTTCTGTTTTTTCTTATACATCTTTTTCTGCGTCTTCTTCATGTTCTTGAGGTGCCTGTGGCATAGAGGTTAAGGGCTCACCTCTCGTGTCAAATGTAACTGGTTTGCTCCCTCGTGGAGTAATACGGATATTTTTCCAGAGATCTCTGATCTCAGTGTAGGTGAGATCGAGTTCCTAGTCATATCGGAGATGGACGATAAAACGTAAGTCCCGTGTTCAATTTGAGCACGTAAAAGAACCCTTGGCAGTTTAAAATAGAGAAGAGCAGGCTGGAAAATTGCTGCCCGGGCAAAACTTCGTTTAAAAAAAATTCGAAATAAAATTCCTACAAAAATATCTTCACCATCTTCAAAATTACATCGAGGACCCTTGCCGGTGCTACGGAGTTCGTGCACTGCAGCTGAGATCTTGGTGTAAGAAAAGATCGGATCACACATGGCTACTCACTGAAGTGCAATGATGTTGGTCCTATCAATCAATCAATCAATCAATCAATCAATTAATCAATCAATCAAACAATCAATCCGTTTCCAAGTTAAGAACGTGAAATAACTAATGATTGTTGAAAATGGATAAATAATTGACTGGAATCTCTCGGTCGTGAAAATTCTTAAATTCATAAAAAAACATAAATATTGTTCTTAAAGAACTTATCATTTTGAATATTACATCTAGGACTCTCGCCATTGCTACGGAGTTCATGCACTGCAACTGAGATCTTCCTGTGTAAGAAAGAGATTGGAGCACACATGGTTACTCACCGAAGCGCAATGATGATGGACATATCAATCAATCAATCAATCAATCAATCAATCAATCAATCAATCAATCAATCAATCAATCAATCAATCAATCAATCAATCATTCAATCAATCAATCAATCAATCATTCAATCAATCAATCAATCAACCAATCAATCAATCAATCAATCAATCAACAATCAATCACCAATCAAATCATTCAAATCAATCAATCAAGCAATCAATCAATCAACCAGTCAACCAATCAATCAATTAACCAATCAATCAACCAATCAATCAATCAATCAACCAATCAATCAGCCAATCAAATCATTCAAATCAATCAATCAAGCAATCAATCAATCAACCAGTCAACCAATCAATCAATTAACCAATCAATCAATCAATCAATCAACAAATCAATCAACCAATCAATCAACCAATCAATCAACCAATCAATCAACCAATCAATCAACCAATCAATCAACCAATCAATCGATCAATTAATTCTTCATGTTCTTCTACTTAGTTACAACTCTTATTCCTAATTTTCTTCTTCTTATCTCATACCCTTCCTCCTCCGTTCATCTCTCCTTCTTTTTATTAGCCACAACCCTTCCTCCTCCGTTCATCTCTCCTTCTTTTTATTAGCCACAACTCTTCCTCCTCCGTTCATCTCTCCTTCTTTTTATTAGCCACAACCCTTCCTCCTCCGTTCATCTCTCCTTCTTTTTATTAGCCACAACTCTTCCTCCTCCTCCGTTCATCTCTTCTACTTAGTCCATACTCTTCCTCCTCCTTACATCTTAGATTATGGACTACGGCATTAGTAACGTAGTTGTCATTTACAAGCTGCATGCGATGGGTGATATATCCAGCATCATCCTCGACACCTCTACGGTCTAGTGTTTCTCTGGCACCCAACTGAAACTGGGTTGGTCTGAAAGCAGCTTGTGGTAGGAAGAACCTGGGTTGGTCTAAAAGCAGCTTGTAGTAGGAAGAACCTGGGTTGGTCTAAAAGCAGCTTGTAGTAGGAAGAACCTGGGTTGGTCTAAGAGCAGATTGTAGTAGGAAGAACCTGGGTTGGTCTAAGAGCAGATTGTGGTAGGAAGAACCTGGGTTGGTTTGAGAGCAGCTTGTGGTAGAAAGAACCTGGTTGGTCTAAAGCAGCTTGTAGTAGGAAGAACCTGGGTTGGTCTAAGAGCAGATTGTAGTAGGAAGAACCTGGGTTGGTCTAAGAGCAGATTGTGGTAGAAAGAACCTGGGTTGGTCTAAGAGCAGCTTGTGGTAGGAAGAACAATAAAATCACTCCAACTGAGGATCAGACCTGAGACCACACTTCTAAGAAGCAAGTGCATTAATCACTTTGCTTTCTCAATTCTGCTTTATCATGCTTAGTTTTCGATTTATGCTTGGGAAGAAAGGGGTGGGGTGGGAGGCCTAGGCTTCCTATCTGCTTTGGAAATGTGAAAGTGTGAGAAAGAATAGGTGGGGGAGAAATCATATCTTCCTCTATCTGCTTGAGAAAATGAAAGGAGGGGGCACTAGTCCTTCGCTTTTAGATTGGAAAGTGTGGATGAGGAGGAATTGAGAACCTTTAGTTTTTCCTGAAGTGCTGAGAGGTTGGTTGTAAGGTCAATTAGACATAAGAAACATATAGACTTAAGAAACATATAGACTTAAGAAACATATAGACTTAAGAAACATAGACTTAAGAAACATATAGACTTAAGAAACATATAGACTTAAGAAACATAGACTTAAGAAACATATAGACTTAAGAAACATATAGACTTAAGAAACATATAGACTTAAGAAATATATAGACTTAAGAAACATATAGACTTAAGAAACATATAGACTTAAGAAACATATAGACTTAAGAAACATATAGACTTAAGAAACATATAGACATAAGAAACATATAGACTTAAGAAACATATAGACATAAGAAACATATAGACTTAAGAAACATATAGACTTAAGAAACATATAGACTTAAGAAACATATAGACTTAAGAAACATATAGACTTAAGAAACATATAGACTTAAGAAACATATAGACTTAAGAAACATATAGACTTAAGAAACATATAGACTTAAGAAACATATAGACTTAAGAAACATATAGACTTAAGAAACATATAGACTTAAGAAACATATAGACTTAAGAAACATATAGACTTAAGAAACATATAGACTTAAGAAACAAAAGATTAGAAACATATGATAAGAAACATATAGACTTAAGAAACATAGATTGATGACTTAAGAAACATATAGACTTAAGAAACATATAGACTTAAGAACATATAAATATAGACTAAGAAACATATAGACTTAAGAAAGATATAGACTTAAGAAACATGACTAGACTTAAAGAAAGAATACTTGAAAATATAGACTTAAGAAACATATAGATTTGAACATAGTAAACTTAAGAAACACATAGACATAAATAAGCTCAAACACACACAAATATACACACACAAACCCTACACATAACACACATACACACATACAACCATATATCCATCAAATACACATTTATCAAGTATCTTGAAACACGATTGCTACCACATTTTATTCACAATTAAAAATTAATATAATAAAAACAAACTACAGCGTAAGGTTAAAGAAAATTACATCAATAAAATTTAATGAAGAATTTTTTATGAAGCGAAATCTAAGTCCCCCATCATTTGTGAAGACACAGAAAACATAATTCATATTTTACAGGATGAATATCTGAAGTTTCCGGACTTAAGGGCTCATTGGATTATGCAGACCAAAGAAAAATATCAGGACAACTTTCAGCAAGGAATTGTGATGGTAAACAAAGGGTATCCTAAAATCAAGTTGAATCTGAAAGGCTCGGAGAAGAAATTTGATGTAAACGTTGATGATGTATTAGTCTGCTGCAATATAATAGTTTGGCATATCTTTTGAAAAAGTTATTGGTTGTGAAGGAAGATATGCCAGGTTGAATTGCCAGATTGGCTGAACATTTTTTATGTTTGAAAATTTCGACTAAGATTTAGCTGGTTTAGTTAGGGGAAAGTGAATTATCTCGCTGAGATAGGAGAAAGAGAAAGGAGAAAAGATTAAATGAAAACGAAAGAGAGATGGAGAAAGAGAGAAAGAGAGAGAGAGAGAGAGAGAAAGAGGTAACGAGACAAAGATCAATATAGAGAAAGAATGAGAAATAGATGGAGAGAGAAACACAGAGATAGACAGAAAAAAGAATGACTAAGTTTTAAAGAATGAACGAGAAAGGAAATCGAGTTAATGAGACAGAGAGAAAGAAATGAAGGTAAAGAATGGAGATAAGATGAAGTAACGAGATGAAAGATTAACAGGAATAGAAAGAAATATATGGAGAGAAAGAGCAAAATTGAGAGACAAAAGAGAGAAAGAAAAGAGAGAGAAGATAAATCGATAGAGAGAGAAAAAATGAAAGAGAAACATTAGAAAAGAGAGACAGAGGAAAGTGAAGGAATGAAAGAAGAATGAGATAAAGCGTAAGAATCAAGTGGAAATAAATAAAGAGGGTGACAAAATAGGAAGCAGTAAGGAAGATTGAGAATGGGATAAAAACAAGGAGATAAAAAAGTTTAAACGATAGAAAGAAAGAAAATTAAGGGAAATTAGATGTGAATAGAAAGAGAAAAAAAAAATAAGAACAGAAACAGTATAGAGAAGGCAAGAAAAATATATGAAAAGAAGAAATGAGAGAAGAGAATGAAAAAAGAGAGAACGAGAATGAGAGAGAGAGAGAGAGAGAAAGAGAGAGAGACCGAGGGTAGGAAGAAAGGAACTTCTTGTCACTGAGATCACCATTCTCAGAAACTTCATTTCTAAGATTTGTAGGTGACTTTCATGTGTTGTGGTCATTGCTTAAGACTCGCATCTTAGAAAGAATACTCAGAAGAAAATGTATTAAACCATTCATGTAAAACCAGCAATTCTTATAACAAAATCTTTCCTAAATCTAAGGATATCTTACAAAGAAAACCATGACTATAATGAAAGCAACAAATACGTAATGAAAATATCATTTTCGGCAAATATCATTTATGGGAAATATCATTTATTAGAAATATCACACGAGGAAAATATAATATACGGAAAATATTTGTGGAAAATATAATATACAGAAAATATTTGTGGAAAATAAAATATACGGAAAATATTTCTGGAAAATATAATATACATAATTTTTTTTGGAAAATATAATATATGGAAAATATTTGAGGAAAAAAAATTATACGAAAAATATTTGTGGAAAATGTAATATTAAAAATATTTGTGGAAAATACAATATATGGAAAATATTTGTGGAAAATACAATATATGGAAAATATTTGGGAAAAATACAATATATGGAAAATATTTCTGGAAAATATAATATATGGAAAATATTTGTGGAAAATATAATATATGGGAAATATTTGTGGAAAATATAATATATAGAAAATATAAAATATGGAAAATATTTGTGGAAAATATAATATATGGAAAATATAATATATGAAAAATATTTGTGGAAAATATAATATATGGAAATATATGTGGACAATATAATATACGGAAAATATTTGTGGAAAATATAATATATGGAAAATATAAAATATGGAAAATATTTGTGGAAAATATAATATTCGGAAAATATTTCTGGAAAATATAATATACGGAAAATATTTGTGGAAAATATAATATACGAAAAATACTGATGGAAAATATAATATACGGAAAATATTTCTGGAAAATATAATATACGGAATTTTTTTTTGGAAAATATAATATATGGAAAATATTTGAGGAAAAAAAATTATACGAAAAATATTTGTGGAAAATATAATATATGGGAAATATTTGTGGAAAATATAATATATAGAAAATATAAAATATGGAAAATATTTGTGGAAAATATAATATATGGAAAATATAATATTTGAAAAATATTTGTGGAAAATATAATATATGGAAATATATGTGGAAAATATAATATACGGAAAATATTTGTGGAAAATATAATATATGGACAATATAAAATATGGAAAATATTTGTGGAAAATATAATATTCGGAAAATATTTCTGGAAAATATAATATACGGAAAATATTTGTGGAAAATATAATATACGAAAAATACTGATGGAAAATATAATATACGGAAAATATTTCTGGAAAATATAATATACGGAATTTTTTTTTGGAAAATATAATATATGGAAAATATTTGAGGAAAAAAAATTATACGAAAAATATTTGTGGAAAATATAATATATTAAAAATATTTGTGGAAAATACAATATATGGAAAATATTTGTAGAAAATACAATATATGGAAAATATTTGGGAAAAATACAATATATGGAAAATATTTGTGAAAAATATAATATATGGAAAATATTTGTGGAAAATATAATATATGGGAAATATTTGTGGAAAATATAATATATGGAAAATATAAAATATGGAAAATATTTGTGGAAAATATAATATATGGAAAATATAATATATGAAAAATATTTTTGGAAAATATAATATATGGAAATATATGTGGAAAATATAATATACGGAAAATATTTGTGGAAAATATAATATATGGAAAATATTTGTGGAAAATATAATATATGGAAAATATTTGTAGAAAATACAATATATGGAAAATATTTGGAAAAAATACAATATATGGAAAATATTTGTGGAAAATATAATATATGGAAAATATTTGTGGAAAATATAATATATGGGAAATATTTGTGGAAAATATAATATATGGAAAATATAAAATATGGAAAATATTTGTGGAAAATATAATATATGGAAAATATAATATATGAAAAATATTTTTGGAAAATATAATATATGGAAATATATGTGGAAAATATAATATACGGAAAATATTTGTGGAAAATATAATATATGGAAAATATTTGTGGAAAATATAATATATGGAAAATGTTTGTGGAAAATATAATATACGAAAAATATTTGTGGAAAATTATAATTTACGAGAAATATCATTTATAAGAAACAGTGACAAGAACTATCAGCTTACGAAAAATATTATCGACGTGAAAATCTTCAATGATAAATATTATTTACGAAAAATATAAATTACAACAAATATCAACAACGAGAAATATTGTCTAGGGAAAAATGGTTTACGGAAAATGTATTTACGTAAAATATAGTAAACATAAAATATGTCAATTGTCGAGGTGTTGGGGATGGAGGAAGAGAGCTGCCAGTGAACCATCTGTTAGGTAAGGGTATTCTTTTGCTTCTGTATAACTCTGTCAAATCTCCTAGTTATAGATAATACATAGATAATACTTGTGTTGGTAACTGGACGCAATTGTAAAAAGAAAGAAATTCTGAACAATTGCATGAAATCGACGATTATGATGTCAGAGTGCACATGTAAATTGTTCAGTTCTGTTTTTGCAAAGGAAATGTCAACAGTATACATTTGTACAGTAGTTAAAGATCATCATCATCATCAAGCAGCTCATCCCTTCTGGAACGTGGCTTCCATGACAGTAGTCCTGAAAAACTCTCTGTTCTGTGCAAGTTGGCCGGCTTCAGCAGCAGTCATTCTCAGATCGTCTTTGACATCTTGTACCCATCGTCTTCTTAGTCTTCCTCTCATTCTTCTTCCAGGCAAAAATTCCCTCCAAAATTATATCCTCCAGTCACTCATGGCTTTTGATGTGTCCGAAACATTTTAATTTTCCTTGATTTTATGCTCTTTAATAGCCAACCCTCTAGGCTGTTGCTGAACAGAAGCATTTGTTATTTTCTCTTTTTTCATAATATTCTAAGTACTCTTCTGTAGCATTTGCTAAATGTGGCTAAAGATAAGACTCGTAATTTCCCAGTTCATGTTCGAAGACTAGGGGCATTATTGTACCGGGAACTGAATATATTGTACATTGGTTTGTAAATTCGACTGACTCTGATCGTGCTGTGTATAGTTCACAAACAGCTGGAGACATGTACTCAGCATATACCACTGAAGTTACTGGATAATTTACACCATATGTGTGGTGAAGATATGGACTTGGTATGCTAATGGAGTCATA
Source organism: Arion vulgaris (assembly GCA_020796225.1). Classification (NCBI taxonomy): domain Eukaryota; kingdom Metazoa; phylum Mollusca; class Gastropoda; order Stylommatophora; family Arionidae; genus Arion; species Arion vulgaris. Next base: position 8,057,424 of record CM036763.1, read on the forward strand.
GGGTGATCCACAGTGTATAGTGGGGAGATATGAACCGGACATATAGTAACGCAGTTGCATAATGATTACAATCACATCGAGAGTGGATCGTGAAGTGGATGAGCTTTAAAGGGTTTACCATTTACTGTAATTTAATGAGGTTTATTGGCCATCTATTTCCAATCTCATATATTAAGTAATTCCAATATTGACCATCTATTTCCAATCTCATATATTAAGTAATTCCAATATTGACCATCTATTTCCAATCTCATATATTAAGTAATTCCAACATTAGCCATCTATTTCCTATCTCATATATTAAGTAATTCCTACATTGGCCATCTATTTCCAATCTCATATATTAAGTAATTCCTACATTGGCCATCTATTTCCAATCTCATATATTAAGTAATTCCAACATTGGTCATCTATTTCCAAACCTATTTATCAAATAATTCCAACATTGAAAACATATTTCTAATTTCATTTAATAAGTCATTCCAATATTGAACACCTATTTGCAATCATAGATGTTAAGCAATTACAATATTTTCTTCTTTTTTCTTCTTCTTCTTCTTTTGTCGTCACGCTGCTACCGGGTTGTTGTACAGTGTCGTCACGCTGCTACCGGGTTGTTGCACAGTGTCGTGGTTTTCTGTTTTTGTCTTGCGTTGTTCTTATGGCTTGGGTTATTATTATTTTTGCTCTTTGACAGTATTCTGTTATGCTATCTTAGGAATGCTAACCCGAAACAAATGCTTGCAGAAAACAGATGCACCAGGCCGTAAGGCGCATAACATGGTGCAACGACCCTTCACAATGAGGAATGGGATAACTGATTCTACGGTCGCCAATCTGCCTCGGAGATTTAGCCACGCAGTAAGAATGTCAGACCTACCATGGCGAGGGTGGTCAAAACTTACTGCGGGAAGAGGTCGGCACAAACGGGAAGCAGAAATCATAGGAATTATATCCTACACAACTGCCCCCAGTATGCAGACTTGAGAAGAAAGAGGTGGCCCACTTACACTAGCGTCCAAGACAAACTGTATGGTGTGGCTGATAATCTGAGGCAGACAGCTTCCTTTATTAGAGAATCCGAAATCCCAATCTAGTAAGAACGCAGAAGACAAACTGTATGGCGTGGCTGATAATCTGAGGCAGACGGCTGCCTTTATTAGAGAATCCGAAATCTCAATCTAGTGAGAACGCAGAAGACAAACTGTATGGCGGGGCTGATAATCTGAGGCAGATGGCTGCCTTTATTAGAGAATCCGAGAACCTAATCTAGTGAGAACGCAGAAGAAGAAGTAGTTATGCTATGTAACCATTTGTATCGTGTTTTTCTCTCGCCTTCTTTCCTGATGTTCTGTAATTAAAATATAGCAATCGCAAAGTATATTACTACATCTGGTTATCTAGTTGGTTAAATTCGAAACACATCAACGGGATAGTTACAATTGTTTGATGTGGGATTAAAGCCTCTTTCAACTGAGGCTCACTTATTTCATCCCATGTCTTGTTTTGTTTGTTTCAAAGCTTGTTGACCATACAAACATGAAATAGAAGAATTGACTTCCAGTGGAGAATCCAGTTCAGAAAATAAGACCAGGCTAGTTACTCTGGTCACACGACCACTGTAATATTATCCATACTCAGGAATCTATCAGAAATCGAGATGGGCGTATCAAAAGTCAAGTGCCCAGGGCATAACAACAAACTTAACTGGTCACGAGCATGTGTCCAAATATAAGAAACATGGTCTATGTCGGTACTTCAGATCTGCGCGAGCGGCGTTAGTGTCGGTTGGATATTTACTAAGTAACAAACCCGCGGCGCTCCCCAGGTGCCTGTTAGTTCGTATCCAAAAGTTAGACAATTAACCGCTGTTGTGGGTCGATATGAATGTGTTGAACGTTTCTGATCATCTCCCTGGTCAACGTCCAGAGCTCAATTTCAGACGGACTGAAAGTGTTGACTAACAGAAATAGCTGATTTTAAAAGTAATACTTTGTTCGGACATCTGTATCTGAAATTTGCCACAGGTGAACCGACCGCTTCCTTTCATAATTTCCTCTAAATATTGATGCCCCTTCAATGGCTTGTCTCTTCAAACTTCGGTAAAACAATTTCGTATATTGTTATAACACTTTCCCAGCATGTTTCCTTGTTCTCTGACCACCTGTCAGTGGTATATTGTTCGGGAGTCTATATGGCGAAGTGGTTAAGACGTTTGCCTTACGTTCTGTCGGTTGTGGGTTCAAATCCAGAGTGTATCATTCAATTCACAAGTGTATGTTTTTTTTATACAACCTTAGGATGTATTAAAGTAATATATATATAAAAAATAGCTGGAATTGTTATCACCCACCCCCTTCTCTATGTCTTAGTAGGTGACTGTACCTTCGAGTATTGCTCACCCATTGGGAAAAGTTAAACTCTTCAGGGCGTCCTGTATTGCCGGGGCCCGCAAGGGAGCAAAGAATAGTAACACTGCAACCTTCAAGGCATTTTGGTAAGAGGTGGCTGAGGTAGGGGCGTAGTGTAGAGAAGTTACACTAGTAAATAAAAATCGGATGCGTCGCAGAAATCGGATGTGCTGGCCTACTTGTAGATACATAACTTGCACAACGTGCAATCGCTCTTAGGCTCAGATCACATACAAACCGTAAAGAGTGGTTTAAGAAGTGGTCGATATGAAGCGTTGGAAGAAGAAAAATTCTTCCGTTATTCTATTTCTGAAAAGAGCTGATAATATTGGTTGAGCAGACATGTCTTTGGTTTCACCACTAACTCCTTGGTTCGTCCCAATTATTATTTTAAACATAAATATATTTTCAAATGTATTCAACTGACTTTATACAAATTTTGCAACCTCGCTGGCATATATTAAATTGAGACAACAAGGATGGCTAGGGATGCTCTTCGGTCCTTGGCGACCTACTGTTGGACGAGACGCCACAGGAATAATCAGTATGCACAGGGCGGCTCGTCATAGGCCAGTGGGGCCTGGCCCACCAACAATCGAAGAAAGCTTGAATAGACAAGTAATAGTAACTACTAAAAACTATGATTTTCGAAAATTTGTGTCTGGTCCACCAGAAAATGACTACGAGCCGCCACTAGTTTGCTTATCTTCGATATCTTTTGGGAGCTGAGCACCTATGGATCTGCCTGAGTGCAATGACGTCAATTTAGTAACCAATAACCAATAACAAAGGAAAGCAATGGAAGTAAAGACGGCATGCATGATGCTGACCCATCCCATCGTGTGCCGACGGTCAATGAAAATACGGGCCTAACACAGTATTACTCAATATACCGAGGTTTTGAAAAAATGGTTTTAAAGCCGAAGGTTGACTTCATTGCTCCGCTTTTACCTATGTCCAGTCCTCTCCCAGAAATGACAGACCACCTGCAAAGCACAACTCCGTAGCTCAATAACAATCATGGGTCTCTGAAAAACTGCACTCTGTAAAGAACGGTCCGGTCGATTCAACCCACGACCTTCGACTCACAAGGCAAATGGATTAACCTTCCGAGACTCCCAGGCATACCTCGAGGTATCAAAATGATTCTTACTTTGTTTTACATGATTCACTAGTAAATTGCAAATGATCTTACAGATGTTGCTGTTTAAGATTATAAACTCTCTGTAAAACTGTCTCTGTTTATGGAATCATGTAAGTGGAGGCAATGATGTAGACAGACGTAAGTAGTGTTAATCAAAGGTTTCTTGTTAGGTTTCTGCTATCACGTGGACATATGTCTTTCAGCAAACATCATTGTACTCTTGCAAACCATACAACATCAACTAAGCAGATTGCTTTCAAACCAAATACAGAATAGTAAAGCTTGAATTTTCTAAGTTTACGTTCCATTAACCATTTCGAGTGGAATTTTCCCTAAATCTGACTGCCGATTGTCGAACCTGTATCCACTGACGCGCAATACAGTACACATAGCTTAGTTGATAGATTCAATAGTGCTTCAGAACACTTGTCAACGTTTCTTCAGCTCATTATCTCGTTGATTGTTCAACTCGAAGAGATTGACACTTCAATTCTTACAGTACATCATGTAAGGCTGTATTTCTTCAACCATTTTCTTAGCGCTAAGTCAATTTATTAAGTTATCTCTTTGTTTCTTTCATACTCAAAGGTAATTGATTGATTGATTGATTGATAGGCCTATCATCATTGCATTTCGGTGAGTAACCATGTGTGTTCCGATCATTTCTTACAGGAAATCACAGCGACAGTGCCATTCATAGCATCGGAAGGGTCACTGATGCAATTTTGAAGAAAATTAAAATAATGTCAGGAATTTTATTTTAAATCTCTCTAATGAGTTTTGCCTGTAGCGCTTTCCAGCCTGCTCTTTCGTTTGAAATGTCAATGATTCGTTTACGTGCTCAACTTCAACCGACATCAACGTTTTATCGTCCGTCGCCGATAGGACTAGGAACTCCTACATATTTGAGCCTAGCAATATGATGTGACTGACAGCTCATACCCTGCGATCTGCAAAGTGTTGTCTGTGTGGCAAAGTGGTTAAACTTTTGCCTTGCGTTACGAAGGTTGTAGGCTCAAATTCGGACAGCGCCGTTTTGTTAACAAATGCATTTTTTTCCCCAGAGACCCATAGGATTGTTGCCGGAACGACGGTGTTCGTCTCTGTGGGGGGTCTCTGTGGGGGTCTCTGTGGCTAAGTGGTTAAGCCCTTTGCCTTGTGAGTCGAACGTCTTGGGTTCGAGTCCGGACCGCGCCATTCTGTTCACGTGTGCAGTTTTTTCCAGAGACCCCTAGGATTGTTGCTGGAGCTACGGAGTTCGTGCTTTGTGCAATACTCTTGGCAGGTGACGTGCCATTTCTGTGGAGAGGGACCGAGCCTTATGGGTTAAAACCCGATGCAATGAAGTCAATCCTTCGGCTTTGAAACCCTTTGAAACGGTGTTCGTGCTTTGCAATATTCTCGGCAGGTGGCGTTCCACTTCGGCCCTAGGATGAAAGCAATTTTCAAATTGTTGATTTTCTGGGAATCAGTTCGGTGTCTGCGTATCGAACCAGCCACCACCGGCCAGACGCTATTTTCAATGGGGCAGAGTAACCCATTTTGCATTGTCATGAGTTCCAACTACTTTGTTTATCTCCCAAAAGGGATAGGACCATTGTCATTGCCCTTTGGTGAATGTATGTTCCGATTTCTGATTTTTTTTCTTACACAGGAAGACTTCAGCGGCAGTGCTCTAGCTCCGTAGCACTCACGAAAACCCCCTAGGTAATTTTGAAGATGATGAATGCCCGCCTGCCCAGTGTGTTCGTAGCCCGTTGGACGACGGTGTGACAAGCCCTCTGTGAGTGCGGTTCAATTCCGCGGACTGGCATAAAAGCCACAGGTTCTCCAGATTTACGGTGTTTCTGGCACTGAGCCGAAGAGTTACGATGTCCCATGGCACTGACCCGAAGAGTTACGATGTCCCATGGCACTGAGCTGAAGAGTTACGATGTCCCATAGCACTGAGCCGAAGAGTTGAAAGCTCAAGTTCTTCTGAAAAAAAAAGATGATGAAAAATTTGTGTATATTTAGGAATTTAAGCACAATTTTTTATAAATTTTGCCTTGGTTGCGGCAATGCAGCCTATTCTTATCAATTTATAACTGTCAAAGGTTCTTTTAAGTACTCAACTTGAACATGAGAGCTACGTTTTATCGTTCCTTTCCGATAAGACTAGGAACTCTATCTCACTTACATCGAGATCAGCGGGTCTCCAAAAATGTCTCGATCGCTCGAGAGGAAGAGACGAACCAAATACATTTGAAGCGAAGGGTTAGCACCCTACCTCCACGTCACAGAGACCTCTACGTCACAGAGACCTCTACGTCACAGAGACCTCTACGTCACAGAGACCTCCACGTCACAGAGACCTCCACGTCACAGAGACCTCCACGTCACAGAGACCCTCACGTCACAGAGACCTCCACGTCACAGAGACCTCCACGTCACAGAGACCCTCACGTCACAGAGACCTCTACGTCACAGAGACCCTCACGTCACAGAGACCCTCACGTCACAGAGACTCCACGTCACAGAGACCTCACGTCACAGAGACCCTCACGTCACAGAGACCTCACGTCACAGAGACCTCGTCACAGAGACCTCACGTCACGAGACCTCACGTCACAGAGCCCTGTACAGAGCCCTCACGTCACAGGACTCCACGTCACAGAGACCCTCACGTCACAGAGACCTCTACGTCACAAAGACCGTCACGTCAAAAATGAGCTTGTAGTAAACACACATGCTTTTTTTTTGTTTTTATTATTGAAAGAACGAAAATGGAAATAAGATGAGAGCTCTCTCCTTTAGGTTATACAGCCATCAAAGATTTCACAGAAACTTGACACGTCTGATCTACAGAAAATGGTGGTCGTGTTCAAAGTTGTTAGTTTACAAACAAATGTTGTTGTGTTACCACGTTATTCCAGCAACAAAGTTTATAAAGGTCATGGAGGTCTGGAGAATAAAAATAAAACATTGTAAAAACACCGCTCTCGAAGACGAGTAGAAACACAAACTCAAAGACTTCCATACTTGCAGGCACCTCTCACTATACGGCAGGAGATGTGACCTAGAATAGGAAGCAAAGAGTTTCCTCTCTGGTCGAAACGATAACTTCAATGTTGATCCAGTTTCAAACGTATCAAACTCCTATTTCCATCATCCTCTCCCAAATAGCTTCCGTTAATAAATCCAGATTCATTCTCTGTATTTCTCTGTGGACCATGACATTCTCTAAAACCTTCTAGTGTATCAGACGTGTTTGTTTTAACTTCTGCTTATATTCCTGTAACCGTCACTTTAACTTATTCAAAATTTGAACATTATTGTCGTTCCCACGATCCAAATTTGTCAGCGTTTGTGTTCTGCTGTCGTGTTATGAATAGATCTTGTAAGAAATGTTCTGTTTTGTGTTATGGTTAGGACGGAAGTATTTCTAGATAAATAAACTTTAGAGGAAAAAAACCAAAACAACAATCCAACTTTGAGAAATTGTAAATGACATTAGTCGATTTTCAACACGCCCGCATGGCGATGGTGTGGCGTTGCAGACAGGGATTTTTTTTCACACAGGAAAAATACACAAACGTTCTCATTACAGTAAAGTCTGTACAGAAGAGGTATCATTTGCAAAGCAGATACAGTGGACAATATGGATAAAAGGATTTGAAAGTTTGGCAAATAATAAACAATTTTGAGATTTCGAAAACATAATCTTTTGAAATGGTGATTTAACTCTAGTGCTCTAAAGAGTTTTGCAGTTCGTCCACTAAACACAGGTTATTTAGTTCCACGGATCATTACTTATCTTGTTGTCAACCCGTCTAGAGTGACCGACATGGGAACTAAAATATGTGAATGGGACTTGACGACTCAAACGTCAAAGATCAAACAAGATTTTCCTTGCCAGATTTCTTTAAAACTGCTAACCATTTGAACTCATAATTAATATTTTCATCATTGTTTTGTTATGATTTTCTTAAAGAAAAAAGCTCAGATTTACAAGGTTATTTAAACAAGAACTTGTCGCGAGTTTTCCTAAATAGAAAAATTCACAGTGTAAGTTGTACACTTGCAAAATAGAAGTTTATCATTTTGTTGTGTGCTCAAGGGAATGGTTCATGTTGTGTGGTCAAGAGCATTGCTCATGTTGTGCAGTCAAGAGAATGGTTCATGTTTGGGATCAAGGAATGGTTCATGTTGTGTGGTCAAGGGAATGGTTCATATTGTGGGGTTAAGGGAATGGCTCATATTGTGGGGTAAAGGGAATGGTTCATGTTGTGTGGTCAATGGAATGGTTCATGTTGTGTGGTCAAGGGAATGGTTCATGTTTTGGGATCAAGGGAATGGTTCATGTTGTGTGGTCAAGGGAATGGTTCATGTTGTGTGGTCAAGAGAATGGTTCATGTTGTGTGATCAAGGGAATGATTCATGTTGTGTGATCAAAGTAATGACTCATGTTGTTTGACTATTAAGAAAATATAATGTTGTATGCAAGACAAACAGCATGTTGGACAGCAAGACGACATTTTGAACAAGACAAATTGCATACTGAACAAGGCAGACAACATGGTGGAACAAGACAGACAATTTAGAGGAACAAGACAGACAACATGGTGGATAAGACAGACAACTTGGTCAACAAGACAGATAACTTGGTGGACTAGACAGACAATTTAAGAAAACAGGACAGACAACATGGAAGAACATGACAGACAACTTCAGCTGGACAAGACAGACAGCAGTGTAAACAAAACAGACAACATGATAGGATATCAGGTAACATTACAATAGCAGACATCAGGTAACATTACAATAACAGACATCAGGTAACATTACAATAATAGACATCAGGTAACATTACAATAACAGACATCAGGTAACATTACAATAACAGACATCAGGTAACATTACAATAATAGACATCAGTTAACATTACAATAACATACATCAGGTAACATTACAATAGCAGACATCAGGTAACATTACAATAATAGACATCAGGTAACATTACAATAACAGACATCAGTTAACATTACAATAGCAGACATCAGGTAACATTACAATAATAGACATCAGGTAACATTACAATAATAGACATCAGGTAACATTACAATAATAGACATCAGGTAACATTACAATAACAGACATCAGGTAACATTACAATAGCAGACATCAGGTAACATTACAATAATAGACATCAGGTAACATTACAATAATAGACATCAGGTAACATTACAATAATAGACATCAGTTAACATTACAATAATAGACATCAGGTAACATTACAATAGCAGACATCAGGTAACATTACAATAATAGACATCAGGTAACATTACAATAATAGACATCAGTTAACATTACAATAATAGACATCAGGTAACATTACAATAGCAGACATCAGGTAACATTACAATAGCAGACATCAGGTAACATTACAATAATAGACAACAGTTAACATTACAATAACAGACATCAGGTAACATTACAATAATAGACATCAGTTAACATTACAATAATAGACATCAGTTAACATTACAATAACAGACATCAGGTAACATTACAATAACAGACATCAGGTAACATTACAATAATAGACATCAGTTAACATTACAATAACAGACATCAGGTAACATTACAATAACAGACATCAGGTAACATTACAATAATAGACATCAGTTAACATTACAATAATAGACATCAGGTAACATTACAATAATAGACATCAGGTAACATTACAATAATAGACATCAGTTAACATTACAATAATAGACATCAGTTAACATTACAATAACAGACATCAGTTAACATTACAATAACAGACATCAGGTAACATTACAATAATAGACATCAGTTAACATTACAATAACAGACATCAGGTAACATTACAATAATAGACATCAGTTAACATTACAATAATAGACATCAGTTAACATTACAATAACAGACATCAGGTAACATTACAATAACATACAACAGGTAACATTACAATAACAGACATCAGGTAACATTACAATAATAGACATCAGTTAACATTACAATAATAGACATCAGTTAACATTACAATAATAGACATCAGGTAACATTACAATAATAGACATCAGTTAACATTACAATAATAGACATCAGTTAACATTACAATAATAGACATCAGTTAACATTACAATAATAGACATCAGGTAACATTACAATAATAGACATCAGTTAACATTACAATAATAGACATCAGGTAACATTACAATAATAGACATCAGGTAACATTACAATAACAGACATCAGGTAACATTACAATAACAGACATCAGGTAACATTACAATAATAGACATCAGTTAACATTACAATAACAGACATCAGGTAACATTACAATAACATACAACAGGTAACATTACAATAATAGACATCAGTTAACATTACAATAACAGACATCAGGTAACATTACAATAACAGACATATACGAAGAAGTAATAAAAAGACATTGGAAAAATTGTCTTAAAGAACTGGCCAATTTATTTGAAAAGTTACAGCTCAATATTTCGAGGTTCGCAAGGAGAACAAAGTGATAACTGAAACTACAGGTTTCCACAAGCGATTTCCGTTATTGTCGCTCTGCTGCGTCTCGAAGAATTGTTTTCCATAGCAGTCCATACTCTTTTACCTATCTTTTCACAGTTTTTCTTCCTGTTTCCTGTGGAAGTCCTTGCTTATTTTCCCATCCACTGTCCATCGGAAAGCTGCCTTAGCTAATGTTCCTACAAGTATATGACATACCGCTAGGGTGTTGCCTAGGCTCGCAAGGGGAGCAAAGAATGGTAACACTGCGACCTATAATGCCTATCGTATGTGGCGACTGAAGTCGGAGCCTAGGAAAGCTACCCTAGTAAATAAACAGCGTCGCAGAAATTGGATGTGCTGTCCTATTGGTAGGCGCTTAACTGGCACAACGTACAATCCCTCTTAGGCTCAGATCACATACAAACCACAAAGAGTGGTTTAACAACTGGTCGATATAGAGCGTTCGAAGAAGAAGATATGATATACATGACCGCTCCACCTCCATTTGCGTCTTGACCACCTCCATTTGTGTCTCAGAGACCACCTCCATTTGTGTCTTGACCACCTCCATTTGTGTCTTGACCACCTCCATTTGCGTCTTGACCACCTCCATTTGTGTCTTAGAGACCACCTCCATTTGTGTCTTAGAGACCACCTCCATTTGTGTCTTAGAGACCACCTCCATTTGTGTCTTAGAGACCACCTCCATTTGCGTCTTAGAGACCACCTCCATTTGTGTCTTAGAGATCACCTCCATTTGCGTCTTAGAGACCACCATAGATGTCCACAAAAAAACTAAGGTCTATACCAATAGTTTTAAATTTACACCTGGAGTTTTGCTTGAAAAAGGTAAAATATACACCTGGAGTTTTGCTTGAAAAAGGTAAAACATAATGAAGTTATCAACATGTTAGAAAAATTAAATATAGACAACAACAGTCTAAAAGTTTATCAAAAACATATGCTGGCAACATACAGCAACAATGAGTCCTGGCAATCAAATCGTTAACTTTCATAAGATCAAACGAGAGTTTAAATAACGATGTGTACTATCCCCCGATCTGTTCTCTCTGTACTGGGAACACATATTAAGATCCATAGAAGATATGAGTAAGCATTGAAACAATGTAAATAACATGAGATAAGATGATGTCATAGACTAAGAAAATGTGAAAAAGGATTGTCAAGAAATGATTAATGTTGTAACAGAGAATAATGTCAGTAAAAGTCTCAGTTTCAAGAGAAAACTAAACAAATTGTGAAATGATGGTCAAATATAAGAAATATGCCCGTCTGCCCAGCGTGTTCGTAGCGCGTTGGACGACGGTGACTATCTGTGTGTGCGGGTTCAATTCGCGGGATGGCAGAAAAAGCCACAGATTCCCCAGATTTACAGTGTTCGTGGCACCGAATCGAAGGGTTACGATGTCCGTGGCACCGAGCCGAAGAGATGAAAAGCTCAAGTGCTTCTGGATCGGAAAAAAAAAAAATTCCAAGAAATATAACGTTGAAATATAACCAAGAAAAATAACTCTGAAACACAACTCTGAAACATAACTCTGAAACATAACTCTGAAACATAACTAAGAAACATACCCATGAAACATAACTAAGAAACATAACTCTGAAACATAACTCTGAAACATAACTCTGAAACATAACTCTGAAACATAACTCTGAAACATAACTAAGAAACATAACTAAGAAACATACCCCTGAAACATAACTAAGAAACATACCCCTGAAACACAACTCTAAAACATAACTCTGAAACATAACTCTAAAACATAACTCTGAAACATAACTCTAAAACATAACTCTGAAACATAACTCTAAAACATAACTCTGAAACATAACAAAGTAACATAACAAAGTAATATAACTAAGGTACATAATTCTGAAACATCACTTTGAAAGCAACATCCTGTTAAAGGGGACACTATTCAAACAAATGTAATACCTAGGTCTAAAGCCACGACACTGACAACAACCCGGTAGCAGTATGACGACAAAAGAAGAAGAAGCAGAAGAAGAAAGTGTCTAAAAGCGACGTACTGACTGAGTTCCTTACATCGGGAGTCCCACATATAAATTGGTTTCTCTCTGCAGAAATAAATAGACAGTCAACGAAATATTAAGTAACTCTGGAACTTCTTAAAACTCCTTATTCATTGACTTCGTTGTTTCTCCTAGGGTTCTTTGTCAAACATGGCCAATAACAGCAGCTAATGAGCGGAAAATCATAACGACAGAGATGAGGTGTCTTAGAAAAGCTGCAGGTGTGACAATAAGAGACAAATTAGAAATGAAGAAATCAGAAGAAGACTGGATGTGAAAACAGTCATGCAATTCATAAAAGAACAACAGATTAAATGGTTTGGACACTTGAAAAGAATACCCTGTTATCGGTAACCACAGAGAGCAATACAAAAATTATAATGAGTACAAAGCAAGAGGAAAACCACAAAAAAAATGCAGCAACGGCATCAAGAATAGCCTTACGAAAATGAATATCAGCTTACAAAAGTGCCTTGAGACAAGCAAACACAAGATCACTAGGCGCCCCCAACCACACTTCTATAAAGAAGTAAATGGTGGAAGAGAAGAAGTTCAGTAGTGAGACATGCAAATACTATTGGTTATAGTTAGTCCGTATTGTTGTATCATCTCTGCAGTGTAGTCGAACCACATTTTTCTGACTCTAAAACCAGATCTTCTATATGAAAAACAAAACATCGCTAAAAGAGCTGTTAACCTTTCCGGATCACTGTTATAAACTGACCTTGATTTCTGGATAAAACTCATGAACAAGAGAGAGAGAGAGAGAGAGAGAGAGAGAGAGAGAGAGAGAGAGGAAGGAAAAATATTAACGGAATCGACCAAGAGTAATCTGTACATTCACCATTTTGTGTGACCAGTTCTCCAGCTTGTTGATATATTGCATCAGTCGCTGGGTCTTCTCGTGACATCACAGCTAGGCAGATCGCTAATAAACCAAGCCATAAGGCGGCACTTCTAGGAATCTGCAATAATCAGGAAGCTATCATCTTCATTAATAAGATGGCTTCTGCCCTCGATACACACACTTCCACAAATAATTTTCTTTCTGTGCCCAAACTGTGGTGACACTTTCGTTTTCCCTCGTCCACTTTGTAAGGTTTCCTAGAATAACGAGAAGTACTGATGCGTGCGGATCTGGTCTTGGTGTATTCGATTCCAAAAGTTAATATTACGAGTAAGCGAGTATGGCGGATCTACGCACCACAAGTCTGTATCATCATCGTGTGCCGTTCCGACTAGAGTAGCTGGTCATCGATCTATATACACCTCTACCACTAATAATGATTGTCAATTTCGATGCTGATTATTTTCTGTGACATGAGTTTAACTTGTCTAGTATCTCCATTCTCTGTTGTTCTTTCTGGTTTCTTTAAAATTTAGCCAACTGTTATAAAATGTTTCAACTTGCTTATCAATTCATGACTACAAAAAAAAAAAAAAAAAAGGCTGTGTTGTTTTTTCTGAAGTTCATATTCCGATATCATATGTGTACTCTTACACCATACACTTGCTAGTGAATTTAGTTTTTTCTTCTTTCGTCTTCTGTTTTCTCACTAGATTGGGATTTCGGACTCTCTAACAAAGGCAGCCTTCTGCCTCAGACTATCAGCACGTCATACAGTTTGTCTTGGACGCTAGTGTAAGTGGGCCACCTCTTTCTTCTCAAGACTGCATACTGGGGGCAGCTCTGCAGGATATAATTCCTATGATTTCTGCTTCCCGTTTGTGTCGACCTCTTCCCGCAGTACATTTTGGCCACCCTCGTGATGGTAGGTCTGACATTCTTACTGCTTGGCTAAATCTCCGAGGAAGATAGGCGACCGTAGAATCCATTATCCCATTCCTCATTGTGAGGGTCGTTGCACCATGTTATGCGCCTTACGGCCTGGTGCATCGTTTTCTGCAAGCATTTGTTTCGGGTTAGCATTTCCTATCGGACACGTGCATCCGATTTCAGTCAAACCTCCTTAGGCGCCTCTTACGACATGCGTGGCAGGTAACAGTAGTTCCAGTCTTTACACCCCAAATTTGGGCCCCGGTAACCACTCGGGTGGAATTTAGTTTAAGTTGGACTTCAACATATTCTGTGATTGATTGATTGATTGATAGGAACTTTATCGATCAACTTTAGTGAATAGAATGAAATGTATGCACAAAACGCTTTAAAATACATATAATGATATCTGCGATAGTGTAATAATTGCGTCACACGGCGGAAGACACATCAATGATATCTGCGACAGTGTAAGAACTGCGTCACAGGCAGGCGGAGAGCTCACAATATGATTTTTGTTTGTTTGAGAATGATGACAATGTGTAGAAATCGTATTTATTACCGCTAATAATGTTCTGTCAGTAGATTCCAACATACCTTTATCAGTTCGTTGACTGTTCAATAGATCCCATCATACCTTTATCAGTTCGTTGACTGGTCAATAGATTCCAACATACCTTTATCAGTTCGTTGACTGGTCAATAGATTCCAACATACCTTTATCAGTTTATTTTCAGTATCCGATTTCCATGATACTTTCATCAATTTTCTATGAAGTCTTATGATTTTTTATTGCACCCCGTTTTCACGTATGACTTGGCCATTCTCTAGAATATTGTCCCAAGAACAGAGTGACGTGGCTCGGATTCGAACATAAGACATTCAGAACGCAAAGCAATCGCTTAACCCCTTCGCCACAAATCACAAATGATTCCCTCCGCCTCACCATTTTTTTTCTATTTTAGCTGCTAAGGACGTATTTATATGTTTTCCCATTCACTTCTAAAGACACATTAACACGTCTGTTATTATCTCTCCTCTGTGGACTAAAGACGTGTTAACATTGCTACTGTCACTGCTAAAGGCGTACATTTACGTTTGTGACCTAGAAATAAAGAGTTGCTATTTTTAGCTCAGCTTTCAGAAAGTATGTGGCATCGAAAGGGTTAATAATTATGTTAAACAGTCCATTATCTCTTCTCTCGACCATTCCTTAAGATGTTGTCTGTTCATTTACTACGACACACGGGGGACTGCCTAGAGTAGTTGATAGTAGCTCGGCCTGCTAGCTGTGAGACGCCTCATAGCTCGGGTTCGAACCTACTGTCCGGCATTTGTTCGAGTCCCTGGTCTTACTCAGGACGATAACGTGAGTACCTCTGAAGTCGGAGAAAATCTGCCTGTATGGCGAGGGAATACTAATTACGAGTACATTGAGCACACGGCTGCCAGTGTAAAGTAATTTACAATGTGCACGCTGCTGCCATTGTAAGAAATTGGGAAAAACAGATTTTCACGCAAAAATCAGTTTCAGAGATGAAACTTCGTTTGAGTTGAAAGCGGACGGAAAAAAAAAAAAAACAAACTACGACACACACACCCATATCTATATATATATCCCAACATTAACGGCGTTTCTTACCTGTAAACGTGAAACCCTTGCTTTGTCGTTGGCTTCTCCAAATGCCTGATACTTGTCAAATGTCCATGGTACTCTTCAACATTCTTCTGTAAACTCACACACCTGTTTACTAAGACTAACTTCTGTAAACTCACACATGTTTACTAAGACTAACTCTGTAAACTCACACCTGTTTACTAAGACTAACTTCTGTAAACTCACACACCTGTTTACTAAGACTAACTTCTGTAAACTCACACACCTGTTTACTAAGACTAACTTCTGTAAACTCACACACCTGTTTACTAAGACTAACTTCTGTAAACTCACACACCTGTTTACTAAGACTAACTTCTGTAAACTCACACACCTGTTTACTAAGACTAACTTCTGTAAACTCACACACCTGTTTACTAAGACTAACTTCTTATCATTTTATATACATTATCATCATCATCATTCATTATCATTCATCATCATCATCATCATCTATCATCATCATCATCTATCATCACACATCCATCATCATCATCATCATCACCACCACCATCATCATCATCATCATCATCTATCACACCACCATCTATCACACCATCATCATCATCATACCATCATCATCATCATCATTATCATATCATCATCATCATCATTATCATCATCATTCATCATCATCATCATTATCATCATCATCATCATCATCATCATTATCATCATCATCATCATCATCATCATCCATCATCATCATCATCATCATCATCATCAACATCATCATCATCACCATCATTATCATCATCATCATCATCATCATCATCACCATCACCATCATCATAATCATCATCATCATCATCATCACCATCATTATCATCATCATCATCATCATCATCATCACATCACCATCATCATCATCATCATCATCATCATCATCATCACCATCATCATCACCATCATTATCATTATCATCATCATCATCTTCACAATACAGGACATCAATAAAATATGACTACTTCACTGGAATGTTTTTCGAAATTGTGTATTTTTTCTCTTAATAGCGGTTATATCATCATGTTTTGGAACCCGCAGGGAAAGAGGAGTAGAGGAAGGCCTAGACAGACCTGGAGAAGAGAGCTGGAGGCTGATATTAAAAGGTTAGGTAAAAAATGGAAAGCATTGGAAGTGGTGGCAAGAGAGAGGAAGAGCTGGAAGAAGTTTGTTGAAGGCCTATGCTCCGTTGGGAGTTGAAAGATAAAGGAGAAGAAGTTGTATCACAAAACTCATACGGGGACTCCCTAAGAGTAGTTGATAGTAGCTCGGCCTGCTAGCTGTGAGACGCCTCATAGCTCGGGTTCGAACCTACTGTCCGGCATTTGTTCGAGTCCCCTGGTCTTACTCAGGACGATAACGTGAGTACCTCTGAAGTCGGAGAAAATCTGCCTGTATGGCGAGGAATACTAATTACGAGTACATTGAGCACACGGCTGCCAGTGTAAAGTAATTTACAATGTGCACGCTGCTGCCATTGTAAGAAATTGGAAAAACATATTTTCACGCAAAATTCAGTTTCAGAGATGAAACTTCGTCTGAGTTTGAAAGCGGACAAAAAAAAAAAAAAAAAAAACAAACTCATACGACCTTTTCTTCGCAATCAATGAGTTCTGACTAAAAGATATTGCAACAAAACATAGCATATCTTCCAGAAAAATATAGTTTAGTTTTTTTCCTATCTGACTTGATCAGTATGTTTAAGGTGTATTCCAACAATATTTGGATAAAAACATTCCCTTTGGCAACAAAGTCATTTAAAGGCATCATCATCATCAAAAAGCTTGTCCTGAGCAGAACTTTGCCAACCTCACAAGCCTTCAGAATTTCTCTCTCTCAAAGGCCTCGCCTCTGCAGCACGTTATCCACAAATTATCAGTTACATCCTGAATCCATCTTCTCCGTGGTCTTCCTTTTTTTCTCTTTGCCGTGATGTCTCCTTCCATATTGGTCTTCTCTAACCTATCATGTCCCTTGATATGTCAAAATAATTCAATTTTCTCTTTCTTTTTTTAGATATAGATAATTTTAAACATATTTTATTCTACGGATCTGGAAAATAGAACAATATATAGATCAATACTGACGGAGATTGAAGATAGAACAATATATAGATCAATATTGATGGAGATTGAACATAGAACAATATATAGATCGATACTGATGGAGATTGAAGATACAACAGTAAATAGATCGATACTGATGGAGATTGGAGATAAACAATATATAGATCGATACTGATGGAGATTGAAGTAGTATGTAGCTGAGATAGTGTTAGTAATCGCAGCTACGTATTAACATCGTAGTAGTAGTAGTAATAGTAATAGTAATAGTAGTAGTAATATAGTAATAATAGTAATAGCAGTAATAGTAGTAGTAATAGTAGTAATTGTTGTAGTAGCAGTAGTAGTAATAATAGTAATTTTGTGCAGTAGTAGTAAAATAGTAATTGTTGTAGCGTGTAGTACTTAGTAGTAGGAACAGTAATAGTTGTAGTAGTAGTAGTAGCAGTAGTAGTAATAGCAGTAGTAGTAATGCAGTATAGTATGTAATAGTAGTAGTAGTAGTAGTAGTAATAGTAGTAGTAGGAACAGTAATAGTTGTAGTAGTAGTAAATATGTGTATTTGCCAAGAAGTAAAAAATGTTTAAAATATGATATCTGCAGTTGTGTTGTACTTCCATCATTTTGTCTTGTTTGTCCGCTCATCAAGTGTACTATTAGTTCTAGATCGACTTCCGTAAGAGCGCCGATAACGTAGTGGTTAGATCACATATGTCATAGACCCGTGGTTCCAATATCACACTCCTCATTGGGTCGCGGTATGTTCTTACCGCAGCCAACTCTAATATATGAGTTTATAGTTGGCTGTGTTTCTTACAGCTGGCTCTCAGCTCTCTCTCTCTCTCTCTCTACAGTGGCGGCTCGTCATTAAGGGGCAGTGGGGCACGGCCCCACCAAAAATAAGGTGTAACGTGTAATTATTATTTTATACATTAAAGTATAACCTAACCGAAACCATAATTTTTCCGAAAATTTCTGTCTGGCCCCACCAACAAAAATGATCACGTGCCGCCACTGTCTCTCTCTCTCTCTCTCTCTCTCTCTCTCTCTCTCTCTCTATATATATATATATATATATCTTGAAATATTCTCAATTCGGAATCAGTTCCAGCGTCCGGGTTCAGTTCCAAAGCGTCCGGGTTCAGTTCCAAAGCGTCGTTTAATATTTTCCGACCGTAACGGCTCTCAGATCAACCCCAACCCCCATATCACAGTCTCATTTGTGTACCATGAAATAAACTGGGAAGTAAAGGCGACCGGCATAATGTTGACTAAATTACCCATCGAATGCCGACGGTCAATGAAAAATACTGGCCTTAAACGGTATTCCCTAATATACCACGAGATATGAAAAAGGGTTCCTTTACTTACAAACACCAGATACTGGGGCAGTTAACACCACTGTTGTCCCATAAAGAAATACCGTTAAAAACTCCGGAAAATCTTATAAGAACGATTTTCTGGCCAACACTATGTTCCAGTGTCAAACATGGCCACTAACAGCAGCTAATGAGCGGAAAATAATAACAACGGAGATGATGTGTCTTAGAAGAATAGTGAAACACGTACAAACAAAGTACTATAGTTTTACAAAAACAGAAACAGTGACGATAAACAGCAACGTTTCGACCAACAAGGCCTTTATCAAGCAAACGAACAAACAGGAGTGACAAATTAAAATGAAACACAAATGGACGACCAAATACAAACGTATCTAAGGAAAAGCTGGAATCAAAAAAAAGCTCTTCATGTCTTAGAAGAGCTGCAGATGTGACAATAAAAGACAAAATTAGAAATGAAGAAATCAGAAGAAGACTGGATGTGAAACCAGTCATGCAATTCATAAAAGAATAACAGATTAAATGGTTTAGACACCTGACAAGAATGCCCTGGTATCGTCTACCACAGAGTGCCACACCGAAAAGTATAACGAGTAAAGAGCAAGAGAAAGAGCATGCAAAAGAAGGCATCAAGAACAGTCTTAAGGAAATGAATAACCGTCTACAAAGTACATTAGAACAAACACACATAAGATCACTACACCTCCCCTCCCACCCACAAAACTTCTATAAAGAAGTAAATTGTGGAAGAGAAGAAGAATTGTTCTGATACAGACGGTGTTAGATGTTTCCAAATATTGCCCCTTTAAAATATTTCTTCTGTAATCGAGTCAAGTAAATTCTTCAACCCGTAGATTCGAATCACACGATATCTGTTTTTTGAGATGGGTTCGGGAATTGCATGAAGAATAGCAAGCGTCATTTATCCGAGGAAAAACAGAAAATTCACAATGAGACAAGGTGGAAATGACATCCTGAGTGGAAGGATTCATCCTTCCCAAACTTCCACTTAGCAGGATTCATGTAATCTTTACTTCAATAAAGACATTTTTGTCGATACAATGACTTGAAGTAAGTTGAAAGAAAAAATACAAGACAACTAACTGAGTTCGTCTTAATTTTTTAATTTTTTTATTCCAGTGAATATTAGTATTGTGTACGTCAGAAAACAAAATAAGTATTTAGCTTAAGGGTTGATATTACGATAGTGGATCCTGTTATTTTTGGGGAATTTATTTTGTTATTTGTTTTTAGTGACATATTTTCATTTTAGGGCCGTTAGAATTTTATTGTTGTATTCTATATGTAGTGTGCTGTGAAAGAAGTGAAATTCTTCACTTCTGTTGTATATTTTCCTTGATAAAGGCATTTTGGTAGAAACGTTGCTGTGTATTGTCATTGTTTTTGTATTTTGTAAAACTGCAGTACTTTGTTTTTACGTGTTTTGCCATTGTTACATAGGTTTACTGCAGTCTTCTCTTATATCAAATAATACGTATCCAGTACTTGAGAAGAAATGTCTGGTCAACCACTAGTAAGGAGGTCTCTGTGGGTGAGAGGTTAAGTCCTTTGCCTTGTGAGTCGAAGGTCGCGGGTTCGAATCCGGACCGCGCCGTTCTGTTCACGTGTGCAGCTTTTTCCAGAGACCTCTAGGATCTGGAGCTATGGAGTTCGTGCTTTGTGCAAAACTCTCGGCAGGTGGCTTGCCATTTCTGCGGAGAGGGGCCGAGCCATATGGGGTAAAACCCGGTACAATGAAGTCAATCCTTCGGCTTTAAAACTCCTTTAAAATCCAGTTATAAAACAAAACTAGGAATATGCTTATTGTTGAACTAATGATCATTTTTTCACGCCTGCTAATTTGTGATTTGTGTTAAATCATCAGTTACTCCGTGAAGCAATCTTCTCAGGGATCTTCCTCATCTCATTTTTTCCGAGATGCATCCTTCCATAATGGTATTTTCCAACTCTTCATGTCTCTTTATATGTCCAAAATACCTCAATTTTCTCACTCTTATTTGAAGCATCAGCCAGTTTTCTTTGAATTTAAGTTCTTTCTGGAAAGATCTACTTATTCTCTTCTCTGTCCATGAAATACGTAGGACTCTTCTGTAACACGTATATTAAATAACCTGTATATGTTTATCTACTTTCTTGTTAAATGTCCATGCTTCACGTATATCCTTATATATTGTAATATTTATCACCAGTATTATTGTTACTATATAACTTCATGGAGGAAGGCGATGGAGATGCTCAACTTTTCTAATGTAGTGCTGAGGTAGACGATGGAGATGTTCAACTTTTCTAATGTAGTGCTGAGGTAGACGATGGAGATGTTCAACTTTTCTAATGCAGTGCTGAGGTAGGCGATGGAGATGTTCAACTTTTCTAATGTAGTACTGAGGTAGACAATGGAGATGTTCAACTTTTCTAATGCAGTGCTGAGGTAGACGATGGAGATGTTCAACTTTTCTAATGCAGTGCTGAGGTAGACGATGGAGATGTTCAACTTTTCTAATGCAGTGCTGAGGTAGGCGATGGAGATGTTCAACTTTTCTAATGCAGTGCTGAGGTAGACGATGGAGATGTTCAACTTTTCTAATGCAGTGCTGAGGTAGACGATGGAGATGTTCAACTTTTCTAATGCAGTGCTGAGGTAGGCGATGGAGATGTTCAACTTTTCTAATGCAGTGCTGAGGTAGGCGATGGAGATGTTCAACTTTTCTAATGCAGTGCTGAGGTAGGCGATGGAGATGTTCAACTTTTCTAATGCAGTGCTGAGGTAGACGATGGAGATGTTCAACTTTTCTAATGCAGTGCTGAGGTAGACGATGGAGATGTTCAACTTTTCTAATGCAGTGCTGAGGTAGACGATGGAGATGTTCAACTTTTCTAATGCAGTGCTGAGGTAGACGATGGAGATGTTCAACTTTTCTAATGCAGTGCTGAGGTAGACGATGGAGATGTTCAACTTTTCTAATGCAGTGCTGAGGTAGACGATGGAGATGTTCAACTTTTCTAATGCAGTGCTGAGGTAGACGATGGAGATGTTCAACTTTTCTAATGCAGTGCTGAGGTAGACGATGGAGATGTTCAACTTTTCTAATGCAGTGCTGAGGTAGACGATGGAGATGTTCAACTTTTCTAATGCAGTGCTGAGGTAGACGATGGAGATGTTCAACTTTTCTAATGCAGTGCTGAGGTAGACGATGGAGATGTTCAACTTTTCTAATGCAGTGCTGAGGTAGACGATGGAGATGTTCAACTTTTCTAATGCAGTGCTGAGGTAGACGATGGAGATGTTCAACTTTTCTAATGCAGTGCTGAGGTAGACGATGGAGATGTTCAACTTTTCTAATGCAGTGCTGAGGTAGGCGATGGAGATGTTCAACTTTTCTAATGCAGTGCTGAGGTAGGCGATGGAGATGTTCAACTTTTTTAAGGCTGTGATGTTTAGATTTCTGGAAATGCTAATATAACCTTCATGATATCTGGCTACATATCGATTGCGGGCTTATGACCTGAATGTATCTGGCTACATATCGATTGCGGGCTTATGACCTGAATGTATCTGGCTACATATCGATTGCGGGCTTATGACCTGAATGTATCTGGCTACATATCGATTGCGGGCTTATGACCTGAATGTATCTGGCTACATATCGATTGCGGGCTTATGACCTGAATGGAACAGAGATCTCTGTGGCGTGCAGGTAAGATACTCGCCCTTCATTCCAAAGGTACTCGATGTCCTGGGCAATTCGTTCAATGCCTTCCATGTATGGAATTGATTTCCATATTTCTCGCCTCTGTCAGGAAATTTAGTTTCAGTGTTTCCTTTTGGTGCCTTTTCTTTCGTGAACCATTTGCCTTTTACTTCAATGCTTTCTTTCGTATTATTTGATTATTTCTTCTCAACGCATGTCCAACATATCTCCATCTTCTCTTTCTTATAACAGTTGTCACTAGTGGTTGACCAGACATTTCTCTGATTTCATCACTTCTCCTGAATTGGTTCCATTTTATGTTCATTATTTTTCGCAGACATCTATTTTCAAATGCATTCAACTTCCTTTCTATATCTTTAGTCATTTTCCAACTCTCGCTGGCATATGTAAGGATTGATACAACATTTGAATTGAAAATTCGTAATTTAGTTTTAATACTATATAACTTGCAGTTTCATAATTATTTAATTTTTAAAAGCTGATGTTGCTTTGATAATTCGTAGCATAATTTATTTTTTAACGTTTGCAATCAAAATTGCTACCTAAATAGGTGAACTGCTCTGTTATTTTTATCCTATTAAATTCCAGGACATTATTTGCATTACTTGCATATTTGTCTTATATTATATTTGTTTTGTTCATAGCTGAACTTGGAGTTCAACATGTGACGATACAGATGACCAGTTGTCTGTTTTTTTTGTTTTTGTTTTAAAAACAAAACATATTGTAAATTTTAATACATTTATTAAACTAAAAAAATTATCTAATGAACACGAGAAATGTAGAACGTGTTCATGCCTAAAGGAATTCCCATTATGGGAAAACCCACGCTAATGAACCAGTAATTTTTATGTTCACTTAGTGTCAAAGTACCCTCGTGTGAAATATTATGGTTTCTTTAAAATTGCCTTTGGTGTAAACAGTCAACTTTGACTAATTACTGACGATGTACTATTAAATGTTATATATTATGACAATGTTCATAGTACATTATTTTGTATTATAACCTTATGTTAAACAGCTGTAACAGTATAGTTGTTAGTATACTTGCTTCGAAGCCGCGTTGTTCTATGTTCGATATCCACAGATACAGTAGACTTTCTTTTTTTCCAATCTCAATGATGCACAATCACAATTGAGAAGAGCAGGCTGGAAAGTCGCTGCCTTGCAAAATTCAGTAGAAAGAGTTTAAAAATAAAATCCCTACCAAAAAAGTGTACTGCTGCTGAGATCTTCATGTGTAAGAAATAGATCGGAGCACATATGGTTACTCACCAAAGTGCAATGATGATGGTCCAATCAATCAATCAATCAATCAATCAATCAATCAATCAATCAATCAATCAATCAATCAATCAATCAATCAATCAATCAATCAATCAATCAATGACACACATTTTGACTCAGACTCATTTGGGTAGCAGAGATTGATTGATTGGACCATAACCATTGCACTTCAGTGAGTAACCATGTGTGACCCGATCCATTTCTTGCACAGGAAGATATCAGCTGCAGAGCATGAACTCCGTACCACCGGCGAAGGTCCCTGATGTAATTTAGAAGATGGTAATATTTTTGAATATTTCTAATAAATTTCTGAAAATATCAAATGGGTAGTATAGAAACAGTGTGAAGTAAAGGTTTCGTAAGTAACATTGATCACGTTACATATCGTGTAGATAAAGTTTCGTAAGTAACATTGATCACGTTACATATCGTGTAGATCATAGATTCCCAAACTTTTTCGGTCCACCGCCCACTTTACACAACATAAACTTTGTAACGCCCCCCTTCCTATTATAACAGTTTGCCAACGCCCCCCATATATATATATATATATATATATATATATATACATGCTCTATTTTTATTTAGACATAGAAAATTGATATATATTTCTGTCATACATGGTCAATTTTCAAATGATTATATACATGAAATAGAAAATTAATGCACAAAATAGATCGTGTAAGATGGGCATAAGATGAATTAAAATGCAGAATTCAAATTTTTAATGATTATTCAATAGAAAAATCAAGACAAAATCTCCCCCTAAAAACAACCTTCTGAACCCCGGAAAGCTTCAGAGCCCACAGGGGGCGGTACCGCCCACTTTGGCAAACGCTGGTGTAGATGATCATAGAAAAATGTCAATCTGTTACGGTATTTCCCTGTACTCTATATCAGCGGTTCCCAAACTTTGCATTACCGTGCACCCCCTTTTGAATACTTGTTGCTACCGCTGATCACATAAGTTTATATATATGAAAATCATCTAGCGATGGAGTTATTATTATACCACATCAACAGTCAAGCCGGTTCCAATTTCTCAGACTGCGGGAAACTTCAAATGATCTTTCATTTTGTCCTGTCAGACATTTAGACTCCGGGCTGGTCCAGGTCCTTTGATTTCGCAGCGGAACTAGTTAACCACTGTTTTTTTAAATTTATTTTTCTGTTTGAAATCTCGAAGATCATAATATTTTGTCAAGTGCTTGAGGATCCCCTGTGAGTACCTCGCGGACACACGGGGGTCTACGGACCCCAATTTAGGAAACCCCATATGGCTTTTTCTTTCTCCACAAAAATAGCACACTACCTTTCGAGAGTATTGCACAAAGCGTTAACTCCGTAGCTCCGGCAGCAATCCTAGGGTCTCTAGAAAAAGGCACGCGCAAACAGAACGGTGCGGTCCGGATTGGAGCCCACATCCTTCGGTACGCAAGACAAAGTCTTAACCACAGCTGTCTTAACCACAGCTGTCTTAACCACAGCTGTCTTAACCACAGCTGTCTTAACCACATCTGTCTTAACCACAGCTGTCTTAACCACATCTGTCTTAACCACAGCTGTCTTAACCACATCTGTCTTAACCACAGCTGTCTTAACCACAGCTGTCTTAACCACAGCTGTCTTAACCACATCTGTCTTAACCACAGCTGTCTTAACCACATCTGTCTTAACCACAGCTGTCTTAACCACAGCTGTCTTAACCACAGCTGTCTTAACCACATCTGTCTTAACCACAGCTGTCTTAACCACAGCTGTCTTAACCACAGCTGTCTTAACCACAGCTGTCTTAACCACAGCTGTCTTAACCACAGCTGTCTTAACCACAGCTGTCTTAACCACAGCTGTCTTAACCACAGCTGTCTTAACCACAGCTGTCTTAACCACAGCTGTCTTAACCACAGCTGTCTTAACCACAGCTGTCTTTGATTTCTTTGATAATGCATGGAGCAGGATCCACTTTTGTGTTATTCTTTCTTCTGCTACCAATGTTCAACTAGAAACCTATTGATGATCTCACTACTTTATTTCATTCCTTAATTTAGATAGATATGTTGGTGATGAATCGGACATATACGCCCGTCTGTCCAGCGTGTTCGTAGCGCGTTGGACTACGGGTGACTATCCCTCTGTGTGTGCGGGTTCAATTCCGCGGGATGGAGAAAAAGCCACAGATTGCCCAGATTTACGGTGTTTGTGGCACCGAACCGAAGGATTATGATGTCCATGGCACCGAGCCGAAGAGCTGAAAAGCTCAAGTGCTTCTGGATTGGAAAAAAATCAAAAAATCGGGCATATATACGAACTCTATCACGAAATATATACTGAGCTGGACACCAAAGAGTAAAGGAAAACGTGGAAGAACCAGAACGACCTGGATGAGAACAGTAGAACAGGAGCTGAAAGAAATCTTCTTCTTCTTCTTTGCGTTCGTTCTTTACGACCAATTTTAATCACTCTTTTGATATGTTTGATCTTTGCTAAGAACGTGTATACGTTGCACATTGGTTTGGTTGGCCCCTAAACGCATAGAGTTGTACATATTTAGGACATGTGCATCCGATTTCAACCAACCTCCTTAGTCGCCTCTTACGACATGAGTAGCAGGTAATAGTGGTTCTATTCTTTACACCACAAATTTTGGTCCTGGTAACCACTCGGGCGACTGAAAGAAATGAATTACAGATGGAACAACACAATACAGAGGATGGCCAAGAATAATGAAGAATGTCGCGCATCTGTTGCTGCTCGAAGCGCCAAGAGCGTCACAGACTAGAGAGCGAGAGAGAAAGATAGACACACACACAATTACATGCCATTAGTAGTCAATAAAGTATGAGTATAGATCTACATTATACTCTCTCGAGTTTTTTTGATTGTCCTCATGTTAAAAACACGTTATGTTCACTGAGACAAAATACTGGTTGAAAAAGTGTTGTGATGTGGCAAAAGATAATTACAACACAAATTAAAAACAATAGTTAAAAGAGCAAAATAAAGACTGATAAAAATACGGCAATAAAACAGCTAATTTCTCATTCATAGAAACAACCTTTCGTTTCACATCCAAGGCAAAAATCAAAATTACATTTTTATCAATGTATAACTAGCAATGATAACTTCCGTTTCTGTACAATTTGTCAATGTAATATGCGATATTTGAAACCTATTTTGTCCAAAAATGCTTTTGAAGATAACAAAATTGTGTGCTTGTCTTTATTTGATACCTGGAAGTTTTCACTGCGTATTATTTGTGCAGTATAAATTAATTCTAATTTACCTTGTTTTGAAAACGCATCTCGTGTGTAACAAGTAATTCTGAGACTGAATCTCATGCATACAAATAATGTTTACATTTGATAAAATTACTCAATCGAATATCAGAAACAGAATAAATTGTTAAATATTCAGAAACATTCAAAATCGATTCACTCGGAAAGGAAGCAAAGTTCTGGCGGAAGCTTCTGTTAAGTTCATACAGTGCTGGAACTAGCAAATCTCTTTGTTCCTATCGACGTGAAGCCAATGAGGCCTAGTTTACCATCTGAATCAACAGTCTAGCAAAGTTGCGCCATGAACATGGGGTATCAAAGTGGTCAAATGGGACATATGTGCTGATTTTATTTCCCCATTAGAAAATGTTGACACATATTTGTTGGTTTTATCCCGGCAGGCGAGCACGGTCCGTGTAGGTGGGACTAGAAAAGTATTTACACGTCTGTGCGGCGTGCGCTGGCACGTTATTAAATTGTTTTGTCTGTCAAGGGTCCCTATCATTGCCTGCACCTCTGTGAGAGCAGCTTGCTGTATGTACTTTGACGATGGTAATAAAAGGTATTCTTTGTACAGGTGGGCGATGGGTGGAAATTATTTCAGTCATTTGCATATTTCCGAGATCATTTGGGATCTTGCCAACTCACTTTGGACGACAAGAAATTTACAAATATTTTGTTGATGATTGAGTTCGATTTTTTCAGCTGCTGAAGTATTAAGAAAATAGTTTGATTGATGGACGTATCCAGTAAGTTTTTTACTGGCGGCTTGAACGAATTGCTTAATTGAGTCGCTGATTGTTTTCGCGAGTGAATAGCTAATTTGATGGGTAGCTAGTAGCTATGCGTGAAACAGTGTTATTGGTATTCATACGTGGAACAGTGTTATTGGTATTCATACGTGGAACAGTGTTATTGGTATTCATACGTGGAACAGTGTTATTGGTATTCATACGTGGAACAGTGTGTCTTATTGGTATTTGTGCGAGTGTGTTTTTGATATATATGCGTGGAATAGAGTGTGTTATTGGTATCAATGCGTGGAATAGAGTGTGTTATTGGCATCAATGCGTGGAATAGAGTGTGTTATTGGCATCAATGCGTGGAATAGATTGTGTTATTGGTATATGGGTTTGAAATAGAGTGTATTATTGGTATCTGTGTGTGGAGTAGTGTGTGTTATTGGTATCTGTGTGTGGAATAGTGTGTGTTATTGGTATCTGTGTGTGGAATAGTGTGTGTGTTATTGGTATCTGTGTGTGGAACAGATATACAAGATTCCTTTAGAGACAATACGACACTGTTCTTGTCTTTGAAGACTAACTTCTTATTTTGTAGGCACACTATTACAGTGTTGTTGCCTAGTGTCGTGGTTTTCTGTTTTTGTCTTGCGCTGCTCAAGTGAGTTGGGTGATAGTTATTTTTGCTTTTTGACAGGATTCTGGTATGCCAGGATTCCAAAGGCTAACAAGCTGCTATTTAATTTCTTATCTATTTCGAAGTGAATACCATTTTTGACTGATGTATCGAGTTTACTATTTAAAAAAACTAAAATTAGATCGAGATATTTCGTCATTTGGATATAATTGTGCTTTATGTTGTAACATATCATTACATAATTGATACAATAGTACTTTATACAGCTCATCTAGTACATAGCATATAGTACATCTCATTATACCGTTGATACAATAGTGCTATATGGGGGCGTACAGCTTATTAATACAACTCTCTATAAGAAAATCATATTCCTAAAGCTGTTAGGCTGTTTCAGAACTCACTAACGGGCGTCCATCTTCTCCTGCTAGCAGATCAGACTCTGAGATTCTGACTCACCAAACATTGTGCTACCAGTAATAATCTGTCCCTGTCTCCTGCCTCTCTTCTGTTTGCGATATTATGAATAACTGCTTCGTTCATTTATAAACGCCCGTTTAGAAGTGATCTTTGCAGTATTTATTATTGCTCCAGGCTACAGCTCTGTAAATTGAAACTTCTCTTTCAGTTCTTGAGGGCAAGCGCAGTGCCAACAATTCCACCACATTTCTTCATTTTCTGTGGACTCTGGTTTATGCAGGTCCTGTTACATATTTTTTTTATCTCCCGCAGTACAAGATTCTTCACGTAGGCATTCATATCGGTATCAAAGAAGTTGTCAAATAATTAATATTTTGGTGATCTTTCTATTTAGGCAGAATACTGGATGATATTGAGAGACGCGATAGCGTAGGAGTTAGTTGCACACGATCCTGGTTCAATTTCACAGTGGAAGTGTCAAAAATTCCATATTCAACCCCGACAAAACATCGGCGTATATAGCAATTTGTAACCGTGACCAGCCAATTGTAATCTTGACCAGCAATGTGTAAATTTAACTAGTAATTTGTAATTTTAACTAGTAATTAAAATTTCACAACTGGGGATAATTTCTTCAACAAATGGAAGAAAAACTAATAAAAACCAACATAGATGCAATAAAGTAAATATCACAGGGCAAATATGGTCATAGTTTTGAAATTCAAGTATTCCACCATGAATACTATATACTAAAAGTGCGTTGTGCAGCACGAATCTTTCTCTCAACAATATGCTATTAGTGTCAAACCTGGACGATTACATCAAACAATAGAGGAAAACTAGTCTCGACAGAGATAAAGTGTCTACATAGAGTGTTCGGATAATCAAGAAGAGGCCGGTTTAAGAACGAAGACATTCGGACAAAAGTGGGTACAATATCCGTACTCAACTTCCTAAAAAAACAAATTAAGTGGTTGGACCACACAATCAGAGTACTGACAGGCAGTTTCAGAGTGCAATGTTAATCAGATACAGTGAATACAAGACAAAAGGTCGGCCTTGCAAAAACGTGAACATAACAGGCAGTAGAAGACACTATGTGCGAGGCAGCGCACACTACAGACATTTCTTCTTAATTGTATGTGTGATGCAAAAAATAATTCATTGTCATTAAATAGTTTGTCCTGAGCAGAACTTTGTCACAGTCCTTCGAAATTTCTCTCTCTCTCTCATAGGCAAGATGTCCCTTCTCTGCAGCCGCTATTTTCAAACCATGAGTTACATCATGATTAAGTTACATCGTTGGGTAGCAGGGTAGAGGTAAACCTTTACCAAAGGAGTTGTAAGGCGCCCCCTTCCCTCAGCTAGTCTACGGGACATCTTTCGGCAAGGTGGAGTACCCGTTTGTCCCGGCAGGGTCACGTGGAAGCAATAGGAGCAGGTGGTGGCTGATTGCGGGAACAGCCGAACGCTGGACGCTGACAACAAATAATAGAAGAAAACTAGTCACAACTGAGAGGAAGTATCTACGCAGAATGTTGGGTGTAACAAGAAGAGACCGGTTGAGAAATGAAGACATCAGGAAAAAGTGGGTACAACATCAGTACTAGACTTCATCAAGAAACAACAAATTAAATAGTTTGGTCACATAAGCAGATTACCAACAAACAGTGCACCTTAAAGAGCAATGCTGCTCCAATACAACGGATACAAAGCAAAAGGCAGGCCACGCAAAGAATGGACCTCAGAGATAACAGAGGCGAGGAAAGACAATATCTTCGCACACAAAGACCGGTTTTAGAAATCTCTTATTGAACTAACGCTGTGAGGCAAAACCAGATTGGTGAAATGAAAGAAAGACAATCTCCTTAGCTCTAACATCAATACTAGTGTTTTCCGGAAAAAATACATTTATCAACAGAACTATGCGGTCTGGCTTCAAATACAGAACACCCGAAACGCAAGCTTAACATATTAACCACTTGGCCAGAGAGAGTCAAACCCCCTTATTCCCCACTAACAAAAGTAAGTAAATAAACTAAGCTGTTTTATAAGTAACAGGTGATAGTGTGAAGCCAATATAAAAGAAGGATTTAGAGATTTAACTATGACTTATCTGTGGTTGTTGGATCAAAGACAGACAAGCAATCTCCAGTGATCACCAACAATGAGAGTACCAGTTTTACTATAAATTAT
Source organism: Arion vulgaris (assembly GCA_020796225.1). Lineage (NCBI taxonomy): Eukaryota > Metazoa > Mollusca > Gastropoda > Stylommatophora > Arionidae > Arion > Arion vulgaris. Next base: position 8,088,703 of record CM036763.1, read on the forward strand.
TTGTTATTATACACTGCACTAAGGGGCATCTTATCACAAACGGAAAGAGCCGGAAAATACTTGTCGTTTGTCATGCTTGAGCTAGTGGATTCAAACCAGCAGATAAGTTAGTCTAACAAAAGAAATCTAGCTGATTGTATTGCTATCTATGTTTTCCCATACAGTTCATGCTAATGGAATCATAATATTACTAACATTAATCATCATGTACCGTGCCGACAGAATGTAAACAGCGTGTAATATTGTTTGTTGATACAATTGGTATTTTTTTCTTCGTTCGTAGTCAACCTAATATTGCCCATATGTCTGATTTTTATGTGAAGACTTGCTTTCTTTATAACTAGTGTCGCTCGCCATTAAGGCGAACTTTACGCGGATTTCAGAGGTAAATCCGTTGTTGTATTAGATAGACATGTTTCGTCTTTTTTAAAATGAAGCTTTTTAAATTTGTATCTGTTGTTACGCTACTCAGTTTGTTCTCTTTATCTGTTGCTAGTCCATACAATGTGTTCTCTTTATCTGTTGCTAGTCCATACAATGTGTTCTCTTTATCTGTTGCTAGACCATACAATGTGTTCTTTTTATCTGTTGCTAGTCCATACAATGTGTTCTCTTTATCTGTTGCTAGTCCATACAATGTGTTCTTTTTATCTGTTGCTAGTCCATACAATGTGTTCTCTTTATCTGTTGCTAGTCCATACAATGTGTTCTCTTTATCTGTTGCTAGTCCATACAATGTGTTCTCGTTATCTGTTGCTAGATCATACAATGTGTTCTTTTTATCTGTTGCTAGACCATACAATGTGTTCTCTTTATCTGTTGCTAGTCCATACAATGTGTTCTTTTTATCTGTTGCTAGTCCATACAATGTGTTCTTTTTATCTGTTGCTAGACCATACAATGTGTTCTTTTTATCTGTTGCTAGATCATACAATGTGTTCTTTTTATCTGTTGCTAGATCATACAATGTGTTCTCTTTATCTGTTGCTAGACAATACAATGTGTTCTTTTTATCTGTTGCTAGTCCATACAATGTGTTCTCTTTATCTGTTGCTAGACAATACAATGTGTTCTCTTAATCTGTTGCTAGTCCATACAATGTGTTCTTTTTATCTGTTGCTAGTCCATACAATGTGTTCTTTTTATCTGTTGCTAGACCATACAATGTGTTCTCTTTATCTGTTGCTAGACCATACAATGTGTTCTCTTTATCTGTTGCTAGACCATACAATGTGTTCTCTTTATCTGTTGCTAGACAATACAATGTGTTCTTTTTATCTGTTGCTAGACCATACAATGTGTTCTTTTTATCTGTTGCTAGTCCATACAATGTGTTCTCTTTATCTGTTGCTAGTCCATACAATGTGTTCTCTTTATCTGTTGCTAGTCCATACAATGTGTTCTCTTTATCTGTTGCTAGTCCATACAATGTGTTCTTTGTATCTGTTGCTAGTCCATACAATGTGTTCTCTTTATCTGTTGCTAGTCCATACAATGTGTTCTCTTTATCTGTTGCTAGTCCATACAATGTGTTCTCTTTATCTGTTGCTAGTCCATACAATGTGTTCTTTGTATCTGTTGCTAGACCATACAATGTGTTCTTTTTATCTGTTGCTAGTCCATACAATGTGTTCTTTTTATCTGTTGCTAGACCATACAATGTGTTCTTTTTATCTGTTGCTAGTCCATCAATGTGTTCTTTGTATCTGTTGCTAGTCCATAAATGTGTTCTCTTTATCTTTGCTAGTCCATACAATGGTTCTCTTTATCTGTTGCTAGACAATACATGTGTTCTTGTATCTGTTGCGCCAAATGTGTTTTTTATCTGTTTGGTCCATACAATGGTCTTTGTATCTGTGTAAGTCCAATAGAATGTGGTCTTTATCTGTTGCTAGTCCATACAATGTCTGTATCGCTGCTAGTCCAAATAATGTTATGATTTCTAGTCCAACTGAATGTAGTTCTTGATGTTGTGTCCAACAATGTGTCTTACTGTTGAGTAAATGAAGCATCGTTGAAACAAGTGTCACATCATCTGACTTGCTAGAAATACAAGGCTATTTACTGTTGCGACAATACAATGTACATTTTACAGTGCTATCCTCAAGAGTCAATGTGCTATCCATACAAGGTACTTGTATCGTGCTAGTCCAGCAATGTGTCTTTACTAGTACTGAGTCAGACAAGTCTTTATCTTTGCTATCCATAAACGGTTTTGTAATCTTTTAGTCATACAAGTGTAGCTACGATTGTAGATACAAGTGACTCTTTATCTGTGCTAGCATCAATGTTCTTTATGTTGCTGTCCAAAATGGTCATTTTATCGTTGCAGAACTATGTCTTATCTGTGCTAGTCCATACAATGCTTTATCTGTGCTAGACAAACAATGTGTTCTCTTCTATCTGTGCTAGACATCAAGGTTCTCTTATCTGTGCTAGCCATACAAAGTGTTCTTTTACTGTTCTAGAATATACAGTGCTCTATTGTTGCTAGACCATAAAGTGTTTATGTTGTATCCATACAATGACTTATCTGTTGTGATCAAACAAAGTCTTTTCTTTTGCTCACCAACAATGGTTTACCTGTTTAGTCATAAATTTTTGTTTTATCTTTGCTGACAATAAAGTGTCTCTTTATCTGGAAGAGCCTAAATGTGTTCTTATCTGTTGCTAGTCTACAATGTGATTCAAATCATCTGTTGCTAGACAAATACAATTGTCTTTTATTTGCTAGTCCATACTGTTTCTTATCTGTTCATCTAAATGGTTCTTTATCTTCTAACATTAATGTGCATCTGTCTAGTCCTACAATGTCTTATCGTGTAATGTTTCTTTTATTGTGTAGATACAATTGGTTCTTTTTCTGTTGTAGCCCAACTAATGATTCCTTTGTCTGATTTAGTCCATAATGTTTCTTTTTATCTAGTTGCTGCCATAAATGGTCTTTACTGTGTTTCAAGTGTAAATCTGTTGCTGTACCATACAATGTTTCTCTTTTCTAGTCTTAACATAATGTTTATCTTTATCTGTTGTTACGCTATACAGTGTGTTCTCTGTTATCTGTTGCTAGATCCATACAATGTGTCTCTTTATCTGTTGCTAGATCATACAATGTGTTCTTTTTATCTGTTGCTAGACCATACAATGTGTTCTCTTTATCTGTTGCTAGATCATACAATGTGTTCTTTTATCTGTTGCTAGATCATACAATGTGTTCTCTTATCTGTTGTAGACTACAGTTTGTTCTCTTTATCTGTTGCTAGACCATACAAGTGTGTTTTCTTTATCTTTGCTAGACTACAATGTTTTCTTTATCTGTTGCTAGACCATACAGTTTGTTTCTCTTTATCTGTTGCTAACTACAATGTGTTCTTTTATTTTGTTGCTAGCCTACATTTGTTTTTTTATCTTTGTAGTCCTACAATGTGTTCTTTTTATCTGTGCTTAACTACCATATGTTTTCTTTATCTTGTGCTATCCATCAATTTGTTCTTTTTATCTTTTGCTAAAATACAATTTTGTTCTCTTTATCTGTGCTTAAACTACCATTTTGTTTTCTTTATTTTGTTGCTAAATCTACAATTTGTTTTCTTTATCTGCTTGCTAGTCCATTTGTTCTATTATCTGTTCTAGACATACAATGTGTTCTTTTATCTGTGCTAAACCTACAAGGTTGTTCTCTTTATCTTGTGCTAGAACTACAGTTTGTTCTCTTTATCTTGTGCTAAACTACAAGTTTGTTCTTTTTATCTGTGCTAGACAACTACAATTTGTTCTCTTTATCTTGTGCTAAATACAGTGTGTTCTCTTTATCTTTTTGCTAGACATCATTTGTTCTCTTTATCCTGTTCTAGACTACCCAGTTTGTTTTCTTTATCTTGTTGCTACAATACAATTTTGTTCTCTTTATCTTGTGCTATCAACTACCATTTGTTTCTTTATCTTTTGCTTGACAATACATGTGTTCTTCTTTATCTTGTGTTTAACTATCAGTTTGTTCTATATTTTGTCTTGTACATACAGTTTGTTCTTATATCTGTGCTAGTCCACCATGTGTTCTCTTTATCTGTTGCTAACAATCAGTTTGTTCTTTTATCTTGTGCTTACCTACAGTTGTTCTTTTTATCTTTGCTTAGTCCTACCATTGTTCTTTTATTTTGTTGCTATCTACAATGTGTTCTCTTTATTTTGTGCTTAAAACCCTACATTGTTCTCACTATCTTTGCTTACTGCCAGTTTGTTCTTTTTATCTGTTTTTAGGTTGCCCAGTTTGTTTTCTTTATCTTGTGCTTAAACTACCCAGTTTGTTTTCTTTATCTTGTGCTTAAACTATCCAGTTTGTTCTAACTATCTTGTCTTTAAATTACCCAGTTTGTTCTAACTATCTTGTGCTTAAACTATCCAGTTTGTTCTAACTATTTTGTGCAATATATCCAGTTTGTTCTAGCTATCTTGTACTTAAAACACCCAGTTTGTATTCTTTATCTGATGATTAGATTACATAGGTCAATCCTTTTATCTTTCATTAGACTACCCAGTTTATTCTCTTTATCTGTTAACCACCACATGGACACCGAAAGAAGGAGAGGCCAAGAAATACATGGAGACAGGATTTGGAGGTGGAGATCAACAATATAAAGAAGAGCTGGAGGGAGCTGCAGTAGACAGAAAGAGATAGGAAGACTTGGCATGAGTTGGTTGAGAGTCTATGTCCCAACCCGGGTTAAAAAGGCAGAAAGAAGAGAAAGAGAGAGAGAGAGGCGAGGAGACCACATGTATCTAGTTAGGTGAAATACATTAGGTAGAACTATGTTATTATTTTCAATATACTATTATGCTTCCTTACTATGACAACTGGAATATGATACGTTCAATGACAAAGTCTTAATTATTTTTACTTTTCTTGTTTTTACAATTTCATTTTTATATGCAGTTTTTTAGTTCCTTTTAAAATTTTAATTTCTGTGTGTGTGTGCATCTGTCACTTCATTAGAATTTCTGTACATGATTACACAAGTCAACTGTTCCATGTTTGTGTGGATGAGGTTTCCAACTGTTTTTTCTTGCTTAATTTCTATCTGTCAGTTTAATTAAGAATACTTGGAAGCCGTAGAGAATCCAAATTGAAAGATGGTTTGTTGATCCTTTTTTTTTATTTTCTTCTTGTTCTTTCTTGTCTTTTCTGTTTTAGAGTTCTAATTTGTAATCATATATGTTTTGGAGAAATAATTTAACATTGATGTTGTTACATGTGAAGCCGGAGATACATCACAATAATACAGAAAATATTAGCACAATCCATGTCAGAGGGAGTGTGTTCGATTACAACACAAAAGTACCTGGTTCACATACATAGTGTATTCGATTATATATATATATATATATATATATATATATAGTATTCGATGATATATATAGTGTATTCGATTATATATATATAGTGTACTCGATGAAATATTTATATATAGTGTATTCGATGATCCCCCATGAGGCCATTACCTTGTAGTGGTGGGGGGGGCTTGCATACCTCAATGATCCAGAAAGCTATGCCGGCAGGAACGTTCTGTTCCTGGAAGGGTTACCCATGCCGGACAGGTCCAAGGTGAGAGGTCAGACTAAATGTGGCCTCCTGGTCCTCCAGGTTGTGGGTTGGTCGCAGTGCTAACAACTCTGCCCCATAAAAAAGAAAAAAATGTTACAGAAACTTCAAAAGGAAAAAAATGTTCTCGATGTCCAGCGGTCTTGAGACAGAGTACCACTGTCAGCATGAACAGTATGGGTGAAAGCCGCAGGAAGCCCACGCTGGGAATTCAAGTCTGCTGGATGTCAAACTAAACTAAGAATAGGATTCTGGAACGTCAGAACAATGTTCGAGACCACAAAGACATCACAGGTGGTAAAAGAGATGCAACACTATAAATTACACATTCTAGGGTCAGCGAAAGTAGATGGACAGGCTTTGGACAGACGACAACTAGAACAGGGAAACCATCTTGTACTCAGGAAGAGACGACTGGAATCATTCAGCAGGAGTTGCACTAATAATAAGGAAAGGATTGAATAAACATCTCTTAGAGTGGCACCCGATTAATGAAAGATTGTTGAAAGCCCGATTTAATGGGAAACAAGGAAAGCTAACTATCATCAATGCTATGCACCCACTAACGAAGCCGAAGAAGAGGACAAAAACACATTTTATAGAAGGTTACAGGAAATAGTGGACAAGGTTCCAGCTCATGACGTTTTGTGCATAATGGGAGACCTAAACGCAAAAGTTGGAAAAAATAACAGACACAGAGAAGCAATAATGGGGAAAGAGGGATGTGGCACTGCAAATGAAAATGGAGAAATGTTGAGCAATTTTTGTCTAGAAAACAGACTGATCATAGGAGGAACATTGTTTCCACACAGGACCATACACAAGTACACATGGATATCCCCAAATGGAAGAGATGAAAACCAGATAGACCACTTTATGATCAACAGTAAATGGCGAAAGACATTACTTGATGTAAAGGTGAAAAGAGGAGCTGACATGGGCAGCGACCACCATCTTGTCGTTGCCATGATCAGGCTCAAACTCAAGAAAACATATATACAAGCCAAGACAAGAACAGAATACTTTAATGTTAACTTATTAAAAGATAGAGAGATTGCTACAAAATATATAGTGGAACTAAAGAACAGATTTCAAATCCTGTCAGAGCAGTCAGACACAACACCAACTGAAAATATCCAAGAAAAATGGAATGCGATCAAAGGCACATATAAAATAGTTAGCAGTAGTATACTGGGAACCAGTAAAGGACAACATAAAGAGTGGATAAGTGGCCAGACCTTAGAATACATCCAAAACGAAAGGAGAAAAAATCTCATCAATAGCATTAGATCAGAACGTCAAAAAGATAAGGCAAGAAAAGAATATACAGAAATAAACAAAATGGTAAAAAGAAGTGCTAGAACAGACAAGAGAAAATTTATGGAAAAGACAGCAGAAATAGCAGAAAAGCTGCTAAAGTACATGATCTGCACACACTGTACAAGATTACCAAACAATTATGCGGAGGTAAAAGACACAACCATAACATGCCAGTCAGAAACAGTCTAGGACAACTGTTGACAACAGAGCAGGAGCAGGATATGAGATGGACATCCCACTTTGAAGATGTGCTAAACAGACCTGATCCTGAACATCCACCGGATATTCCACCGGCCGCACAGGATATTGATATCAACCTCAAATTGCCAGAAAAGCAAGAAATAGTAAAAGCTATTGGATCCCTGAGAAACAACAAAGCACCGGAAATGATGAAATGACAGCAGAGCTTTTCAAGATCGATCCCATCTTAGCTGCAAACATATTAGAGCCACTGTTTGCAGATATCTGGGAGAAAGAAGAATTGCCTAAGGATTGGACTAGGGGTACTGTAGTGAAAATCCCCAAGAAAGGAGATCTAACAGATTGCAATAACTGGAGAGGAATCACGTTGCTTTCAATCCCAAGTAAGATATTCTGCAAAATTATCATAATGCGAATACAAGAAGCAATAGATAAGTGTCTACGAATGGAGCAAGCAGGATTTAGGAAAGGAAGAGGAACAAATGAACATATATTTACCCTGCGTAACATTTTAGAACAATGTAGCGAGTGGCAAAGGACTATATATATCAACTTCATAGATTTTGAAAAGGCATTCGACAGCGTCCACAGAGACAGCCTATGGAAGATACTAAGACAATACGGCGTACCGCAGAAGCTTGTCAACATCATAGCCCTCTTCTATAAAGATTTCTCCTGCAACCTAAAGAATTCCAACAAAACATTTCCAGTAAAATCTGGTGTAAGACAGGGATGCGTAATGTCCTCTCTTTTGTTTAGTATTACAATTGACTGGGTGCTAAAAATGCCATAAATCAACAAGCACCAAGAGGAATAAGATGGACCCTTTCGATATGCTTGAGGATCTGGACTTTGCAGATGATATAGCCCTGGTGTCACACAAATATGAACATATACAAGAGAAAAGTACAATACTTCACAGCTCGGCAAAGACAGTAGGCCTCAAAACAAACACAGGAAAAACAAAAATTATGACAAACAGTGAAATCCAACAACCAGTAATGTTAGAAAATGAAACACTGGAAAGGGTTGAGCAGTTTATATATCTTGGTAGCGTACTGACACTAAATGGTGGCACAGAGGAAAATCTAAAATCACGTCTAAGTAAGGCCAGAACCGCTTTTGCCAGAATGAAACCAGTATGGAAGTCCAAAATCTACAATAGGACCACAAAGCTTAAACTCTATAAAAGCATTGTTTTGCCAGTTTTGCTCTACGGATCGGAATGTTGGAGGATGACCAAAGGAGATACTAGCAGGCTGTCAGTTTTCACCACTCTTGTCTTCGCAGAATCTTCGGAATCTTTTGGCCAGTAAAAATATCCAATAACCAACTACTCCAAGATACAAGACAAGAGGCAATGAATGACATACTCAAAAGAGAAGATGGAAATGGCTCGGACATGTTATGAGAATGAGACAAGAAATGCCTGCAAGGGTAGCCCTCACTTGGACACCAGAAGGAAAGAGAAAGAAAGGCAGACCAGGGACAACATGGAGGCGCATGATGGAAGAGGAACTGGACACCGCATCTCTGACATGGGGCTCTGCGCTGAAGGTTGCACGGACAGGAGAGCATGGAAAGTCCTTTCTGAAGCCCCATGTGTCACTAGGCATGACGGGATTAAGTAAGTAAGTATTCGATGATATATATATAGTGTGTCTGATTATATATATAGTGTATTCGATTATATATATAGTGAATTCGACGAAATACATATAGTGTATTCGATTATATATGTATATAGAGTGTATTCGATTATATATATATATATATATTTATAGATTATTGTGGTATCTACTGCAAACAACATAAATAAATAAAGTTTTGTGTAAACAAAACTTATTGTGTTTTAAAAGGAAATTGCTGGAAAAAATGTGTAACATTCACCGGTACAGAAAGAGTTAATGTGTTAGATTTTTTAAATTTATTTGTTCATCCTTTATGAATTCATGTGCAATTATGGTGTCTTCTGATATAGTGTGTACTTCTGACTGATTGTGCACTGCTAACAGATTGTGCACTTCTGACTGATTGTGCACTGCTAACAGATTGTGCACTTCTGATAGATTATGCACTTCTGAAAGATTGTGCACAATATGTGTGATGATTGCAAAACTTCTTATAATAATAACAATAATAATGTTAATATAGTTAAGGTGTCAATATTTTTATCCAGAGAAAAAAGCAACATGATGATGTTAAGGAGCGGTAGAATGATTACAATATAAAAGAAGATTGCATACACGGAAAGATTGTGTAGATGGGAGTGCTATGAATAAAAAAACTGAACAATTTTTTCTCTTGAAATCGGATTGATATTAAAACTGGCAATGTAAATTAGAGCACCATAAATGTATAACACGGCGCCATGGTGCCCCCATGCGACACGTTAGACAGTGCTACATTTCAGTATTCTTTATCTTTATTTTCCGATCCTTACATGGGCATATTTTACAAGGGCATATTTTACATAGCATATTTTACATGGACATATTTTACATAGCATATTTTATATGGGTATATTTTACATGGACATATCTTACTATTCAATATCTGTTGGGGGAGACTAAGCACCTATGGATTGACGTCAATTTAGTAACCAATATTCAATAACCCAATTTTTCAGGCTATTTTTGTTCTGTCTTCCCCTCCTTCTCGTAGCAAATGGTTTATGAACACTCGATAGATTGTATGAAATAATCCGAATGTGCAGTAGATAGGAGGGCCAATTCCTTTCTCCATAAAATATATTAGAATAACCAGAACTAATCAATTCTTTTACCATAATCATACCAAATTCTCCAGACTTTGTCCCCCTCTCCTGCATGAGCAAGTGTTTGGTGAACAATCGATAGGTTATATGAAATAATCCGAATGTACAGTAGGTAGGATGACCAATTCCTTTCCTCACAAAAAAACCATCAATATTAGAACATCCCAAACTTCTTCTCCATTCTTATCCATTCTTCTGTAGGTAATCTTACCCAATTCTCCAGACTTTATCTCTCTCTCTCTTCCCTATCTACCAGCAAGTGTTTTATGTACACTTGAAAGATTATTCGAGATAATCCTGGGATAATTTATCACACATGTGAAAGGAGTTATCACGATTATTTTCTTAAGACACGTCACTCAATTTCATGAATAGAACTAAATCCTCTAACATTTTATGTTTTCTAAAATGAAAACTCTTGATTCGCTTTCAATCTTCATCACCTGCATTACTTCCAGTGGCGGCTCATGATTATTTTTGTTGATGGGGCCAAATAAAACTTTTTCGAAAAATCATGGTTTTGGGTTAGGTTTTGAATATAACACAGACGGTCTAAATAGATCACATTTCTACTGGCCCTAAAAATAGTGCACTGGAAATGTGTGAAGTTTACTAATTAGGGAGAAAAGACGCTGAATTTCAGAGACCTATATATATTTTAGCGTTATATATTCAACTTTCAAAGCTAATCAGTATTACGTTAAAAGTAATAATTATGAACAAATAATTTATAAAATAATAAATATATATTACACATTATTTTTGATGTGAAAGGCCCCACTGTCCCTTAATTACGAGCCGCCACTGATTACTTCTATTCTTATTTGTTATGTGTGTGTGAATTATTCCTGTTTTCAGAAACAAGATGCAATATATATCAATGGATTATTTAATTGACAAGAGTAATTGTTTTATTAAAGCCATTTTTAAAAACTTGTTCACATTGAAGAAAAGTCCAGGTAATCTTATAGTTTTCTTATTAAACATTCAGGAAAGATAATGTTTGCCAAGTCTTGTCAGTTTAGTCTTCTGAAGTCTCTAGTGACGCCACCAATATACCCACAGACGTGTTTATTACGTCAAAGAAAACATTAAACTAGATGATTCGTCACAAAGTAATTTCATCGGTATATAACAACCGTTAAGTTTTCATTTACCTCAGAGGTTCTAAACTTTTTCTGTTGATGCCTCCTTGAAGATGAGACAAGACTGTCACGCCTCCCCGTTCCTCCCTCTTCGTATTTATTGTATTTAAAAAGAAAACTAAAAAAATTGTTTATCACTCTGAGCGTTATATTCCATAAACACTACTACTGCCTTGTAGTTTGATTGGGGACAATCAAAGCTTAGAGGAGCAAACCGTACACAAAACTGGACGACATGCAAACCAAGTAGTCCAAAAAAAAAAACAACAACTGGTAATCTGAACAGATGACGTTCAACAACCCGTGAGGGAAGGTTGTCTAAGGGTAGCTACCCTGAAAGAAAATAACAACCTGCTGCCTTGCAGGTCTGCTGGGGCAGCCAAGGTTGATGGAGAGCGAACCCAGTAAACGCTGGCTAAAACCGGACACATCGCCAAAGGATAAGCACCAGAGCTCCAAATGGCGATAAAGATGGGACGAATCACACACATGCTAAGAAAAAAAGTTGATCGAGAGAGAGAGATCCATAAACACAGTAACATTGGTACTGAGAAATAAATGTAAACATTAAAAAAATTTGGACAAGAAATTTGAGAAAAATATCAACATGATTCAAAATCAATGATTGTCTGTGTTATTGTTTAAATTTATTATTGGTAACTGAACTCCAGGCAGACCCATAAGTGCTCAATCTTCTCCAACAGATATCGAAGGGTTTGCATGCTGATGGTTCATGTGGCTCGCTGGTTAAACACACTTATTTCTCTGTTCCTCAAGCATCTAGTTCTACTTATACAACGCGTAATTTTAAACTCCTTAAATTGTTGGAATAAATCAATGTCAATTTTAGTGTTATCATCCAACAGTAGGTTGTCAAGAGACAGAAGAACATCCCCCTTATCCATCCCAAACTTCCCAACAATCTATGCTTTCTATACTAGTATGTCCGCTCTCTTGTTTCCATGAATTCCCGCATGTCCAGGACAGTAGATCCGCGTGAGTCTCTGAAGGTTAGAAACCGCTTTTAGTATTTTGTTGTTGTTGATCCAGAAGCACTTGAGCTTTCAGCTCTTCGGTTCGGTGCCATGGACATCGTAACCCTCCTGTTCAGTGCCACGAACACCGTAAATCTGGACAACCTATAGCTTTTCTGCCAGCCCGCATAATTGAACCGTACTCACAGGGGGCTTGTCACCCGTCGTCCAACACGTTACGAACACGCTGGACAGGCGGGCCGCTATTAGTATAAAACGTAATAAAAACAAAATCGACAAAATATTTTAATAACAATTTACGATTCCCCTGAAACTGGCTCCTTTCTGGGGAGGCGTTCCTATCAGGTTGAGAGTCACTGATCTGCTACCCACACGAGGGTCTTAGTTCGACACAAACTCTGTAACGCAGCATGCTAGATTTATTCTCTCATTTTATTTAATGACAAATTGTTACACACGTGTTGTGAAAATAAATTGTGTTGATAGTCTCACGTCAACAATGGCATTAAATTTGAGTGTTCTTCTCCTCATGGTGAAGAATACTGTCGATAAAACATCAATAAAATGATTTTTATTGATTTGCGCAACTTTTTATTGTTGTAATGTCTTTGACGTTTCTGGTTTCACTTCTTGTGATTATTACTTTAGTAACTTTTCAATCTTTACTTCAGTAACTTTTCAATTTTTACTTCAGTAACTTTTCAATTTTTACTTCAGTAACTTTTCAATTTTTACTTCAGTAACTTTTCAATCTTTACTTCAGTAACTTTTCAATTTTTACTTCAGTAACTTTTCAATTTTTACTTCAGTAACTTTTCAATTTTTACTTCAGTAACTTTTCAATCTTTACTTCAGTAACTTTTCAATTTTTACTTCAGTAACTTTTCAATTTTTACTTCAGTAACTTTTCAATTTTTACTTCAGTAACTTTTCAATCTTTACTTCAGTAACTTTTCAATTTTTACTTCAGTAACTTTTCAATTTTTACTTCAGTAACTTTTCAATTTTTACTGTAATATTTTGTGGTTATTACTTTAGTAACTTTTCAATTTTTACTGTGATATTTTGTGATAGAGAAAGAACACTGATGTCCTGAAAGAACTAAATGTTAAAGAGAATTGGCTGATAAACAACATACTATACAGAAAAATTACATACTTTGGTCACATCAAGCGTCACGATGGTCTGGAAAGAACAATACTAAAGGGCAGGGTCCCAGGACGCAGAGGCAGAGGCAGACCAAGAAGAAGATGGCTACAAGATATTAAAGAAACCATGAACATGACCATCGACGAAGTGGGTGAACTGGCAAGAGACAGAATGAATTTCAGATGTGCTGCAAAGAGAGCAACGTCCTATAAAAGATACGCACCTTGATGATGATGATTTTGTGATTATTACTTTAGTAACTTTTAACTTTTTACTGTAATATCTTGTGATTGTTACTGTAATATCTTGTAATTGGTACTAAAATAACTTGTGAATGTTACTGTAGTAATTTGTGATAGCTGAGCTTGAGTGTGTTCTCATTAACCCCAGCCTCTTGTCACAGATTACACAACGTCTCTATACAGATCGCTTTGTGTTTTATGTATGTGTTGTCTTAGCACACTAAGCATCTCCCTCTTTCTATAATGTCCGCAATGTTACAGTTCGACTTGTTCACCAAAGTTTCTTTCCCTTGACTAGAGCTTGCAGTCCCGCTTGATCGTCTGATGTCCCTTGGCTAGAGCTTGCAGTCCCGATTGATCGTCTGATGTCCCTCGGCTAGAGCGTGCAGTCCCGCTTGATCACCTGATGTCCGTTGGCTAGAGCTTGTAGTCCCGCTTGATCGCCTGATGTCCCTTGGCTAGAGTTTGCAGTCCCGCTTGATCGCCTGATGTCCCTCGGCTAGAGCGTGCAGTCCCGCTTGATCACCTGATGTCCCTTGGCTAGTGCTTGCAGTCCCGCTTGATGGCGTGATGTCTCTTGGCAAGGGCTTGCAGTCCCGCTTGATGGCCTGATGTCCCTTGGCTAGATCTTGCAGTCCCGCTTGCTGCAACCTCGAATTAGGACCGTGCCGTTCTGTTCACTGGCGTATTTTGATTACTTTTTTTTTTACGGAGATTCCAAAGATTGTTACCGGAGCTACGGAGTTTGTGCTTTTAACAATAGTCTTGACGGGTGGCGTGTCATTTCTGCGACGACTAACCGAGACATAACAGGGGAAAACCAGGTGGAATGATGTCAACCCTTCGTCCTTAGACCCTTTTATTTTTTTTGTTTCTTAACTTGGTCTTCTTTCTTCATCTGTTTAATATGAAGTTGAATCTTGACACAGAAACGAAATGTGAACACTGTTTTTCCGATCGAGAAGCACTTGAGCTTTCAGCTCTTCGGCTCGGTGCCATGGACATCGTAACCCTTCGGTTTGGTTCCACGAACACAGTAAATCTGGAGAACCTGTGGCTCTTTCTGCCAGCCCGGGGAATTGAACCCTCCCTGCGAGAATCACACCGTCGTCCAACGCGCTACGAACACGCTGGGCAGGCGGGCAAATCTGAACATACGAGTATATACATGCATATACATACATACATATATACATACATAACAATCTTTATATATATGCAACAACATAACAACTTTTGTATACGTACAACAACCATATATTTCATCTGTTAGATTAACGATAATCGCAACTCTAAACCCTCTCTACTTGTAACTTCTATCTGTATGTCTTAACAATGACGTGTTGTTACGATACCTTGTTCTAAGTTAATATCCAAATTTCAGAATGACATTTTGAAGGGGGTAACATTATTACAAGAAATCATAAATCTATTTGAATGTCTTATCTCAAAGTTTGTTTTCTGTGATATACAAGCTCCAGCACAATACATCTAACCAGTGGCGGCTCGTCATTAAGGGCCAGCCCACCAAAAATAATGTGTAACGTGTATAAATTTTATTTTAACCTAACACAATGCCGTGATTTTCCACACAAAAATATGTCTGGTCCCACCAACAAAACTTAGCACGAGCCGCCACTGCATCTAACACCGTCTTTTATTTTCAGAAGTATTTGGTTAAACAATTGTGTTATACATGTGTGTATATACGTGTGTGTAATCAGAGAATCTAGCTATTTTGCCCTGCTAGTTATTAAAATCCGTGAGCGTCTGTAGCTCAAGCGGTAGTGAGCTCGATCACGAACCCAAGCGTACCTGGTTCAAACCCCACGGTGGGCAAGTTTGGAAGCAAATTCGTTTCCGTGGGATTTTTATAAAAGGTAAAAGTAGCCCTCACCGTTCAGAAAGCAATGGCAAACTACTGAACGTATAAGTGGTGCCTAGAACATCAACGACTCGTTTACTGTTGTGGATGGCTACGTCCTTTAGGAAATGCCACGATTTTTATTTTCATTTATAACAATAAACTGGAAGGACAAAATTTCAGATACCGAAGTCCTCACAAGATCAAAAATCTGCAATCGTCAACATCCTGTTGCAGAAGGCCTAAATGAGATGAGCTGGTCACGTTGGTCGGATGTCTGATAAACGCATCCCAAAACAGTTGATGTATGGCGAACTTGAAGGGGCAGACGTTCAGCTGGTGGAAAGAAAAAGCGCGTTAAAGGCACTCTTAAAGTGTCTCTGAAATACTTCGATATAGACACCACGTGCTGGGAATCCCTGGCGCAAGATCACCAAATGTGGCGCTGTAACAACACAAGAGGAAGCCGCATAGCTGAAAATCATCGTGCCGTTGAGGCACAAAGAAAACGAGCTGCGCGAAAAGACAGAACACACAACACGCACATATCTAACCTTGATCATGTATTCCCCACCTGTGGTAGGAGATTGTGTTCTAGGATTGGACTATAGTCACCTCCGCACACACCAGAGAGGTGCAGCAGCACACGTCTGAGACTGTTGTCATCATCGCTTGCGATGGATGACTATTATTATAATATTATTAATAAGAGAATCACGTGTGTAGACATTGAGGTGGTAAACCAAGGGTTCAAGAAAGTAAGAGAATCATAAAGTAGACATTGAGGTGGTAAACCAAGGGTTCATCATAAAGTAGACATTGATGTAGTAGACCAAGGGTTCAAGAAAGTAAGAGAATCATAAAGTAGACATTGATGTGTTAAACCAAGGGTTCAAGAAAGTAAGAGAATCATAAAGTAGACCAAGAGTTCAAGAAAGTAAGGACTCCTTAGAAAAACCCCGAAATAAACTTTGCTAAGACAGGCGAGAAATATCATATATAATATAAAATATTTAAAAAATGTCCATGATCCTTAAAAAAGCGTAAGCACAAAGTACTGTAGTTTTACAAATTACAAAAACAATGACAAAATACAGCAACGTTTCGACCAACAAAGCCTTTATCAAGCAAACGAACAACAGGAGTGACAATTTAAAAAAACATATTGGCCATGATCCTTAAAGACTTTGGGATTTAAAATGCCTGTCACTTCATATTTCTAAGCCCTAGTGTGCAGGAGGTAGAAGGGACAATTCTTTACATCATGTTTGGAACGTTGAGTGTGGGATTGTACACTCTTGAGTCCGACTCGCTAGGAGAAGCACTAGGCGAAGCACTAGGCGAAGCACTAGGCGAAGCACTAGGCGAAGCACTAGGCGAAGCACTAGGCGAAGCACTAGGCGAAGCACTAGGCGAAGCACTAGGCGAAGGCTTACGCATTACACTATTTCGTGCCCATGCTCAATAAATCATACTCAGCTCCAAAGAAAACATTGAACGAATTTCTCAGGATAGAAAGATATGGAGAAATTGCTTAAATGCTGCATGTAGCGTACAACGGAACGAGAGAAATATACATATAATAATATAAAACAAAAACTGAACCGAAAAAGTAAAAAAAAAAAATAACTATAAATTTGCTGTGCGTTTTCTCATTTTGGCCAAAGTTTGATTTTGATGAATCTGAACACTAACAACAATATTATTTGTGAAGTAAAATCTCTGCTTTATGAAATCTTGTATAACGAGTACTTCTGAATAATGAACACATATCACCATCAAGTTAAACATCTGTTTAAAATTACAACATGTAAAATACGTTTTGATAACCATTTTCATGATTATAACTGGAATAACTATACTGAAAATGTCTGGTACTGGTCCGATATTAAATATCTCTCATCGAGTCCCAACTTTGCTTGTAATGTGCATGTGTATCTAATAAATTTTAAGTTATTTGCATATCCTTTGCTGGACTTTGCGAATCAACCCCAGCTTGTTAACGCTGTTCGGGATTTCTCTAGGCATTATTACGTTCAGTAGTTTGCCATTGCTTTCTGAACTTGTGATGCCATCGTCCTTGTCCACAGCGTGACTCGAACTCAGAACGTCGGGTTAATAGACCGAGTCACTATCCCCTAAGCCATGGTCTCCACCGTGTAACTAATAACTCGGTAAATAAATCATGTAAACTAGTTTAGCAACGATATGAGATGCAGATTTGTTTTGAATATCTAGATTTAATAACTAAGATGTTATGACTAAGATTTAATAGTTTCAAAGGAAGGACTGTCATAACTAATAAGCTTTTAAAATCTTGAGGATAACAAACGAATTCTTTGTTTATATCTTATGTAGGAGATTAAAGTCTCTTTAAAACGATGCAAAACTGGTCACGACAGAAATGACGTGTCTACGCAGAATGTTGGAAATATCAAGAAAAAACTAGTCACAACAGAGATGAAGTGTCTACGCAGAATGCTGGGAATATCAAGAATAAAACTAGTCACGACAGAGATGAAGTGTCTACGCAGAATGCTGGGAATATCAAGAAGAAAACTAGTCACGACAGAAATGAAGTGTCTACGCAGAATGCTGGGAATATCAAGAAGAAAACTAGTCACGACAGAAATGAAGTGTCTACGCAGAATGCTGGGAATATCAAGAAGAAAACTAGTCACGACAGAAATGAAGTGTCTACGCAGAATGCTGGGAATATCAAGAAGAAAACTAGTCACGACAGAGATGAAGTGTCTACTCAGAATGCTGGGAATATCAAGAAAAAAACTAGTCACGACAGAGATGAAGTGTCTACGCAGAATTCTGGGAGTATCAATAAGATACCGGTTTAGAAATGAAGACATCAGAAATAAAATGGGTACAACATCAGTACTGAGCTTCATCAAGAAACAACAAATTAAATGATTCGGCCACATACGCAGATTACCAACAGACCAAAGAGCAATGTTACCCGGATACAGTGGATACAAAGCAATGTTACCCCGATACAGTGGATACAAAGCAATGTTACCCGGATACAGTGGATACAAAGCAATGTTACCCCGATACAGTGGATACAAAGCAATGTTACCCCGATACAGTGGATACAAAGCAATGTTACCCCGATACAGTGGATACAAAGCAATGTTACCCCGATACAGTGGATACAAAGCAATGTTACCCCGATACAGTGGATATAAAGCAATGTTACCCTGATACAGTGGATACAAAGCAATGTTACCAGGATACAGTGGATACAAAGCAAAAGGCCGCGCACACGTCAGAGATAACAGAGGTGACGAAAAACACTATTTATGAAGCGCACACAAACGCCCGTTCTAGAAATCTTTTCTTATCCTGTCTCTATGAGGCAAAAAAGGATTATAGAAAAGAAGAAGTCAACCAAGGCAGGTGCTTTCAACCACAGCCAACTCTAGATAACTAGGCCAGACAACTGAATAGGGTTCCCAACCTAGATCAGAAAAGGGGGCCGGAAAATATAGATGTTTGATAAAACACTGCAAGATTTTTTGCAATTTTACTCTATTCTATGAGTCGCGGTAGCGTAGTTGTTAGTGAACTCGCTTCTCAAGGCTGGTGGTTTGGGTTCAACTCCCGCAGTGCGCGTGGAATTTTCCCGACCGCGACGGCTCTCAAGTCGACCCAGCCTCAACTGGGTACCAGACATGCTCTGGGAAAGTAAAGGCAACCGGCGTGATGCTGACCACATCCCCCATCGTCAGTGCCGAATGTCAATGAAAAATGCAGGCCTAACACTGTATTGCCCTATATACCACGAAGTATGAAAGTGTTCCTTTACTTTTACTTTATGAGTCTATGGTTATTTATGGTGAAAAATATTCATAATATTGATATTCCTTATTGTTAAACGTAAATTGTTGCATAATATAACTTAGATTTAGCATTTTGTGTTGATTTTAAAATGAATTCGTCTATATACATCAATACTGGAATGCGAGGTCACGTGGTGTAGTTGGGGTTTGATTTCCCATAATTCTTACCTGAGTCCGAAGGCTCATAAGTTTATAGTTGACTCTGTTTCAACCCACTAATGAGTTATGTTTTATTTTATTACAGCGTATAGTGGATCTTTACAAAAGGACGATGGCACCACTCGTTCAGAAAGCAATGGCAAACTACTGAACGTAATAATGCCTAGGAAAATCACAAACAGCGTTAAAAAGCTGGGTTGCTTCGCAAAGTCCTGTAAAGGATATGCAATTAACTTTTTATAGGCCAACAAACATTAAAAATTAGAATTAGCTCCTGTCAGAGAAAATCTACTTATAAAACAATAAAAATATTCCAACCAGAACTAAATTTATCTAAACTTTTCAAGTATCGATTCACCAAAACAAAGTTCCTACTTCAAATAATTGTTTGGCATATTAGCAGATTTTGTGGCTATTTATCTCTTGAAGACAAGGTATCAGTGCCAGGTTTCCACAATAATAAAATGTAGGGTTGTTCTTGTTTACAGAATGTAGCATCCCCTCTCTATTGTTATCTATGTCATTCTTATTGACTATTTAAACATACGTTGTCTCGCTGTAAGGACACGTTAAATTGTGTATAAACCAGTTTCGACCTTTTAGGGAATCCAGAACTCACACGTGGATAAATTCACTGTGGAATTAAATGAGGTGGCAAATGAAAACTGATAAAAGGCAAGGATGTCTTTGATCTAAAAACAGGGATGAATCTATACATATTTCTGGAACATTCAGCATGGTTACAGTATAACTGTTGTTCTATTCAGCGATACCAGCAAAGAATTTCTTTTGTTTTTAGAATGTTCTTCAAGAAGAAGAGACAAGGCAAGGTTTAGATCTTCCCCCAGGGATGCCTTGTGTCAACCATAGGACACGGTTGTCGTTGGAGACCATTCCAGGGTAAACGAACTCAACGGATGGATCATGAAAAGACAACCCCGCCGTGGTGATGTTATGACATCAGTGCGATCTGCTGCAAGCATAAAATGGACTCAACTTCAGATTTGAGAAGATACCATGCCGAGATACAAGCAAGGATGAGTGGATGAATACCCAATCTTTGAATGACGTGCAGTGCTCAACCAACACACGCGGAGACTAGAAATCGCTTTGTAGTTTCTCACCCATCACCAAAATATTGCCATGTTTATATTGATTTGTTTATGGAGTGGTCACAGCATGGACTCGCAGGTTTATTTGAATTAGAAGAGCTGTGCGTATGATCACGTGTTGTCTATTGGTTTGTTTATCGTTAACTTGTAACTTGCTTGTAGTTGGCTGTGTATACTATTTTCTTATAAACGTATATATTTACACTGCAGCTGTCCGTGTGTACCAAGAGACATTTTCTAGGGATTCTCAACGCACATCTAATTCTTCATGAGTCAAGACTGTTTTCTCTTTGCACATGGGTGGTAGGGTTAAAGGTCGCAGTGCAAAGGATGCAATAGATTTGATATATATGCCATGATTAAATGTGTTATTTATTTTATAACCGGGTACCATTAGTGTAGTAGCATAACCAGGCACCTTGCTATAGTAGAGTAACCAGGCGCCTTGCTATAGTAGCGTAACCAGGCGCCTTGCTATAGTAGCGTAACCAGGCGCCTTGCTATAGTAGCATAACCAGGTGTCCTTGCTATAGTAGCATAACCAGGCGCCTTGCTATAGTAGCATAACCAGATCTCCTTGTTATAGTAGCATAACCAGATCTCCTTGTTATAGTAGCATAACCAGACCTCCTTGTTATAGTAGCATAACCAAACCTTGTTATAGTAGCATAACCAGACCTCCTTGTTATAGTAGCATAACCAGACCTCCTTGTTATAGTAGCATAACCAGACCTCCTTGTTATAGTAGCATAACCAGACCTCCTTGTTATAGTAGCATAACCAGGCGCCTTGCTATAGAAAAGTAACAGAGCTCCCTTATAATAGTGGCGTAACCAGACGCCATTGCCACAGTACTGTAACCGGCGACCTTATAATAGTAACATAACTAGGCGCCCTTGCTATACTAGCGTAACTAGGCGCCCTTGCTATACTAGCGTAACTAGGCGCCCTTGCTATACTAGCGTAGCTAAGCGATCTTGTTATTGTAACGCAAACAGACATCCTTACTAAAGTATCAATATTATAAATTATGGTGCATGATTACGGTAATGTAAAGAAGACATGCGTCCTTGCTATAGTAGAGTAACCAGGTGTCCTTGCTATAGTAGAGTAACCAGGTGTCCTTGCTATAGTAGAGTAACCAGGTGCCCTTGCTATAGTAGAGTAACCAGGTGTCCTTGCTATAGTAGAGTAACCAGGTGTCCTTGCTATAGTAGAGTAACCAGGTGTCCTTGCTATAGTAGAGTAACCAGGTGCCCTTGCTATAGTAGCGTAACCAGGTGCCCTTAATGTAGTAGAGTAACCAGGTGTCCTTGCTATAGTAGAGTAACCAGGTGTCCTTGCTATAGTAGAGTAACCAGGTGCCCTTGCTATAGTAGAGTAACCAGGTGTCCTTGCTATAGTAGCGTAACCAGGTGCCCTTAATGTAGTAGAGTAACCAGGTGCCCTTGCTATAGTAGAGTAACCAGGTGCCCTTGCTATAGTAGAGTAACCAGGTGTCCTTGCTATAGTAGAGTAACCAGGTGCCCTTGCTATAGTAGAGTAACCAGGTGTCCTTGCTATAGTAGCGTAACCAGGTGTCCTTGCTATAGTAGCGTAACCAGGTGCCCTTAATGTAGTAGAGTAACCAGGTGTCCTTGCTATAGTAGAGTAACCAGGTGTCCTTGCTATAGTAGAGTAACCAGGTGCCCTTGCTATAGTAGCGTAACCAGGTGCCCTTAATGTAGTAGAGTAACCAGGTGCCCTTAATGTAGTAGAGTAACCAGGTGTCCTTGCTATAGTAGAGTAACCAGGTGCCCTTAATGCAATAGAGTAACCAGGCATCCTTGTTATAGTAGCACAACCTGTCATCCTTGTTATCGTAGCAATATTAACACATTATTATGGTAAGTTGGAGTAGACAAACATGAGACATTGCTATAGTAGCAATATTAACACATTATTATGGTAAGTCGGAGTAGACAAACATGAGACATTGCTATAGTAGCAATATTAAAGATACATTTTGGTGAGTAATGAGACACATGGAAGTGATTGTTTGAAGTATACATCAGAGACATGTATACAAACTAGGCTTGAGGAAGAGAGAAAGACACAAGATCAAACTGAGTGCAATTTTTCTGGTCTGTCTGATGTTCCGTTGGGTGCGAGGAGAACTAGTGTTGGTGATGAGCATGTGTTATTGTTAAAATAGAAACATTAATACAACATTACAGTTAATTAGGGAATCTTCTTCTTCTTCTTTTGTCGCCACAGTGCTACCTGGTTGTTGTGGTTTTCTGTTTTTGTCTTGCGCTGCTCTAGTAGCATAATAAATAATACTTCCTCTCGTACCGTTATACGTTACATAGGGCCTGTAAGCAATTTCTCCATACCGCTTTATCCTGGGCAACTCGCTTAATCTCCTCCATGAGACCGATATTTCTTGCCTCTCTCAGCAAAGTTCGTTTCAGGGTCTCCCTAGGTCGTTCTCTCTGTCTTGAACTCTTTGCATTCCACTTCAATGCCTGCTTTGATATTCGTTGATAATTTTTCCTCAAGATGTGTCCAACATATCTCCATCTTCTCTTTCATATAACAGTTGTCACTAGCTCTAGTAGCATGGGTGATAGTTATTATTGCTCTTTGACATAATTCTGCCATGCAATCTAACTAAATGTTTTCACGGTCTTTCTCTCACATTCTTTCCTGATGTTCTGTCGTGGAAGACTTTATACTGTGTAGTTTAGATGCATTCTTGGCCAAACCACTTCATTCTTTGTTTCTCACTGTAATTCAAACAAGATTCTGTACCATCTTTCCTTTTTATGCTGATATTGGCGACTCTGTCCTTTCTGATCTTGTTGGTAACTTGTCGTAGGCATCGCATTTCACATGTAATTATTTTATGCGACTATACTGTGCTCATTGTCCATGATCGGCCCTTGTAACACAAAAATAATAAGGAAATAACGGAATAATAGAGCACAGCTTGTAAGGAATATAACAACGTAAACATGGAAAATAACAGAGAAAGAGAAGATAGAAGAATTTGTGAGAAAACAAGATAAGATAGTAAGACAGACATGAATTACACGATAATGCAGCTAGAGTCATGAAAATATGACATGTTTAAGACATGCTACAAGAATGGCTTCAGACATTAATTTCTATGTAAAGAAAATTTGAAGACATCAAAGAAATCTGTGTTTATCACAACAATTTCCGGTCTGTTTTATTACTGTAGTAAATCATCATCTCTATCGTCGCTGGGGTCAAATGCAGACCACCATGTTTGTTTCCTTCCAACCACAAGGGTGATAAGCGAGACTGGCGTGTCACCACATCAAATAGAACGAACTCTGAACATTTAGAACTACACGTAAACGCCTTGATAAGTCTTTGGATATCAATCAAGAACAATGCAAACATCAACATCGTAGCCAACCAACAAGAACGGATGGAGTTGGTCGATATATTAACAGGGTCACAATTTATCGAAGGCATAACTAACACACGGGTATCGTTGATAGAGGATAATATTGTCTTTCGTTGTTTCTTTCAGATCAAACATATTTCATTTCTTTGTGGACATCTTCATTCATTTCACATGATTTCATTTTAGTTTATTTTGTAAAAATTCCAAGTTATATACATTATCGAGTCTGTGTGTTGCCGGGCTGGCAAGGGGAGCAAAGAATAATAACACTGATGCCTAGAAGGCATGTCGTAAGAGGCGACTGATGTAGAGACCTAGGGAAGCTACCCTAGTAAATAAAAAGCGTTACAGAAATCGGATGTACTTGTAGGCGCATAACTGGCACAACGTACAATCGTTCTTAGGCTCAGATCAGATACAACTCACAAAGAGTGATTAACAAGTGATCGTGCTTCTGCGCCTTTTGTCTAAGATCAAAGTGTAATTCCCCAACTTAATCACAGCTAAAGTTAGGAGCCTTCATAAAACGCCAAATGGCATACTCAAATACACTTAAACATGCTACAGCAGCACCCATCGAAAGAATGATGACGCTCAGAGTTTACACATTCAACCGTACTGGGTCCACTCGTTGTGACACTTTCAGGTAGGGTCCAATTACAAAAATTAATATTTAAAAATAATTTATTATTTTAAAATTAAATTGCTAAATTTCATTTACAATGTTGTGTAATTTATACATGTGTCAGCGAGAACTGGAAAATTACTAAATATGTAGAAATTAAGTTGAATGCATTTGACAATAGATGTTTGCAAAAAATAATGAAGATAAAATGGGATGAATTCAGAAGTGATGAAATCAGAAAATTGTCTGTTCTACCACTAGAAACAGCTGTTATCCCATGATATATAGCTTTAAAACTAAATTATATACCCGCCTGCCCAGTGTGTTCGTAGCTCGTTGGACGACGGGCGACAAGCCCCTTGTGAGTGCGGGTTCAATTTCGCGGGCTGGCAAAACAACCACAGGTTCTCCATATTTACGGTGTTCGTGGACCCGAGCCGAAGGCTTACGATGTCCATGGCACCGAGCCGAAGAGCTGAAAAGCTCAAGTGCTTCTGGATCGAAAGATACACTCTTTGGCTGAAATCGGATGCATGTGTCCTAAACGTGTAGAAATCTTATGCGTTTAGGGGCCTACAAACCAATGTGCAACGTATACACGTTCTTGGCAAAGATCAAACATATCACAAAGAGTGATTCAAATTGGTCGTAAAGAACGAACGCAAAGAAGAAAAATAAGAAAGATACACACAAAATACCCTAAATTATGAGTTATCATTGTCAATGTTATCTCAGTAATAAGTTATGCTAGTGAAAGTTGGATGTTAACTTCTTCTTCTTCTTCTTCTTCTTCTCTTAACTTCCATTGAATCATAAGGCATCAGCAAATGTCTTCCAACCAGATCTAGTCTTGAACAAGTCAGCTTAGTTCAGTCCAGTTCTTTCCAGCCTCTTTTATTTCTCTGTCTATGGTTCGTCTCCATGTCTCTCTATCTCGTCTCCAAACCCTCTGCTCTCCCGGATTGAATTTTGGAACAACATGTGGATAGCCAGGTCTTCTGCATTCTTAATATATGGCTCACCTTCCTTAATCTCCTGCTTGGCCCGCGTGCCCAGCGTGTTCGTAGCGCGTTGGACTACGGGTGACTAGTCCTCTGTAAGTGCGGGTTCAACTCCGCGGACTGGCAGAAAAGCTACAGGTTCCCCAGATTTACGGTGTTCGTGGCACCGAGCCGAAGGGTTACGATGTCCATGACACCGAGCCGAAGAGCTTTCAGCCCAAGTGCTTCTGGATCGGAAAAAAAAAAATCTCCTGCTTGTTATTTTCTCAATGATATTGTTGATGTCTGCGCATTGTGTAATCTCGATCATGAGAGTATATAGGATGAACATAAACAAAGATATAGAAGACATGTGGAATGCATTTGAAAATAGATGTTTTTGAAAAATAATGAGAATAAAATGTGACCAATTCAGGAGAGGTGTTGAAATCAAAGAAATGTCAGGTCAGCCACTAGTAATAACTATTATAAGAAGGAGAAGATATGTTGGGCATACTCTGAGAAAAAATGATAAAAGGATCGCAAATCAGACATTGAAGTGGGAGATAAATGATGGAAGAAAGAAAAGTCGTAATATGAAAATCCTGATAAGAGCTTTAGTAAGATAGGTGAGAAATTTAGAACAATTTTGTAACAGAGTTTGAACGCTCTTTGACATTGTTCCTGCAAGAGAGAGTTAAATACATTTAGTAAAAGTTGCATGATTCCTAATGCGATATTTGATTTACTGTATTAATTCTCGCTGAGTTCGTTGGTCCTGTGCCCGAAGAAACCCTTTTAATAGAAACGTTGATTCTTTGTTATAGTATCTATGTATACCTGAAATAAATTTTGTGTCTGTGTCAATCAAAATTTAGAATTTAAACAAGAAAAAAAAGTGTCATGGGCGGATGGTGTTTAGTGTCGAGGTGGAGAAATAAAAAAAACCCTATTTATTTATTTGTATATTGTAGCCAGACTACTACCGGGTCGTAGTCCCATGTCTTCTGTATTTGTCTTGCTCTTCTCAGATGACTTACACAAACGAGTGTCACTAGACAAGCACTTGAGTGGAACCAGAAAGGGGAAGGGAAAAGTGGATACCTTAAACAGACCCAGAGACGGCGTCTTATTGATAAACAAAATAATACTGGTTTATTCTGAGAAGTCTTAGAGAAAACGGACAGATCCAGGGAGGGACAGTGCAGGACAGCTGTTTAGATCCTATGCTTTACGAAGAGAGATGGGGAATAAGTAAATTCTCAGATGGCATGCAGGAGTTTCTGATTTCTGCAGGAGTTTCTGCATTTTAAAATATCATTTCAGCACCGCATCTATCCATGTTTTTCTATCTCACGCCTTTTGTCCCTATGTTCTTCTATAGAAAACGTTATAGACATTATGGTCTGGATATTTTTACTAGGTGGTCAAATCATTGTATTATCTGACTAGAGCAGCGTTTCCCAAAGTGGGCGGTCCCCCCCAGTGGGCGCTGAAGCCTTCCAGGTGGGGCGATAGTGGGTTCAGAAAGCATTTGAGGAGTTTTTTCGTGATTGTGCGATTTAATAATCATTACAAATTTGAATTCTTCATTTTAATTCATCTTATGCCCATCTTACACGATCCATTTTTTCATCAATTTTCTATTTCATGTATATAATCATTTGAAATTTGACCATGTATGACAGAAATATATATCCATTTTCTATGTTAAAGTGAAAATAGAGCATGTATATATAGGGCGGGGCGTTGGCAAACTGTTATAATGTGGATGGGGCGTTTCAAAGTTTACGTCGTGCAAAGTGGGCGGTGGGCCAAAAAAGTTTGGGAATCTATGGTCTAGAGTATTTAACATGGTAATATATGAAAAAAGCAGGCATTGAAGTTGGATGCAGAGAGTTCAAGAAAGAGAGGGCGAACTAAGGAGACCCTGAAAAGAACTTTACTGAGAGAGGCAAGAAATATCGGTCTCAGTTCCATGGAGGAGATTAAGTGAGTTGCCCAGCATAGAGCGGTATGGAGAAATTGCTTTATGCCATATGTAACGTACGAGAGGAATTATTATTAATATATGAAAAATATCAGATAAATATTTGATAATAATTTAGATTTTAGATGTTCAGTCTCTATTTTAGATGTTTAGTCTCTATTTCAGATGTTTAGTCTCTATTTTAGATGTTCAGTCTCTATTTTAAATGTTCAGTCTATATTTTAGATGTTCAGTCTCTATTTTATATGTTCAGTCTCTATTTTAGATGTTCAGTCTCTATTTTAGATGTTCAGTCTCTATTTTAGATGTTCAGTCTCTATTTTAGATGTTCAGTCTCTATTTTAGATGATGCATAAATGTCGAAAAGTAAAAAGAAAAGTAAAGTGTCCATTTTATATCTTGAAGTGTATTGGATAATACGGTGTTGCTCCCATATTTTTCATTGACCGTCGACACACGAAGAGGGATTTGGTCAACATCCCCCTGGCCGCCTTTGCTTTCCAGTACTTTTCCCGGCACCCAATTGAGGCTAGACCGACCTGTGAGCAATTACGTAGGAAAAATGTCCAATACACAATGTGGAAGTGAACCCGAACCACTAGCGTAAGAAGATAGTTCACAAACAACTACGCTCCTGCAGCTCTTAGATACAGATGTAAGTAACAATAAAGAGCGTATTAAGCAAGATAACAATTGGGAAATAAAAGAATAACAAAATGTGAACGATTCATTTTTCCTACCATTATTTTTTTTATTCATTTACCATCGGCACACGATGAGTTTAGTGAACTCGCTTCTCAAGGCTGGTGGTCCGGGTTCAACTCCGCAGTGGGCGTGGAATTTTCCCAACCGCGACGGCTCTCAGGTCGACCCAGCCTCAACTGGGTAACAGACATGCTCTGGGAAAGTAAAGGCGGCCGGCGTGATGCTGACCACATCACCCATCGTGTGCCGACAGTCAATGAAAAATACAGTCCTAACACTGTATTGACCTATATAACACAAGGTATGAAAGGGTTCCTTTACTTTTTTTTTACTTACACTATGAATGATGTGGTGAAAATGACATCTGTTGTATTTATTTCCCAGTGTTTTTCTGGTAGCGAAATGAGGTTGGATCAGCCTGAGAGTTGCTAAGGTAGAACACAGTGTCATCTTTCTACTGTAGATTCGAACCGGGACAAAGTATCTAAGAAGCTGTTACACTGTAACCAGTACTTTATCCTAGCTCAGCGTTTCCCAAAGTGGGCGGTACCGACCCCATTGGGCGCTCTAGTGGGGCGGTAGTGGGATCAGAAGCATTTGGGGTAGTTCAGGCGATTAAGGATCGGTGGCTCCTTAAAGAAGACCTTCTTCTTCTCTCTTCCACCATTTACTTCTTTATAGAAGTGTTTGGGGGATGTAGTGATCTTGTGTGTGCTTTTTTTGAAGGCACTTTGTAAGCTGATATTCATGTTCGTAAGGCTGTTCTTGATGCCGTCGCTCCATCTTTTTCGTGGTCTTCCTCTTGCCTTGTACTCATTATACTTTTTCTGTGTGGCTCTCTGTAGGCATAAGCATTCTGGTCAGTTCAACCATTTAATCTGTTATTGTAATAAGAAGACATTAATAATATTTATTTTGAAATAAATTATTTTCGTGAGGTTGCGATTCAATAATCATTTCAAATTTGAATTCTGCATTTTAATTCATCTAATGCCCGTCTTACACGATCATTTTTGAGTCAATTTTCTATTTCATGATAAATCATCTGAAAATTGACCATGTATTACAAAATATATATCAATTTTCTATGTCAAAGAGAAAATAGAGCAGGTATATATGTATATGTGTGGGAGAGGGGGCTGTTATAATGTGGAGAGGGGGCGTTACAAAGTTTATGTTGTGCAAAGTGGGCGGTGGGTCGAAAAAGTTTGGAAATCTATGCACTAGCTCTAAATGATAATAATGAAAAAAAACAAGAAAATCAAGAACATAACAATAAAGTTCTTGGTACAATAAATGCAACATTTGTTTATAAAGTAACTTATTTACCATGAAATGCAACATTTGTTTATAAAGTAACTTATTTACCATGAAATGCAACATTTGTTTATAAAGTAACTTATTTACCATGAAATGAAAATCGTAGCATATTCCTTTATAGGACATAGCCATCAACCACAATAAACGAGTCGCTGATTTTCTAGGCACCACTTATACGTTCAGTAGTTTGTCATTGCTCTCTGAACGGTGAGGTCTATTTTACCTTTTGTAAAAATCCCACGGAAACGAATTTGCTAAACTTGTCCACCGTGGGGTTTGAACCAGGTACGCTTGGGTTTGGAATCGAGCTCCATACCGCTTGAGCTGCAGGCGTTCGCAGTTTTTTCTTAATCATAAGAACAGTTAGTACCGGCAAAGAGAAGAGGGAGACCACAGAGAAGATGGATTCAGGATGTAACTGATGATTTGAGCATGACGGCAGCTGAGGCGAGACATCTGGACTACGAGAGAAATTCCGAAAGACTGTTAAAGTGGTAAAGTTCTGCTTAGGACAATCTATTTGATGATAATGATGATGATGATAATGATGATGATTATGATGATGATGATGATAATATTGATGATGATTATGACAATGATGATGATGATGATAATGATGATAATAATAATAAGGATGATGATGATGATGATGATGATGATAATAATGATGATGATTATGATGATGATGATAATGATGATAATAATAATAATAATGATGCTGATGATGATGATGATGATGATGATGATAATAATGATGATGATTATGATGATGATGATGATAATGATGATGATGATGATGATAACAATGATGATAATGATGATGATGATAATAATAATGATGATGATGATGATTATGACGATGATGATTATGATAATGATAATGATGACGTTGATGATGATGATGATGATGACATTTAACCACATCCCCATTATGAGCCGATATAGTGACTCGTATAATTTGTTAAAATGACGGACATCCATTACACCGGCTACATCAGTATAAGACGACACACAACCATTACACCGGCTACATCACTATAAGATGACACACAGCCATTACACCAGCTACATCAGTATACGATGACACACAGCCATTACACCGGCTACATCAGTATAAGATAACACACATCCATTACACCGGCTACATCAGTATAAGATAACACACAACCATTACACCAGCTACATCATTATAAGACGACACACAGCCATTACACCAGCTACATCAGTATAAGATAACGCACAGCCATTACACCGGCTACATCAGTATAAGACGACACACAACCATTACACTGGCCAAATCAGTATAAGATGACACACAGCCATTACACCGGCTACATCAGTATAAGACGACACACAACCATTACACCGGCTACATCAGTATAAGATAACACACAACCATTACACTGGCCAAATCAGTATAAATTGGAATATAAATGCGTCTTGTAGCAAAATAAATGACGAGTGAAAGGGTTAAGCTGAAAAGGAGAAAGAAAGATAGCCAAAAATAACAAGAGGTGTGAGTTGGAGGTTTGGGGTACAACACAAACAAAATTACGTGCCCCTAGCAAAGGTCATAGTACTATGATTGTTGCCAGTTAAGATAGCAAAGATCAGAGAATTCACACACTATCTTTGTCGAAGTGAATCAAGCACGGTACCAGGCCACAACACCCGGTCCCCTAAACCTTTTCCGCGTTGCCGAGAGCGGAAGCTCTTTTCCCTAAAGATGAAAGCATTTCCACGGAAAAATCAACCAAATTCTCATCGAAATGTAGAGGGAAATGATAGGATACAATCCAAAGAGGTTCTAGATGGAGCAAACATTTAGAGGAAATATAAAAAAGAACCGCTAAACTAGCGAGAGAGGATAGGAAAGAAAATTTTTGTTTGTTTGTAAATGTTTTTCCCGGCTTGTTTGCATTACGCATGTGTTTTGTATCAGCGGGAGTTCCCAGACGGGATCTCTAGCACTTCGTGGTGAACACTTGCAAACCTTTGACATTTAATGATGCGGCCATCGAGAGCGTGATTTGTTTCCCATGGCGGTCTCGCTGACTCGTAAAGATGCCAGATTCTGCCTTTGATCCATTGGCAAAAATAACGAAGCATCGAGAGCAAATATACGTGACAAAACAACTAATAAGCGGGAACCGTTGTAAAGTTTGATTATCGCGTTGCTGAGAAGCATACAGGTTTAATATCATTCGAAACGTTGGATTTATGAATGAAAGCTACTGATAAGGGGCAGGGGTCGTCATAGCAAGTTCTGGCTAGAGGTTATCAAAACAGTCACCTGACCTTACAGCATCACAGCCCAGCTGCGCCGTTTTTCCCGTGCTTATCTCTATATGTATATATTAATTTAAAATTAAATGTAAATTGCAATGTAAATTATTATTATAGCAATGACCATCTATCATGCATAGTGTTCATTTTTAAATTCTCACCTAACTGAAAACAATAATATTTGTAACAACTGTTATAAAATACAGAAGATGGAGATATGTTGAGCATATTCTTCTCCTTTTGTCGTCACACTGTTACCGGGTTGTTGCCCAGTGTTGTGGTTTTCTGTTTTTGTCTTGCTCTGTTCTGGTGGCTTGGGTGATAATTTTTGCTCTTTGACAAGATTCTACTATGCCATTTAACCATCTTTTTTGTGGTCGTCCTCTTGCCTTCTTTCCTGATATTCTTTTGTAGAAGACTATGTATACTATGGAGTTTGGATGCATTCTTATTAAGTGGCCAAACCACTTTATTCTTTGTTTCTCAATGTAATCCAAGTAAGGTTCTGTGCCAACTTTATTTCTTTCTTATGCCATCTAACCATCTTTTTGTGGTCGTCCTCTCGCCTTCTGATGTTCTGTTGTAGAAGCACTGTAACTGTGGAGTTTGCATTCTTATTAAGTGGCCTCTTTATTCTTTGTTTCTCAATGTAATTCAAGCAAGGTTCTGTGCCAACTTTCTTTCTTATGCTGATGTTGGTGACTCTGTTTTTTCTGGCGTTGTTGGTAACTTTTCGTAGGCAGCGCATTTCACATGTTGGGCATCATCATTAATCCTCTCCGCTCCTCGTGGAGCATAGGGCCTCAACAGTTGTTCGCCACTCTTCTCGGTCTCTGGCTGTTCTTTTTATGTTCTCCCAGGTCAATTGAGCACTCTTCAACTCCTCAGTAAGACCTCGTCTCCAAGTCTGCTTACATGTTGGACATACTATGAGAACAAAAATCCCAAAGAACTAAAGGATCTAAAGCCGAAGGATTAACTTCATTGTGCCGGGTTTGAACCCATATGTCTCGGCCCCTCTCTGTAGAAATGGCATGCCACCTGTAAGAGTATTGCACAGAGCACGAGCTCTGTAGCTTCGGCAACAATCATAGGAGTCTCTGGAAACAATGCACTCGTGGACAGAAAGGCGCGATCCAGATTTGAACTCTCACCCCAGAAAGCAAAGTAAAGGCTTAACTACTTAGTCATAGATACCCATAGGTCGAAATAATCACAAAGAAGGTATTGAAATGGGAGACAAACGATTCAAGAAAAGAAATGGCACCCCTGGGGAAACAATGAAACGTACTTTACTGAGAAAGACAAGAAATATCGAACTCACTTTCAAAGAAGTTATTGAACAAGTTGCCTAGGATAGATCGGTATGGATAAATTGCTTGCAAGCCATATGTAGCGTGTAAAGTACGTTAGAAATAATACAATTTTTTTATTTTCAACAAAACAGTACGCCCCACCCTCCTATTACGTGCCGCTTATGAAGTGGGTTTCAAAAAGCAGTGAGAGGCAATACAACAGACATTCGGAAGCCACCATTATAAATGGACGAGGTCTGCAAAGCATGAACTGTTAAACTAAAGTCTACCAGAAAATGTGAAATGGCACACAAATCAAGCAAAAATCTCTGGTATACAACTTATACTTAGAGAACAAATATATTATTTACATCGTTGTCAACTGTGGTGCCAAGATAATCCTAAGATAATCCCAATTTGTAACAATTTCAAACTATCTATTAGTGATAGAAACAAAATCGCTTTCCAAACTTTCGTTTGATACTACCGGAAAGGATATTATAGATATATATATATATATCACCAGCGTGTTGTCAGGGCTCGCAAGGGGAGCAAAGAATAGTAACACTGTGACCAAAAAGACATGTAAGAGGCGACTGAGGTAGGGGCCTAGGGAAGCTACCCTGGTAAGTAAAAAGCTTCGCAGAAATCGGATGTGCTGGCCTACTTGTGGACTCATAACTGGCACAACGTACACGCAATCTTAGGCTCGGATCACATACAAATCACAAGTGGTCGATATGGAGTGTTTGAAGAAGAAGTATAAATATTTATATAAACAGACAAAGAAATATTACTCAATGAAATCAATAACAACATCACTAACAGGCATATAATTATTTGATTTCTTGTTTTGCTTATCAAAATAATGACAGGATGGAACGTTAACATGGCGGACAGCCATGCTTGCATCAAAATCATCCATTGTCCGGTACTTTAGGCTGGATAATGATTCTGTTATTCGGTCTCTTGTCGACTTACTGTTGGTTGAGGACATGTCAGGCACTTTAGGTTAAATAATGATTATGTTATTCGGTCTCTTGTCGACTTACTGTTGGTTGAGGACATGTCAGGCACTTTAGGTTAAATAATGATTATGTTATTCGGTCTCTTGTCGACTTACTGTTGGTTGAGGACATGTCAGGCACTTTAGGTTAAATAATGATTATGTTATTCGGTCTCTTGTCGACTTACTGTTGGATGAGGACATGCCCGGTACTTTAGGTTAAATAATGATTATGTTATTCGGTCTCTTGTCGAACTACTGTTGGATGAGGGTACTAACATTAACCTTGTACAAAGAAGAACTGGATGCTTGAGGGGCAGAGAGAGGAATGTGTTTAACTAGTGAGTCATGGGTACTATCAGTATGCAAGCCCTTCAACATCTGTTGGGGAAGATTGAGCACCTATGAGTCTGCCTGGAGTGCTATGTCTTCTGTTCAGTAACCAATAACTAACATCCCCAAATTACTTTATAATTGTTACGTCATAACTATTACAGCACTGCCCATTGATTCTGTTTTGTGTGTTCTTCTTTAAATACAGAGAGATATTAATCATATGAACACATTTATGTATATGTCATCGTGCTGGTCTTAAGAGATATTTGATACAGTGCACTTCAGGGAATTTGTGTACGAGTTTATGCTTTCTGCTGGTAAGCTTTATTTCAGATATCCACATTAATCTGACCACTGTTTCCTGTTTTTAATACAGGGCCGCCTTAGTCTGACTACTGTTTCTAAGACCAGATCCCTTAGTCTGACTACTGTTTCTAAGACCTGACCCCCTTAGTCTGACTACTGTTTCTAAGACCTGACCCCCTTAGTTTGACCACTGTATCTAAGACCTGGCCGTCTTAGTCTGACCACTGTTTCTAACACAAGACCATCTTAGTCCGACCAATGTTTCTAAGACCTGACCGTCTTAGTCTGACCACTGTTTCTAACACAAGACCATCTTAGTCTGATCACTGTTTCTAACACAAGACCATCTTAGTCTGACTACTGTTTCTAAGACCTGACCGCCTTAGTCTGGATACTGTCTCTAAGACCAGACTACCTAAGTCTCACCACTGTTTCAAAGACAAGAGTTCTGAACTTTCTTGCAGTTTAACCTATTCTGGACAAGTTCCTCTCAGTTTCGGCCAAAAGGGCTTTATCAACTTACAACTCTGAGCTTTATAACAGCACTGATCTCCTAAACACAATAACATTGACCGTTGAAAATGTAAACATAAAAAAATGTACACACGTTATTTGAGAAATAAAAATAGAAATTAAGAACGTGCAATTTTAACGGGAAAAAAATTATTTTAACAGGAGGACAAGTTAGTATAAAAACATTAAAATTCGCGAACTTTTTATAACGTTTCACGGCTACTCTGATACTGTCTCACACCTCCCAGGCTGATAACCACTACGTTATTAGGACTGATGAAGGCTATAAAGGCGCGCTCTCCCTACGGCTCTCCTTCTTGCTACTAAGATAGATCATCCTATTCTGGTTTTAAAATAAAAAATTTTTAAAGTTGATATTCTGGTTTGAATTTGGAATATTTGCCAGATAAGAGTAATGTTATATACCAGGTTTTTCTGTGGGTAATAAACATGGCAGTTTGATGCTGGACAACGGAAAGTAACGGTACTAGGGGAGATAACTAGTAAAATTATTTCACTTTAAGCACAGCTATCGATGACTAGTTGCTAAGCAACCACAGAAACAAAATTTGGTACTGCTATATCACCCTCATCGTTCTCGAGTTCCTTAGAACGTACAAATAGAAGCATGTGGTGACAATTACACTTTGTTATTACACCTACCCTGCGCCAAAGCATACTGTGTTCTAACATTTTTAATTTCTACAGAAGAAATGGTAAGAAGGGTAGCCCCATACAAAAGGAAAAAAAAGAGAAAAAAGATGGTTAAAATTGTATCATCTGCGCCTGCGATGCTCTCAGTTTCAATATAGGTGCTCAGTCCCTTACATCATATTCTAGTGCCAGTGGCAGATAATTTAAATGTAACTTCGATAGCGATTTCTAATTTTTCCCAATTTAGAAAGACATAAATTTTGTCAATAAACACGGATATAACACAACAAGAGCGACTCATCTGTCCATGGAACGCAATTAACTCTCCACGCTATGGCGGGGACACTGATAAAAAGGGAAAGCATGCCGTCACGCAAAAATCAGTCAGAAGCACTATACCAGGCGCCATGACTACGTCTGAACTCATAGCGCGTGAACGCAAGAAAATGAAACGCTCCCACTCCTAAGCCTAACGACAAGAGTGGACAACCAATTCTATAGTCCACCAGGGGAAAGACAAATAGACAATACATTTCCTTCTGACTAGACTAGGTACGCAACAGTTCTGATTGTCTTTTGCAACACATATTTTAGGGAGGTGATACTGACTTAAGTCAAATAATTGAGAGACTTACTAGATTTGATTACACATTGAGAACAAAGAGTTTTTGCAAGAACTCCAGAGGAAACAGAAAACAAAGAATATAACCAATAAATAAACAGTGTACAGGTATTAAGAGCTTCCGAAAAAATAAACAGACAAACACAGGATTCGAACCACTTATTCTCATTTCTCACGACACCCATCGTTTAGCCTAGCAATACGAGCGTCCTTACGACATCCATCGCCTAGCCTAGCAATACGAGCGTCCTTACGACATCCATCGCCTAGCCTAGCAATACGAGCGTCCTTACGACACCCATCGCCTAGCCTAGCAATACGAGCGTCCTTACGACACCCATCGCCAGCCTAGCAATACGAGCGTCCTTACGACACCATCGCCTAGCCTAGCAATACGAGCGTCCTTACGACACCCATCGCCTAGCCTAGCAATACGAGCGTCCTTACGACATCCATCGCCTAGCCTAGCAATACGAGCGTCCTTACGACATCCATCGCCTAGCCTAGCAATACGAGCGTCCTTACGACATCCATCGCCTAGCCTAGCAATACGAGCGTCCTTACGACATCCATCGCCTAGCCTAGCAATACGAGCGTCCTTACGACACCCATCGCCTAGCCTAGCAATACGAGCGTCCTTACGACATCCATCGCCTAGCCTAGCAATACGAGCGTCCTTACGAACACAACCATTCGAATGGCTCGCTGAAAAATTAAAGATTATTTGAAGTTTCCCGCAGTCTGAGAACAGTGTTTACAATTGTAACACAAAGATAATTCCTGTCCAGTTTCATATATAGAAACGTGTGTGGCTACATGGTACCAAAATATATTTAAATGTGGGTCCGTGGTAATGCTAAGTTTAGGAACCGCTATTTTAGACCATCACTCAGTCAAGTTAGTTAGTCTTTCCTCTTGGGCCTGTGGGCGGCGCATAGGGCAGAGGTCATATTTCTCCATGTCTCGCGGTTCGTTGCTATCTGTTTTAGGTCTTTAATGTTTACTAGGCCCATCGTTGAGCCTTCTCTGGTGATGGTTCTACGCAGAGTCTCTCTTGGTCTTCCTCGTTTTCTTTTTCCCTCTGGTGTCCATATGAGGGATTGGTAAAGGAGTCTTCTCTCATCCATTCTAAGTGTGTGGCCGATGTATATTTAAATGTGGGTCCGTGGTAATGCTAAGTTTAGGAACCGCTATTTTAGACCATCACTCAGTGGAGTACATGGAGGAGAAGTACAAACATTGAATAAACACAAACGTTGGGAGGAAAGAAATAAAAATGAACAAAGTTGCAAGAAAAGTTGGGGCAGATCATTGATGAGTGACGTATGTAGAGAAATCTAGGACAACATTGTGTTCCGCATGCAGTCGACAGGAGGGCAATCAAGTGCTATACCTGCAGATGTAAACGATCATGTCTTTCCACAACTGTCTTTTCCTGGTGCAGTTTATCAGTTCTAACGTCGATCTTTTGTCGCACCACAATATTAGACCATCCAACATCTTCTCCCTCTGCCTTCCACAATGTCTCCTCTGCATTTTACCCCTTGTGACCGTATGTTCTAAACCTCCTCTTCGCCTTATCTGCCCGACGAACCTTGATTGTCCAGATTCTTATTCTTTTAATACGGTTTCTTTGTGACCTCATCAAAATACCTCAATGCATTTTAAAACCACATTTGTTTTCTTCGCTGTCCGTGGGATTTTCATCAATTTCTGTAAAACCACATCTCTGAGGCTTCCAACGATCTAATTGATTGTTTTCTCATTGTCCATGATTAGCTGCCATAAATAAGTATGGTAACAACAAGAGATGATGATGGGGTAAAATGCAATGGTCTATGTCGAAAGTAGATTTGATATGACAATAGCATACAATAAAAATAGATTGGGTACTAGAGCTAAGGGAAGCCAAGAAAAGATGGATAAACAATACCATGACCACACTACATAACACGGATATAACACAACAAGGGCGACTCATCTGGCCCTAGAACGCAAATTAAAGCTCCTATCCCTACGCTTATCGGCAAGAGTGGACAGCCAACTACATCTTCCATCTGGGAATAGACAATAGACCTTTTTCTCTTCTGCATTCGTCCGATACGAAATCCGACGTAGCCATGGCGCCTTGTATGGCTAATCGACTGTTTTTTGCGTGAATGCTTGCTTTCCTTATTATCCTTATTCCCCGCCATATAGGTGTACCTTCTCCGACTTCAGAAGTAATATGATACCTCTTACCTTTTGTTGCCATGATTTCTGTTGCTCTATGACCAATCTACTTCACTCCATGAGCACCCACTCTTTGTGACAGTTTGAACTCGTGTGCGTGAGTGTGTGACTGTTGTTGATGCCTGTGTGAGCTGTGTTGATGCCTGTGTGAGTGTGTCTTTGTGTGTATGTGTACATGTGATTGCGTGTGTGTGTGTGCTTTTCTGCGCCTACATTTGACAATCATCGTCTATGCACGCGTGAATTTGCGATTGTATAATCCTGAGTGTGTTCGTACGTGTGTAATTTTGTGTTCGTGTGTGATTGTGTTTGTGTGTGCGTGTATGTATTTGGCTGTGTGTATAGAACCAGCAAAAGTTCTGCGACAAAAGCAACACGCTCTGGGACAATTCTTTCCTTAGAGATCATTTTCAAGTTCTTCTGCGAGTGTTAAAAGAGTTATTTGTGTGTGTGCCGCGACTTGGAAAGTGGGCGTGGTCGTTCGCGTGTCTAATGACTTTCACTATTGTTAGGATCCCGCTTATTGGCTAGATAGCTCTCGGCATGTCTGATCTAATTTTAACCTAATTTCGACCACTATAAGAGACACGATTATCATATTACTAATACGTCACCGAAGAATTTGTTGTTGATGTTTGCGCGCTAGTGTGTCTGCTTGCGTGAGTGTGTGTGTGGAGAGAGAGAGAGAGAGAGAGAGAGAGAGAGAGAGAGAGAATATTAAGGAATACAGAAAGACGTTTTGTGTGCGGGTCTGGTGACTGCACCAAAAACCCTTGCTCTCAAACAAAGGTGCAATAAAGACCTTAGTCTATATCTTCTCCTTCTTCTTTCTGTTCGTTCTTTACCACCAATTTTAATCACACTTTGTAATATGTTTGTTCTTTGCCAAGAACGTGTATACGTGGCACATTGGTTTGGTAGGCCCCTAAACGCATAGACTTCTACACGTTTAGGACATGTGATCCGATTTCAGCCAAACCTCCTTAGTCGCCTCTTACGACATGGTGACAGGTAACAGTGGTTCTATTCTTACTCAATTTGGGCCCTTCCACTCGGCCTAGTCATATTGTGTTATACTTTCACAGACTGTTACCGATCCTGAACTCAAGAAAATGACACTGTGTTGATGATGTCATCTTCTGACCTGAACTCAAAAATCACTCGTGTTGATGATGTCATCTTTCTTGACAACTTACAACATTCACTCGTGTTGATGATGCATCTTCTGACAACTATGACAACTGACAACATTCACTCGTGTTGATGATGTCATCTTTCTTGACAACTTACAACATTCACTCGTGTTGATGATGTCATCTTTCTTGACAACTTACAACATTCACTCGTGTTGATGATGTCATCTTTCTTGACAACTTACAACATTCACTCGTGTTGATGATGTCATCTTCTTGACAACTGACAACATTCACTCGTGTTGATGAGTCTTTTCTTGAAATTTGTCACTCCTGTTGTTCGTTTGCTTGATAAAGGCCTTGTTGGTCGAAACGTTGCTGTATTTGTTATTGTTTTTGTAATTTGTAAAACTACAGTACTTTGTGATTACCTGTTTTGCCAATCAAATAGTTTTACTGCAGTCTCATCTATTTTGAAGAGAGTACTAAATTTTTACACACAAAAACCCACCAAAAAACCAACTGTTTTTACTGCCCGTGTTGCTCCTTTTTATGATGGTGCAGGACAGGGATATGGTTTTACAGAAGAATGATGAGAATCCCATGGACTGCTAAAATGACTAATGTGGAGGCGTTGAATGAGGTTAATTTGCCCGCCTGCCTAGCGTGCTCGTAGCAGGTTGGACGACGGGTTACAAGTCCCCTGTGAGTGTGGTTCAATTCCACGGGCTGGCAGAAAACCCACAGGTTCTCCATATTTACGGTGTTTGTGGCACCGAACCAAAGGGTTACGATGTCCATGGCACCGAGTCGAAGAGCTGAAAGCTCAAATGCTTCCCGATCGAAAAAATGAGGTCAAAACTCAGAGAAAGCTTATCTTCAATATAAGAAATATGCAATCATTTTTCGGGTATGTGATGAGAAAGGGAGGTTTAGAACATATTGTAACAACAGGTAAAATCAAGTGGAGACGAGACAGAGGAAGACAGAGAGAGAAATTCGGCAGAGAGTCAACATCTGAGACGATAGCAAACACCAGAGACAGAGATTTGTGGAGATCCTTGATCGCTTACGTCAACCGGCACGGCACCTGATGATGATGTAGGACAGGGGGAACTTGAGCCTGAGGAATTTAATGGTTGTATGTTTAGTGCAGTCAACGCGAAAATGTTAGGTTATATTTACTTCATTGTATCGGGTTATGTTTATATGATGAACAGAAATGGCACGCCACCTGCCGAAAATATTGTTCGCTCTTTCTTTAGCATGTGACGCCCCTGACGGTTAGGGTAGTCACGCCCTTCATGTCTATTCTTAGCAGTCTGATCTTCTTCTTTGCGTTCGTTCTTTGCGACCAATGTTAACCACTCTTTATGATATGTTTGATATTTGTCAAGAACGTGTATACGTTGCACATTGGTTTGGTAGGCCCCTAAACACATAGACTTCTACATGTTTAGGATTCATGCATCCGATTTCAGCCAAACCTCCTTAGACGCCTCTTACGACATGCGTGGCAGGTAACTGTTTCTATTCTTTACATCCCAAATTTTGGCCCCGGTAACCACTCGGGTGAGCCGTCTGATGTATCGTGTTCAAGATGTGAATAATATCTTTCAGTTCCTGTTCTAATGTTTTCCGCCATATCTTACACGTTTTCGTTTTGCCTCTGGTGTCCATGTCAGTGCAGTTTTCGTGACATAGTCTCTATCCGTATCACATGTACGATCCATCTCCAGCATCTCTTTTGGATGTTGGTGTTCTTATTCTCTTGTTGACACTGTGTAAATAGTTCTTGGTTAGAGATAGTATTTGGTCAGAACATGACTAAGATCGTTCGCAGACAAATTGTATGGAAGGTGGAGAGATTGGACATTTCTTGTTGTTATTCTGCAGCATTACTTATCCGTATAGTAAGCCCGTCTGCTCAGCGTGTTCGTAGCGCGTTGGACTACGGGTGACTATCCCTCTGTGTGTGCGGGTTCAATTCCGCGGGATAGCAGAAAAAGCCACAGATTCCCCAGAATTACGGTGTTCGTGGCACCGAACCGAAGGTTACGATGTCCATGGCACCGAGCCGAAGAGCTGAAAAGCTCAAGTGCTTCTGGATCGGAAAAAAAAAAAAAATCCGTATAGTAAAGTCGATAGCACACAGTTATAGAATATATTAATCTTGGTCTGATGTTGTATTGGGTTGATTTCCAGATCGTGAAAGTATTGCACAAAGCACCAACTCTTAACAAACTCCCTTTTGGGAAGAGGAGGATGGGGGGTCTCTGTGCTAAGGGCTTAAGTCGATGTCTTGCGTTCCAAAGGTCGTACATTAGAATCCGGATCATGACATTCTGTCACGAATTCCAGAGATCCCTATCATTGTTGCCGAATCTACGGAATTCGATCTTTGTGCAAAAATAACTCAATAGATGGCGTGCAATTTCTGTGAAGAGGACTGAACCTAATTAGGTAAAACCCGGTGCAATGGTGCAAATCATTCGTCTTTAGATCTTATATTGGAAAAAGAATAAACTGCACACATTTATCAACCGGTGTCTTTGCAGAATAGAAAGAATAGGATGATATGATAGAATCACAAACTAGAAGCCCACGAAGAGAATGAGACAGATCCTGGTTAACCAAGAGCTGTAGAAAAGACGCTGAAGCTAGAGAGGTCATACAATGAGACCATCCGCTTAAAATATATCAAATAGGTTCGTTCCTGGATCCAGCAGGAAACAAAAAGAGAGGAAGCTTAGAAATGCATGCAGAAGATATTTAAAGACAGAGATTAACGATATTTCCCGTTCAGCTAGAAGGAGCTGTAAGAAAAAGCTGAACGTAGGAAGACTTGAATTGAAAACAATACTCAATCGTCCCAAGCGGGGAATGAAATGTGTACATTTGGAGCGAGATGCGATCACAAGACCTTCACGACACAGTGATCTTCATCAGTTTTTCCCGTCAAAGATACTCCATATGTTTCATTATAAATTGTATTTTTCATTATCTTCAAAAGTACATCGTGGATCTTCACTGATGCTACGGAGTTCGTGCACTGCCGCTGAGATCTGTATGTGTAAGGAATAGATAGGATCAAACATGGTTTTTCACCGAAAAGCAATGATGGCGGTCTTATGATTGAATGAATGAATGAATCAAACCCACCGGTATCCAAGTGATGATTGTTCTGGTAGGGTTATACTAGATTCATTCAACTATCTTCTGCTTCTTCTCTGCGTTCGGTTTCGAATGCTCGTATAAACCATGAGATGGGTTGCCTCTATGAAGCTGCATGTCAGTTGGAGTTCCTCGAGAGTTCCACATAGTTAGCTCTGTAAGCTTCGTTCAATAGGTCAAGTTTCGTTTCGTTGGTGTATATATGATGGACATGACTGCAGGATATCCTCTGGAGTCTGTGTTTTCATTCAAATAAAAAAATGACTGTCTCTCTTTCGAAGTGGTTTAGACGTTTCCCTCTCGTTCTGAAGGTTGTCACAAGGACAATTCCTAGGTTTATTGCTGGAGCTACAGAGTACTTACTTGAGGAAATACTCTCTGCATATGGGGTGCCATTTCTACAGACAGTGACGGAGCCATATAGGGAAATCTGAAGTCAATTTTTCGCATGTAGACCCTATTTTTAATGCTTTCATAATATTTCTCAGCCGCCCGAGTGGTTACCGGGGCCCAAATTTGGGGTGTAAAGAATAGATCACTGTTACCTGCCATGCATGTCGTAAGAGGCGACTAAGGAGGTTTGACTGAAATTGGATGCACGTGTCCGCTAGGAATGCTAACCCGAAACAAATGCTTGCAGAAAACGGATGCACCAGGCCGTAAGACGCATAACATGGTGCAACGAACCCTCACAATGAGGAATGGAATAACGGATTCTACGGTCGCCAATCTGCCGCGGAGATTTAGCCATGCAGTAAGAATGTCAGACCTACCATCACAAGGGTGGCCAAAACTTACTGCGGGAAGAGGTCGACACAAATGGGAAGCAGAAATCATAGGAATTATATCCTACAGAACTGCCTCCAGTATGCAGACTTGAGAAGGAAGAGGTGACCCACTTAAATTAGCGTCCAAGACAAACTGTATGGCGTGGCTGATAATCTGAGACAGGCGGCTGTCTTTATTAGAGAATCCGAAATTCCAATCTAGTGAGAACGCAGAAGACAAACTGTATGGCATGGCTGATAATCTGAGGCAGGCGGCTGCCTTTATTAGAGAATTCGAAATCCCAATCTAGTGAGAACGCAGAAGAAGAAGAATATTTCTCAGCTTTTTCATCTTCTTTTCGAAGATAATTTCGATGTTTTATAAACTTCTATCTTAAAAAGTGGACTTTACAATAAGTTATTTGACAGAAACGCAAAGAATTGTATTCAACGTAGACATAATATAGTGTCATGTTTACAAATAACTTGTAGCTTCATGAAATGAAATACACACACGAAGTAACTCGTGCATGAATTTCACCATCCATTACCCGGAGAAAGTAATTCCATGTTTTTATTAGCTCACTTCCGTATACAACAACGGTTTGGATATTTATAAAGTTATTCATTAACAGTTTGCACTGCAAGAAAACGAGAGATGGTCTCATAGTTTATTTAATTTATTCCCCGAATCTCAGTGTGTGATCGGAAGCTAGGGCACAGTGAATACACTTAATTATGTTTTGTAACGTCTTCGTCTTACTCCTGAGTGATTCAGTTTGTGCCACCTAGTCTTCATGTGACAGCTTGTTAAGATAATTCTGTTTGAGGATTCCTCTCTCGTAGATCTCACCAATAACAATATTCAACTGTTATACGGTTCAGAGACGATATTGCAAAGCATAACAAGTTCCAATATTGTTGTTTATCACTGATAAGTTAACTGTAATAAATAGATATTTGCTGGTGTTGACGGTGTTGATAAATTCAATTGTTTTGCTCTGTTGATTGTGCTGAAAAAAATCACTTGTTTGTTCTGTTGGTATTGT
The DNA here is from genome assembly GCA_020796225.1 of Arion vulgaris. NCBI lineage: Eukaryota > Metazoa > Mollusca > Gastropoda > Stylommatophora > Arionidae > Arion > Arion vulgaris. The sequence goes on from CM036763.1 coordinate 8,133,530, forward strand.
TGAGAATACAATTATTTTGTTCTGTTGCTTGTTGACAAAATGTCGATATTTAATTATAGCGAAACACGTAATAACAAAGTACTATAGTTTTACAAAATACAAAAACAATGACAATATACAGCAACGTTTCGTCCAAAAGGCCTTTATCAAGCAAAGATACAATAGGAGTGACGAATTTCACAGCACACTATATATAGACTTTGACAAAGATTTTAAACGGTCAAAAATGAATGAAAATATGTAACTAAAAATATCTATATTGATATTTAATTATAATGTGTCTTTTTCTTCTTTTTCTCTTCTCCAATCTTTTTGTGCCTCACAGCTTCAGGTCAAGAAGAGAATGTGCCGTTATCGTATCGAAACTGTCATGAATATATATCAATATACAACTGCAAGAAGACCATTACATGTGTTTTTAATAAGTCCGCATAGATCTTTCTCTGCGGTATGTGACCCAATGATTGTTGTTAGAGTTGTGGAGGTCGTGTTAGGCAATACTTTCTGGAAGGAGATATCTCATTTTCAGCAAGATGACCGAGTGGGAAACCGTGTAATGAAGTTAATCCTTCCCTTTAAATAAAAATTGATTTTATTCGATACTCCATAAGCAAAAAAATAGAATTGAACTGCGTATGTGTTCTGCATACTTGGGCTTGGAAATGTTAAGATACAGACATTTCACATTATGGTTGTAGAGACAATGTGGGGGTAAAAGACATTGTCGATGGCAGCGAGAGAACGGACAGACTTGCTGGTTCTGACACCGTATCAGGGTCATCCTTCTTTTCTCCTTCAGCGATCTCTGGTCTTGCGCTTAATTTACTGTGGGCCACAAACTGGGTGTCAGCTTCAGGTCTGTCAGGTGTCCCCATAGCTTAGTTTTCAGGTCGACTGGGTGTGACCACATGTTGCTTCTCAGCTCACCCAGGAGAGGATAATCATGCAGGATATGCTCTGGTGTATGTTCCGCCTGCTGACACTGACAGAGAGCTGTTTGACTTATTCCTAGTCTATATAAGTGTTTGTTGAGTCTGCAGTGTCCGGTGCGTAGTCGAAATATAATGAATTGCTCTGTTCTGCTTAGGTCTTTGAGAGAATCTTTTCCATAATCATATCCAGTGTTTGTCTTCCAGTCTACTGCAGATTTTCTCTGTATGAGGGTTTTGACCTCTTGAAAATACAGAGGTTGGTAAATTTGCTCTTTGGCACTACCCTCCTTAGCTAAGACATCTGCACTCAAACGCCCTCATAGAATGTGGCCGCAAAGAGGACTTTCATCGAAACTAGTCCACGTCAATAGCAACATTGTAAGATCGTAGATTAAAGATTGCAAAGAATAAGATAAAGCAGCACAACAAGCGTATGACTAGACTTATTGATCAACATTGAACCGGTAAAATTAGTTGATGGATACTGTTGGAGATATTGCGGAGGAGATTGGAGCCCATACAGAGATGTCAAGAGTGCAATGAAAATATTGGGAACTAAAATGTAGAGGTAGAAAGAGTTAAGGGAAAAGATGGAATAAACACAATGAATGAGAAAGGAGAAAGACTGGTCAAGTTGAGCATGATGTTGAGCTTTGGTAATTAGGTGTACCATCTTTATCGGCAAGGGGACTCCCAAACTTACTTGTCACACACCTGACCTGGTGACCAGGAATCAGATTGAACATCTTTGTATAAATAAGAGAGAACAGTGGTTCCTTCAGATACAAGTATCTGAGAATATTCATATCCTCGTCAGAGTTACAACCTCAGATGGAAAAGATAACGAGCAGAATAACTCAATCTAAAGCAGTTTTTATGAAAATGAAAAACCCACTGTACGTGAATTCACTACCAAACGACATTGCGGAACCAAATACTCTAGTGATATATAGAATTAATACTTATGTATGGCAGTGAATCATGGACAATGAATAAACAATCAATAACATCGCTGGAAGCCACAGAGAAGTGGTTTTTTTCAGAAGGGTCAACGCTGCTCCAGGATTAGTGAGCTGGTACTAATCAAGATCCCACAACACTTCCATGGAGTGACCATGGTAACAGACATTGGTTCTGTCTGGCTAAGCGGGTAGGGATCGAGGGAGAGCTACTCTGGTGTAGGTAGAGATGTTGACGCTGTCACGTTGGATGAGATCCGCCCGCAACACAAAGGAACGGAATCCCAGAGTGGCTACTAATGCACGTCTCTTCCGGCCGATGGGAAAACCTGAACGGAGAAACAAAAAGGGGTGAGAGGTGCATCCAGAGAGGAGACGTGGGCCCACGTGGGGCGAAACTCGGACCCGGAGGTGGGGAACCGCCACCTACGGGCCGAGCTGAGTTGCACGTAGGCCCACATAGAGCGAAACTCGGAGTCCTGAGGTGGGGGCACGAGTTGAGCTCCGTGGCCTGGACTGACTATAGGCATGGTAAATGTGAGCACGGTGAGAACTGATGGACATGGTGGGCAATCACAAGGACAAAGCGAGCACGCATGTGGATGATGCATGGGAGGGACCACCGGCGGGGCAGACGTGCAAGGTCCTGATGGGGGAGCGACGAAGAGGCGTGGCAAGCGTAGGGGTGAGCGGACCACACAAATGTGCAGAAAAACTGGAAAGCCCAGCAGAGGCTTGAATACAGTGCACGTTTCCGCTCGCAGGGAACTACTACTGCCTTGTAGTTAGATTGGGGACAATCAAAGGCTAGCGGAGGAAACCGTACACAAAACTGGACGGTAGGTAAACCAAGTAGTCCACAAAAAGACAGGCAACCTGGGCAGATGACGCTCAACAACTCGGGAGGGCAGGTCGTCTAAGGGTCGCTACCTTAAAATAAAATAGCAACCTGTTGCCTTGCAGGTCGGCTGGGGACAGTCAAAGGCTAACGGAGAGCGAACCCAGTAAATGCTGATTGACATCGGACACTTCACCGAAGGACAAGCGCCAGAGCTCCAAATGGTACTGAACGATCGTGACGTAAAATTACGTTCTTGGCAAAGGGTGTTTATATATCGCAACAAGAATGATCAAAATGGCCAAAGAGAACGATCGCAGAGAGAGAGAGAGAGAGAGAGAGAGAGAAAGAGAGAGAGAGAGAGAAGACAGCGAAGAAAACAAATGATGTGGTTTTAAAAGATGCCTGCGCCCGCGTGCCCAGCGTGTTCGTAGCGCGTTGGACTACGGGTGACTAGTCCTCTGTAAGTGCGGGTTCAACTCCGTGGACTGGCAGAAAAGCTACAGGTTCCCCAGATTTACGGTGTTCGTGGCACCGAGCCGAAGGGTTACGATGTCCATGACACCGAGCCGAATAGCTTTCAGCTCAAGTGCTTCTGGATTGGGGAAAAAAAAAAGATGCCTGCACACAAAGAAGCTGTATGAAGAATTAGATGATTTCAGATCTGCCAGAAGTTGTGTAGACCAAATAATTGCTATAAGACGTATCTAGGAGACTTTGATTAATCATTGATTTACATGAAGATAGATATTGAAGAATATATTTACTTATTGATTTATTATACTTTCAATTTCAACAAACGTCACTGGAGACAATGTGATAAATATTGAGTAAAACATGACGTCACATATCTACAAATGTGATAAATATTTAGTAAAACATGACGTCACACATCTACAAATGTGATAAATATTTAGTAAAATATGCGCCTCGAGTGGTTTCCGGGGCCCAAATTTGGGGTGTAAAGAATAGAACCACTGTTACCTGCCAATCATGTCGTAAGAAGCGACTAAGGAGGTTTGGCTGAAGTCGGATGCACGTGTCCTAAACATGTACAAGTCTATACGTTTAGGGGCCTACCAAACCAATGTGCAACGTATACACGTTCTTGGCAAAGATCAAACATATCACAAAGAGTGATTAAAATTGGTTGTAAAGAATGAACGCAAAGTAGAAGAGAAGAGTAAAACATGACGTCACATATCTACAAATGTGATAAATCGATTCTTGCATTTGTATTGTAGATTGTCAAAATCTGATAAAAGATTGTCCAGAAACAGCAATGTGTTGACCAAAGCTGGCCATATAATAAATACATCAGTTGTGCCCAAGCGAATTTTCCAGAATATTCGACTAATTCTATTTTGTCACCAAGACACAGAAATGAAGAAAAGGCACTCGAACCCAGACCTAGTTAACTGCTAGCATTATTTCGGCCCAGCCACTGTGATTAACATACCCGGGCGGAAAATATTTTCATTTGTTGCGGAGACAATGAAGCGTATTGGCGGGAGGAAACCAGATTACGGAAGCGTTGAAGAGTCTTGTATCTTACGCCCTCTAGCCACGACAAGCAATGTTATTAGCATGATTGCCTTCCCGCCTAAGTCTCCGTCGATCGCCAATATTTGGGATGCTCTGGTTTTCTTTAGGGTCAGAATCCTCGAGGAATACTTTGCCAGATTAGTACCATAGTTTCTGTAGGGCTGTTTCATTGGAAAATCCCAGACACTTCCAACAGTGTAACACATTTCCTGGATTTTTTCATTATTTATTTCTTAGACATCAACAGACTCGCAATCTATGACTTTGATTTGATGGTCAAGGCCGACTGGTCAGCTGCCTGGTACAATGTAAGGTGGACATATTTGTTTTAAAATATCATTATTGGAGGTAGAAAAATGGAAAGTATTTAACGCTTTCACTCAGGGCCGTGCGGTATATTTTCTCAGTATGATGCAAGTCTTCAAAATGCCGCCCCTCATATGGGTTTTCCTTAAAATAACCTTCAATTGTAATTGTGTTTTAATGCTTATGCCGCCCCTCTTATGGTCCCGCTTTATGGGTCCGTCTCTCTGCATCATAACACGGCACGGCCCTGCTTTCCCTGCTAAATTAAAAAAAAATTGTTTTGATGGCATCTTAAAAAAATAATAATAACAGCCATCCATAGGAAGCGATGATGACAACAATCTCAGACGTGTGTTGCTGCACCTCTCTGGTGTGTGCGGAGTTGACTATAGAGTCCAATCCTAGAATAGAATCCCCTACCACAGGTGGGGCTTATATGATCAAGGTTAAACATGTGTGTGGTCTGTCTTTTCGCGCAGCTCGTTTTCTCTGTGTTTCAACGGCACGATGATTCTCAGCTATGCGGGTTCCTCCTGTGTTGTTACATCGCCACATTTGGCGATATTGCGCAAGGGATTCCCAGCATGTGGTTAAAAAAATACCGTGAGCCAGTACATAAGCTCAGACTTGTGATGGGGTTGAATCCTGGAAAATGTGACATTTGACAATGCACCTATCAGAGAGAAACTCCACTGCTATCTGTTCATGTGAATGGTGATCTACGAGATACTGTAGAATAGAATGAGGCGATAGAGCAAAGATTGGTATATACAGTATTACATAAGAAGGGAAAATTAATTATAAGATATGAAAAAACAACACTCAACGTTTCGGTGCTTAAGACCTTTATCAAGAACACAAAAACTAAATTAACTAAAACATGATACTAACAAATGATCTGAATCAAAAGATACTGGCATACGTACCTGCGTGGCTCTTGGTCAGCATCTCGTGAATGATAGAATGGACAGGAAATAGGAAGACTATTAGGTTACCGATTGGCTGGTCAATCGGAAAGGGTCAGTGGCAGGTTACGTAATATATTGTTTGTACATCGCATTATTAGAATAGAATGACAAAGATAAAGCTAGACATAATGATATTTGAAGATCAAACAGGATTTAGAAAAAGAAGTAAATGCTGTGGCTTTAACTTCTTTACAGTGAGGAATATATTAGAGCAAGCTTTGAAATGGACTTCGCTTATTCCTCTTCGCTCCTCGAGGAGCATAGGGTCTAATAGTTGTCCTGCACATTCCCAGTCTCTGTTCGTTTTTTTTTTGTATTTCAGGAAAGTCCAGCATTCTTCAGTTTTTCAAGAAAATTATGTTTCCAGGTCTGTTTAAAGCAAGAGCAGAGTGAGAAAACAAGAACAGAAGGTAAGAGAAAGCAGAGAAGAGAGTCAGGAAGAGTGAAAGAGAAAGCAGAGCCAGAAATAATGTAAGAGAGAGTAGTAATAGAATGAGAGAAAGCAGAAATAGAATGAGATAAAGCAAAAATAGAATGAGAGAAAGAAGAAATAGAATGAGAGAAAGCCGAAATAGAATGAGAAAAAGCATAAATAGAATGAGAGAAAGAAATAGAATGAGATAAAGCATAAATAGAATGAGAGAAAACAGAAATAGAATGAGAGAAACAGAAATAGAAGAGAGAAAACAGAAAAGAATGAGAGAAAACAGAAATAGAATGAGAGAAAGCATAAATAGAATGAGAGAAAACAGAAATAGAATGAGAGAAAACAGAAAAAGAATGAGAGAAAGCAGAAATAGAATGAGAGAAAGCAGAAATAGAATGAGAAAACAGAAATAGATGGAGAAACAGAATAGAAGAGAGAAACAGAAATAGAATGAGAGAAAGCAGAAATAGAATGAGAGCAAGACAATAGAATAGAAAAAAGCAGAAATAGAATAGAGAAAGCAAAATAGAATGAAGAAAAGCAGAAATAGAATAAGAGAAAGCAAAATAGAATGAGAGAAAGCAAAATAGAATGAGAGAAACAGAAATAGAATAGAGAAAGCAAAAATAGAATGAGAGAAAGCGAAATAGAATAGAGAAAGCAAAATAGAATTGAGAGAAACGAAATAGAATGAGAGAAAGCAGAAATAGAATGAGAGAAAGCAGAAATAGAATAGAGAAAGCAAAATAGAATGAGAGAAAGCAAAATAGAATGGAAATAAAAGAAACAGAATATTATTCGAACCACTAGAATATCTTGATTCTGATCCGGCCATATTCGGGTTGTGTCCTAAAAGAACAGATCAAGAGCTCTGAAATGGTTGCAGTGAGATTACGACGTCTTATTAATACAGTCAGAAAATCACATCACATTCGAGCACTTCTAGAAAAGGTAACAACTGGAAACGGAAAAGGAATCAAAAACGTAATAGAAAACGTTTAATTAATTTTGTTGATAGACAAATCTTGGCTATTAACTCATTAATGTCAAGATTGGCATTAAGACAAGAAGGCTGTTACATCAGGGAAAATGTCAATTGTGGTAATGAAATATATTGATAGAATTAACATAGATGGAATTAAGAATTAGTTCATATTTATTTTCACATTTGGAATTCAGTGGACCAGAAAGATAGATTCATTTACTACGCATGCGTATTATAAACTAAAAATACATTTTTACAAGATAACTGAAACAATTTCGTTGAATTAATGTCCCGAATATTGAATTGAGAAGCTATAAACTGAATATGGAAACAAGATTGTTTGATTGATTGATAGGCAATCATATGCACTCGGTGCGAACCATGAATGTGCTCGGACTTATGACATGAGGAAGATCTCAGCTGCAGGCACGAAACCACGGATGACATGTAAATTATATTGAAAAGCACTTATAAGTTTATGACATGCCTTGTTAAATGGCAATGGAAAACAGATATGAAATGAATATCAATGCATAAATAAAAAGATGTGTTTATAGAGCAAGAATAACGATGTATTAACTAAGGAGCCAGGAATCCATCCGAATGATACCGGACATCTGTGTGAAGAGACTGAGCATAATTGGTCTGTGCGGAATTTTATGACATCGATTGAGTAACAAATAATAAGTGAAAGGTATCGACAACATCAGACTAAGTAACCCATCAAATTATAATTAATATTATCAAACATGAACAATGGCGATGGTCGAGGCAGAATACGAGAAGACACAGTTGATTGTTACTAGACAGCAATGAATGAGAACACGCAAAGAAAACGAGAAAGAAGACGCTATAAACAGATCTGTAGACGAAGCCTTCTTGAGGAACTGAAGGGTGCTCGACTATAATGGGAGACTATAAAGAAAACCGTCAGAGACCGAGTAAAGTGGCGAACAACTGTTGATGCCCTATGCTCCACGAGGAGCTGAGAGGAATAGGTAAGTAAGTAGTAAGTATACATGAACACACATAACGATTTCAGTATTCAGCGGTTCTCAAAATCCAAATTTCTATGAATGGATGAGTGGGTATCGTCTATAGAGGTTTCTAACTTTCAGAGTCTCACATGGATCTACTGTCCTGAGCATGCGGGTGTTTGCGCAACACGAGGGAGGACAGGCTTGCATTGAAAGCATCGATTGTTGGAGAGTTTATGATGGATAAAATAGATGTTCTTTGGTCTCTTGGTGACTTACTATTGGATGAGGACACTAAAATTGACGTTGAAGCATTCCAGCGATTTAAGAAGATTCGAATTACAAGTTGTATAAGTAGAGATGGATGATTGAAGGGCAGAGAGAGAGAGAGAGAGAGAGAGAGAAAGAGTTTGTAGAGCATGAAGCTCACTGTAGCGTTCAACCGGAGTCAAATCCGTTCCAGTTTGGGGTTTGTAGTCGGGTTGGACGACAGGGTGAAAGCTCACTGTGAGTTCGGATCTAATCCCAGGAGTCAGAAAAGAAGAACGGGGAGGAAAGGGGGGCTGAGCACCTACGCGGCTGCCCGGAGTGCGGTGACGCCAGTTCACATCATAGAACCGATAATCAATTACTATAAACTATTTTTTTTTAAATGAGGAAAAAATGCAACCAGAATCTTCCGGTCTGTTGACCAAAAATATTAATAGCATCCAATGGAAATGTCATACTCTTCAGTATTGGCAGTTTTTATTTGTCGCGACTGTAGTCTTTCCTGATTGGATTATATTTTCTTTAGAAGTTTGAAGTGATTGAATACATTACATTATTTCTGCAAAATTGTTTTCACGATTTGAGAACAAGTGAATTTCTAAAGCTACTTACAGCTGTCCAACAATTTCTAACCAAGTTTTAATTCAAATTTGTCACAGAAATGATGAGATACCAATATAGTTTTATCAGAAATGTTAGCCAGAAATGAATTTCAAATTGCAGAAAGTAGAGAACACAGAAGAAGGATAATACGGTTGTGGAGGGACAGTGATGAAAAGTGAGGAAGATTTAAGAAAGCTAGTTCGATTAAAGTTTATGCGGTACAAAAAACGTGAGGTTCAAATCCTCAAGTTTAGTGGTCTATTTTCTTTCGAACGTACAATAAATAAATCTGGACGCTGACATCAAACGATAGAAGAAAACTAGTCACGACAGAGATGAAGTGTCTGCACACAATGCTAGGAATAACAACAAAAGACCGATTTAGAAATGAAGACATCAGGAAATAAGTGGGTACAACATCAGTACTAGACTTCATCAAGAAACAACAAATTAAGTAGTTCGGCCACGTAAGCAGATTACCAACAAACAGTTCGGGTCAAAGAGCAATGCTATTCCGATATAGTGGATACAAATCAAAGAGCAATGCTATTCCGATATAGTGGAACAAATCAGACAGAGATGAAGTGTCTCACACAATGCTTTCGAATATATACAATCAAAAGACCGATTTAGAAATGAAGACATCAGAAATAAGTAGGGATACAAATCAGACAATGATTCATAATGAAACAAATCAAATTAAATGTTCGACTAAGGATTACAACAAACAGTTCCTGGATCAAAGAGCAATGCTATTACGATATAGTGGATACAAATCAAAGAGCAATGCTATTCCGATATAGTGGATACAAATCAAAGAGCAATGCTATTACGATATAGTGGATACAAATCAAAGAGCAATGCTATTACGATATAGTGGATACAAATCAAAGAGCAATGCTATTCCGATATAGTGGATACAAATCAAAGAGCAATGCTATTACGATATAGTGGATACAAATCAAAGAGCAATGCTATTACGATATAGTGGATACAAATCAAAGAGCAATGCTATTCCGATATAGTGGATACAAATCAAAGAGCAATGCTATTACGATATCGTGGATACAAATCAAAGAGCAATGCTATTACGATATAGTGGATACAAATCAAAGAGCAATGCTATTCCGATATAGTGGATACAAATCAAAGAGCAATGCTATTCCGATATAGTGGATACAAATCAAAGATCAATGCTATTCCGATATAGTGGATACAAAGCCAAAGACCATCCACGCAAAAAATAGACCTCAGAAATAACAGAGATGTGAAAAAATTGTTTGTGAAGCGCACACAAAAGCCCGTTCTAGAAATCTCTTCTAATCCTAACGCTGTGAGACAAAACAGCATAGAGAAAAGAAAGAAAGCATGTAATAGAACATTCTGAGTCCAAATTGACGTCGCTATTCCTCGACTAACATGGACATCTCATATCTAACATCAACAATGGTTACAATAATTGAGTTAAACTACTCTATACTAACACTGAAATTACTGAGTTAAACTATTCTATTAAATAATTAATAATTCCTCTCGTACCGTTATACGTTACATAGGGCCTGCAAGTAATTTCTCCATACCGCTCTATCCTGGGCAACTCGCTCAATCTACTCTATACTAACACTGAAATTATTGAGTTAATTTACTGAGTTAATTACTGAGTTTACTGAACTACTTTGTACTAACACTGAAACTATTGAGTTAAACTACTCTGTACTAACACTGAAATTATTGAGTTAAACTACTCTGTACTAACACTGAAATTATTGAGTTAAACTACTCTGTACTAACACTTTTGTAAATTACTGAATCCAAACTACTCTATACTAACACTGAAATTACACTGTTTTATTGAAACCTGACATTTTAAGATTTAATTCTTTGGCTTTATAGATTTCGTTGCTAACTTATTCTCCTCGGCTCCTCGTGGAGCATAGAACTTCAACAGTTTTCTCAGTCTCTAGTCGTTTGCTTTATAGATTTCCATGATAGTTCTGCATTCTTGAGTTCCTCAAGAAAATTCTGTCTCCAGGTTTGTTAAGGTGTCCACTTTTCCGTTTTCTCTACGGGTTCCACTCAAGTTCTTGTCTAACGACACTCGACGGTATCTTCCGCAGAATATGACGGGCACATCCCCATTTTCTCCTCCTGAGCTGGGTCATCATTGTTCTCGCCCTGTTCTCATCCCCAGGTCTGTATTTGTCACTCTGTCATACCTTCTCGGTCCGAGGATCCTCATGAAATTGTGTTGAGCATGACAAATATTTGACTTGTTTTATTAATTTTTCCAATGATGCCATTTTACCAAACACCGTTCTGTACTTCCCAGATGTACAAGATCTGGAACTTCCTATATTCCCGCGTGTTGCTTGGGGCTTACAAAGGAAGCAAAGAATATTAACACTGCGACCTACATGGCATGTTGTAGGAGGCAACTGAAGTAGTGGCCTAGGAAGCTGCCTTAGTAAATAAAACGCGTCGCAGAAATGGATGTGCTGGCCTACTTGTAGGCACATAACTGGCACAACGTACAATCGCTCTTGGCTCAGATCACATACACATCACAAAAGTGGTTAACAAGTTGTCGATATGGAGCGTTCAAAGAAGAAGAAGAAGAACTTGCTATATGATTACATATTATAACATTTCTGTGTTCTGAAGATATGCATCCTCTTCTAATTGTTTATATCTCTGAAGCGAAGGAAGAATGAAGCTGAAGTGCGTCAAATCATTATTGCTCACTGACTCAGAGAAGACCCATAGATGCTCAGTCTCCCCCAACAGATGTAAAACAGAATGCATGCTGATGGTTCCTACTACTCGCTGATTAAACACATTTCACTCTCTTCCCCTCAAGAATCCAGTTCAACTTGTAGAAAGAGTCATGACTGTATATAATGAAGTTGCTGATAAAGAAAATATAAAACGAAGAGTTCAGGAGAAGGTCCATGATCAACCAATCCCGTGTAAGTATAATCCTATTTGTGGATCATAAAATTCTATCAATGTATAGTGACTAACATTTACGACATTCCTTAACAAGTCGTAAACTATACTATCTTTAATGTGTGAAAACATTGTGAGCTATATCCTGCCGTAAAGTGGAAAGGACAAGAAAACAATGATGGAACCAAGAGGCTTTATGTATAGTATTATTCAAGTTGTAAAACTCAAACGATCGTATATTCTACTCAGTACTTTTTATTGGAGCTTCAGCATAGACCAGGTGTATCTAAAGTTATGGGCCCAGTCCCATGTTGTCACAAAGCTGTTCAACTCAAGTGGAAATTCTTGCAAAACAGACCACTCACGTTGCGCGTCCTTTTGTATTCTAGTATTGTTCGATAAAACGAATTAATTTTAATAACAGCACAACATACGTAAATAAGGTTATACAGGGTGTTCAAGATAATAGCAGCCTCTGAATGGAGCTAATCTGGCATATATGTATGGAAATGAGAAGGTTCAATTATGACGTAGTATCGATCAAGGTTGTGTGACGGTGTGTAATTGTAGTGCGGGAAAGGGCGATGAACAAATGTGACGTAGGACGAGCTAGTCAGAACCGGTTTAAATAGTAAATAAACACAACTCAATTTGTACCTGGCAGCTTTCGAATTGTCAATGGGGATGCAATTATCTTGAACACCCTGTATAATGACTCGCATTAAAGTTAACGGAAAAGGATTTCAGGCTAAAGGTCTAAAGAAGAAGGACTGACTCATTGCACCGGGTGTTACCCCATATGGCCCAGTCCCTCTCCACATAAAGGGCAGTCACCTGCCTAAAATATTGCACAAAACACGTCTATATCTCCGGCATCCATCTTAGGGATCTCTGAAAACAAATGTACTCGTCAACAGTAAGATGCGGTCCGAATTCGAACACACGTCCTTCAAAACGGAAGACAACGGCTTAACCATTTAATCATAGAAATTTCCCTAAAGGATATCAATTTTATTACGAACACTTTTCATCAATAAATAACCATTGACTCATAGACTAGCAAAATTACAATAATATTGACTCATAGACTAGCAAAATTACAATAACATTGACTCATAGACCTAAATTACAATTGACCTGACGCAATTACAAAACTTTGACTAAGACTAAATTACAATAACATTGACCAAGACTCAATTACAAAATCATTGACTTAGACTAAATTACAATAACCATTACTCATGATAAATTAAACTGACTCATAGAAAAATTACAATACATATAGATAGCAATTAAATAACATTACTCAAGACCTAGCAATACAACATTGCTCAGACTAAAATTACAATACCATGACAAGACAATTCACCATTGACTCGACTAGCAAAATTCAACTTTGACATAGATAGCAATACAATAACCATTGACTCATAGACCAAATTCAACCATTTCATAATAAAACCATTGACTCATAGACTAGCAAAATTACAATAACCATTGACTCATAGACTAGCAAAATTACAATAACCATTGACTCAAGACTAGCAAAATTACAATACTATTGACTCTAGACTAGCAAAATTACAATAAAGTTTACAGTGTTCTAACGTAAATCACATTTATTAAAGTTAGATAATGCGCCGAACAGCCTTAAGTTATCAGGTGTTACAGTAATATTTAACTAATTCCCAAGTGTTGATTCTCTTTCTCTCTCTCTCGATCCCCGCCTAGACTGATGAACCAGATTTTATCATGAATGCTACCGTGGTTTTAAGGACTCGTCCTCCGTACAGCTTCTCGCGAAGCTCTGTGTTTCGGGCCAGGTTCTTTTTTAGGCCTGCTATCAATTTGTAATCTTGCAGTATGTGCTCTGCCGTCATGTCCGCCTTTTCGCAGGGACACAGGCTAGTTGTGCCAATTTTAAATTTGTTAAACATCAAGTGTTGATTTAACAATCCAGAACTCCATATACCATCAACAGTTGTACTTGGTACTTAAAGAGTTAATATATAACTCTTGTATTTCAATAAATTTTTATTGCATTTCTGTCTAGCACGGAACTCATACAAGATACATTATTCCATGTCGAGAATTGAACTAAAATTAGTTTGTGGACTCCAGCTGAAGTTGGAATGCAACAGTTCAAATTGACCAAATAACACCATTTCCTGATCTTGAAGTCACAAACGGAATTGAAGTCAAGTAGTTAAACCTG